>CM040627.1:17750466-17912966 GCA_022817965.1 Solanum lycopersicoides
TAAGAAATGAACAAATGAGGGTAGCGGGATCTCATATCGCCCTCGGCCTCCCACGTTGCTCCCTTAACAAGATGGTTCCGCCATAGGACCTTCACGGTGGAAACCTCCTTGTTCCTCAGCCTCTTCACTTGGCGATCTAAAATTTTGACTAGAACCTCTTCATAAGAAAGGTTCTCATCAATTCCTAACCCCTCAACAAGCAGGATGGATGCTGGATCGCCTAGACATTTCTTAAGCATAGAAACGTGAAACACTGGATGTACAGAAGCCAAGTCTTGGGGTAATTTCAGCTCGTATGCAATGTTTACCACTCGCTGTAAGATCTCATAAGGACCTATATACCTTGAACTCAATTTTCCTTTCATACCAAACCTCATCACCCCTTTCATGGGTGATATCTTCAGGTAGACTTGATCACCCACCTCAAACTCAAGATCTCTCTTTCGGTTATCTGCATTGGATTTCTGACGACTGTAAGCAGTAGATAATCTATCCCTAATCATCTTCACCTTCTCCACTGCCTAATGCATGATCTCGGGACCAAGGATGGCCGATTCTCTTACTTCGAACCAGCCAATTGGAGATCTACAGCTTTGGCCATATAATGCTTCGAAAGGTGCCATTCCAATACTGGAATGGTAGCTATTATTGTAAGAGAACTCTATCAGTGGCAAGTGATCATCCCAACTCCCCTTGAAGTCAATGACACATGCTCTCAACTGTCTTCAAGGGTCTGGATGGTACGCTCCGCTTGCCCATATGTCTGCGGATGGAAAGCAGTACTAAGCTTCACCTGTGTACCCAAACTCTTCTGAAAAGATTTAAAAAAATGAGAAGTGAATTGAGCCCCTCTGGCTGAAATAATAGATAGAGGAATCCCATGCCATCTCACTATCTCATATATATAAAGCTTGCTACAGTCTTCGGCCTTGAAGGTAGACTTCACGGGTATGAAGTGAGTGGACTTGGTCATTCTGTTAACAATAACCCAAATGGAATCATGTAGTTTCCTAGTCTTTGGCGGACCAACCACAAAATCCATATTGATAGCCTCCCACTTCCACGTTGGGATCTCAATCGTCTGAGTGAGACCTCCAGGCTTAAGGTGTTCGGCCTTAACCTGTTGGTAGTTCGTACACTCCTCCACGAACTTAGATTTATATCTCTTCATGCCTTCCCACCAATAGACCTCTTTAAGGTCTTGGTACATTTTGGCGGCACCTGGATGGATGGAATATTGGGAACCATGAGCTTCTACCAAAATACTTGACCTCAAATCATTCACATTGGGCACACATAATCTATTCTGATATCTGAGTACGCCATCTCCACCTAACGAGAATGACTCATTCAACTTACTCAATACTGAGTCTTTCAACTGCATGAGTACTAGATCAAGGTGTTGATTGGCTTTAACATCTACAACAAATCAGGATTCGGAACTTGAGTGAACCGAAACACCCCCACTTGGTGCATCTGTCAGCCGTACAACCAATCTTCCTAATTGGTGCACCTCTTTAACCAGCTTCTTCTTCTCATCATCAATATGTGAAACGCTGCCCATACTCAGTCTGCTCAATGCGTCGGCCACCACATTGCCCTTACCTGGGTGATAGTACACATTCATGTCATAATCCTTGAGAAGTTCTAGCCATCTCCTCTGACGAAGATTCAACTCCCTCTGCGTGAATACATACTGAAGACTCTTATGGTCTGTATACACATCAACATGTACACCATATAAATAATGTCTCCACATCTTCAACGCAAATACAACCGCGTCTAGTTCAAGATCGTGAGTAGGGTAGTTCTTTTCGTGGATTTTCAATTGTCTTGATGTGTATGCCCACCTTACCATTCTGCATGAGAACACATCCCAAACCTACTCGTGAAGCATCACAATATACCACGTACCCCTCACCACTTCTCGGCAACATCAACACTGGGCCTAAGTGAGACGGTCCTTGAGTTCTTGAAAACTCTTTTCACATTTCTCGGACCACTCAAACTTCGCCTTCTTCTTTGTCAATGCGGTCAATGGTGCAGAAATAGTGGAAAATCCTTCCACAAACCTGCGATAATAATTGGCTAAACCCAAAAAGCTTCCAATATCTGTAGGAATAAGGGGTCTCGTCCAATTCTTCACCGCCTCAACCTTCTTACGCTCAACTTCAACACCTTGGTCAGTCACAACATGACCAAGAAAGGTCACTGATCTCAACCAGAATTCACATTTGCTGAAATTTGCATACAGCTGATGTTCTCTGAGTACTTGCAATGTCTTTCTTAAGTGTACTTCATGTTCTTCTTTAGACTTAGAGTATATGAGAATGTCGTCTATGAAAAATATGACAAAGGAATCAAGGTACTCACGAAAGACCCTATTCATAAGGTCCATAAATGCGGCTGGTGCGTTAGTGAGACCGACTGACATGACCAGAAACTCATAGTGCCCATATCTAGTACGAAAAGTCGTCTTAGGGACGTCTTCTCGCCTCACTCTAAGCTGATGGTAGCCTGACCGAAGGTCTATCTTTTAAAAGAAACTTGAACCTTGGAGTTGGTCAAACAGATCGTCGATTCTGGTAAGAGGGTACTTATTCTTTATAGTGACTTTGTTGAGTTGCCGATAATCTATGCACATTATAAGGGTTCCCTCCTTTTTCTTTACGAACAACACTGGAGCACCCCATGGGGATATGCTCGGCTGGATGAAACCCTTATCAAGTAGATCTTTTAACTGCAACTTCAACTCTTTGAGTTCAGTTGGTGCCATCCTATAAGGGGGAATAGAAATTGGCTTGGTGTTGGGATCTAAATCAACACCAAAGTCAATCTCACGTTCAGGAGGGACTTCTAGTAAATCCTCCGAAAAGACATCTGGAACTCATTCACTATTGGTACAGAATCTATGGAAGGGACTTCTTGATCTAAGTCATTGACTCTAACTAAGTGGTATAAATACCCCTTAGCTATCATCTTATTGGCCTCTAAGTTTGAAACAATTTGGCCGACTAGACTTGAACCACACCCTTCCCATTCCAGTTCTAACTTATTCGGAAACTGAAACCTCACTACCCTGTTTCGACAGTCTATAGTGGCATAACACTTGTGAAGCCAATCCATACCCAAGATTATGTCAAAATCTAGCATGGCTGATTCTACTAGATCAACGTGAGTGACTATATCAAGGACCTTAATTGGGCAATTTTTGTACACTTTCTCGGTTGTAATGCCGTCCCCTATGGGAGTACTTACTAAAATTGGATCATGCATGATTTCAGGAAGCACATCAAATCTACTAGCTATCAATGGAGTGAAAAATGATATAGTGGATCCTGGATCTAATAATGCATACAGAGGGAAAGTGAAGACATGCAACATACCCGTGACTACATCAGCTGACCTCTCTTGCTTTCTCTACCTTTCAGCGCATAAAACCTATTCCTCTTGGGAGGTTCAACTGCAGCATTTGCATTCGGCCGAGGCTGAGCATTTACCTTGGCTTGAATATTCACTTGAGTATAGTCTCGGACCATGTGTCCACGTTTGCCGCATCCGAAGCAGGTGTTAGTACCTACCAAACATTCACCTCCAGGCGAACGCACACACTTACCACAAGGCCTGTTGGTTCGCTGGACGTTACGGTCATTGCCCTTTCTGGGGCAAGACTTATTAACCTTAACTCTTGAGTTACCTGAACGAGCAGAGTTACCTGAGTGCTTCCTGAACTTAGGCCTTTTTTGGACTCCAAATGAGCCCCTACCCGAGCTCGAACTAGGCTGGTCCGCAGTCTTAGGCCTCTTGCCTTCGTGAATTCGCCTCTTGCGGCGTCTCTCCTCTACTTGCTGAGCATGTACCATCAAGCTACCCAAATCCATGTTGTCATGCAGCATGGCAGTCCGACAATCTTCTACCAGATTCTCATATACGCCAGTAACGAATCTTCTCATCTCATCCCTGCTATTTGCCACCAGAGAAGAAGCATACTTTGAAAGTTTAACAAATTTCAAGGAATACTCCTTGACAGACATACCTCATTGTCTCAGGTTGATGAAATCTTCAACCTTGGCTTCTCTCTGTTCCCTTGGGAAGAACCTCTCCAGAAAGGCAGTCTTGAGAACATCCCAAGTGATGGGAATATCTCCTGTAGCTCGGCCATCAGCCCACATCCGGTACCAAATCTGTGCCACATCGTTGAGTTGATATGCAGTCAACTCAGCCTTTACCTCCTCATCAACTCCCATGGCGCACAGAATCTTGTGGACCTCTTATACGAACTCCTTCGGATCCTTGCTGGCCTTGGACCCGTAATACACTAGGGGATTCATCCTGATGATGTCCCTCAGCCTGCTATCCATGGTACTAGCATGCGGGTTCTCTCTGGGAGCACCCTCTCTCGCGGCTTGAGCCGTGATGGCTTGAGCCTGAGTCGTGATGGCATGTGCCATCTGCAACAACGTATTCCTCACTTCACCATCTGTCAACCCATCTGGGTTAACCCGCACTTGTTCAGCAGTAACTGGGGCTTGAGGAGGAGCTTGATTTACTTCCGCAACTTCTTCCTCAACTCTTCTCGCGGCATTCCTCCTTGTGTTCATTTTCTACACGTATACACAAGAAAAGAGTTAGATCCTCAAAATGACATAAAATGTCACAACTCTACATGGCACGATAAAAAGTAGAAGATGGGAGAATTTCCTATTATCGCGTAGTCTCTAAGTCATGATTGTGGCGCGCTTCACAACTAAAAGCTAGAAACTACGTAACGTAGTTGTGTTGAGCTTTAGATCCTAGATAATTTAACCTCATGCTCTGATACCAAGTTTGTAACGACCCAGATTCTTGAATCTGAATCGCCACTGGCGTCGTTGACCTCTCAGAGGTCCCAGACAAGCCTCATCTTGCATTCATCACATTCATCTAGTTAAATTTGCGGAAAATTTAAAACTTAAGATATGTATGAGTTTACTTAGACTTCATATAGTCATTACATATTTGCATCATATATTAAGCTCAACGTAAATGAAACAACCATATATCATAAGAGTCAATTCAAAATAGAAAATGAATATATCGTAAATAGTTTGCCAAACACGGCCTTACATCAAAACGGTTCGAAATGAAATATGAAAGAAACGCTACGGACAACATCCACTAGATATGTCTATATCTAAAGTTGGACTAATGCTTGTAGCATCCTCGAAATCAAGAGGACCTACCAAATGGTCTGGAGAAACGCTGAAGTCCAAACTGCTGCAAGTGTCGTCAATCTTCTCTCTGACCTGCACCTATAAATATAGTAAATAATAGGGGGTTAGTAGACAACTTGTAATAAGTATGGGTGTATGCACACATACACATAAAGCTATGCATAATCAATGAAAGTTCTTCCTAAGCAACATGCCATTTATGGAAAGTCTAGTCATTAGACTTTCCTAATTCGTTATTTGTGAATTGTGGTATGAATATGATGTATTTTAATGCATTCAAAGCACACAACTCATTTTCTATATGATTACAAGACATTAATATCGTCAACATAATTTTAGAACAACTCGAGCGAAGATTTAAAATTTTGATCTCCCCCAACCCGAGATCTCTTTCTTTGACACTTAGATTATTTTTCAGTCTTTTTCTTCTTGTTGTTGTGTATTTCAATAATTCCTTTAGTCCTATGTTTTACTTACAAGTGCAATGATTCATTGTAGTCCCATACTCATAATAAATCGATGTAAGTAATCCAAGGACTAAAGAATGATTTCCCTACCTTATAGTGAGTCATTCTTTACACTATATATTCATTGCATTTCATAAGCCATTCTATATTGGCCATGCCATTTATTTTATTACTTTCATGATAGGGAAATTATGAGGTATTTAATTAACATTGCTTACTACTTCCCTTTATTAGCATCATATAAGAAGTCATTATAAGCCAATCTTATTTGCTTTGCCTATTATTTACTGAAACTTCATGAGTGTGATATTTGGCAATTGACATTCTTAAGCTCTTCATCATTTCTCACTTTGAACATACGTTCCATCATCATCATCATTCTCACTTTCATAGTGACATCATAAGGAATAAGATCATGCGAGGTAACATGAAATCCAGTGTTTGCCCCACACCGAAAAGGGTGATTCACCGGTTAAAATGAATCTAGACCATGTGGGCTACTCATGGAATCCAGTGTCTGCCCCACACATGGAAAGCGGTGATCCCCGGCTAAGGCGGATCCATCTCAAGTGTTCACTCCACACCGAAAAGGAGTGGCTCATGGCTATAGTGAACCAAGAACATATCGTGAGCATTAAACGTCATAGATCATGTGAGCTAAACATGAAATCATGTGTCTGCCCCACACCAAAAAGGGGTTGAATCACCGGCCAAGGAGAAACCGTACATGCCTAGCTCACTTAGGTGGAAACCACTAGCTAGTTCCTATGTTGCTAGACATAGTTCGAAGACTAGGGACTTAATGAGACTACTTATCCACCTCGGTGGTAGCCTCGTCGTATGAGACTTACACGTGCAAGCACATGCACATAACTAGTCTATCGGTGCTATGCTCACTTTCATTATCTTCTTTATCTTTTAGAGTTGACTCAAGCATTATGGAAGCTTACTTCTAGATTGAGATTTATTGACTCTTTTGATGACTTGTCATCCTTACTTTACATTGATGAAATGTGAATTGTCCATACATATCATCCTTACTTTACATTGATGAGATGTGAATTGTCCTTACATATCATCTTTACTTTACATTGATGAATGTGAATTTCCCTTACATATCATCCTTAGTTTACATTGATGAATGTGAATTGTCCTTACATATCATCCTTAGGTGTTAATGAGACTAGTCTCACACATTCTAACACCTTAATTCGTGAGTATTCTTTTAACATATTAACTTGGGTGTAAGTAAGACTTATCTCACTTCCTTTAATACCCCATTCTGGTCGCTTACTTAACTTAGACCCCTTTAATTATGTTATAACTCACGTTACTTCTTTACTTAAGTGTAGTAGCTTCATTTCATCGTTTTTGGACGATGAACACTTCTTTTAATGAGTTACATATGTTCATAGTTCATTCTTGTAGAGCATGTTGGGAGTTGTCCCAATGAATGGCATGACCTTGGTTATGGATTCATTGAGTTACTTTAGAAGTGCTTATAGTATACTTGATACTCTTACTACACAAGAATTGGCATATGATTAGTATTGGCTCAACATTTGGATATTAGACTACATAATCATTTTTGTTGGTATAGACTAATTTTATGTATGTTCACATTTAAATTAAATATGTATGAACCTTTAGCCAATCTTTAAATCATTTACATAACCCGTAGCCATTAGCATGCATTCGTTTTGACTAAGTAGTGTTAGCCAATTTTATTGGAATCCGATAGCCAAATTCATTCAAGATGTGACTTCATAGATGTCTTTTAAGCCAATGTTAGTTCATGACTTTAGGGTAACATTTTTAAGACATATTGGACAGCATCATATTAACATTTCATGACTTTAGCATCTTCATAACGTTACAAAACAGCAAGACAACATTCGTCACACACACATTAACACTTGACATTTACGGACGTAACTAACATATGATCGGTTCATAATTCACGTTGTAAACATTAACTTCATACGATCTTAAGTTCATAGGTTCATGCGATATTCATCATTCAAGAAAAATACATGTTAAGAACAGCCAGCACCACATACGTAAAACATGATCTCTAACCTATTCAACATTAAATCGAAGAGGATACTAGGGACAAGGAGTTCGACGATACGGGAATAACCCTAGTTTTCAAGATCTTTGAATCGTTATAAATAATGTTCTCTTGGAGAAAGAAGTCCAGTAGAGAAACACATACCTTCAGTAGAACTTAATCTATGAAGACCACCTCGAACGAAACCTTGAAGATACCTTGAAATCGCCTAAGATCGCCTATGCCCTTTTTCCGTTTTAGCGTTCTTCGTTCACTGCCTCTTTCTTGAATTTTGTTCTAAGTGTTTTTGATCGTGAATTCTAGGTTTCGGAACTAATCTTGAATTATAAAACTGAAGACTCAATTAACTTTATTAAATAAATAATTAGTTAATTACTAAAATACCCCTCCTAAGTTGACTAGAAATAGGAAGACCATTGACTTAGTCAATTGCAATTTTGACTAAGTGTCTCGGCTGACCAAGGCTTAATTTAATTAATTTGATGGCTTAATTAATTAAATAAGGGACCCAGGGAAATTACCAAAACACCCCTAAGTCAGTATGACCACAACTAACCACTTTGGACTATCCTAGGTTAGGTACTAGGTTGTCCCAACGTTAGTTAGGTGCCACCCGACCAAGTCCTATGTTGTCGGGTGCATTAGGGTGTCCAATTCGGTTAGTACTAGGTTAGTTGTCTAGTTAGGATAGTTGGTCAGGACTTAGAGTTAGTTAGGTCGTCTAATCCCACATGGAGGGACCCGCCCGTGCGTGTCCTGCGTAACCGCCCTAACCGAATTCGGTTAGGGTGGTTCCGTGGTCCCCCTTGGCCGGCTCCTTCACGTGGATGCCCATGTGCTTTCACATGAGTTTGTTGCACTTTCCTAACTAATTTATATTTATGGCTCATTTGGGAATGTTTACTTATTGTCCCAAGGAACCTTACCATGTCCTTGAGCACTGCTTAATCTACATGATCATTTTAATTGATCATGTGCCATGGTATCTAGGCTTGACACTTGGATGCCTCATACCTCACACGTTGGTTGTGGGTCTATATGTACATAGTGCCAATTATATTATCTTAGGGTCTTCATTGCAGGTACATTTATTGAACATCAATCTTGGATTTATGGTGTGACAACCTAAAAAGTATATTTCATATTCGTATATAGAAAATTGGCTAATATCCCTAAGCCAATTTTTCTATACTATGCCCAATATTTCTCAATATTGGGCATTGGGGTGCCTATGTACCACTAATAGGCTATCCTAAGGGTATACTGGACTCTTCATTAGACGTATGATTTTCCAGAATGTTACAGACTTGACTTGTAATTGATCTTAACTTGTCTCTTAACTGATCCTTGAATTGAATTATGAATTCAAGGATTATGATTTGTGATAGGAAAGGTGTCTTGATGTTTAGGAATGATTTGGAATAGCTTAACTTTAGAAAATTTACGAAATCACCATCTTGGAATGAGTCCACGACGCAAAGATGCTCCTAAACAATTTCTCACAAAATTTATATTTGAGATAGAGGATTATGCGTCCTCTCCGTGATGAGGAGCTAAATTTTACAAACTAAAGGAGCAGGTCCGCATCACAATAAGGCAAATGTTTTGGAAGACACTTTGAGCCAAAAAATGATAAGTATGGGTAGTTTAGCTCACATGAGTGAAACCAAGAGACTGTTTTACAAGGAAATTCATAACTTAGAGTCTATGTTCGTACTATTGGGCATCTCTGAAAGAGGTGGGTTTTTAGCAAGCATTGAAGCTACTCCATGCTCATATAGGAACTCAGTGCCAAGAAATTTGAAAATGGAGATTTTGATAAGGTTAGAACAAAGATTGCAATAGTTAATTCTTAAGGAATCACTCTCGATGCTAATGGTGTGGTCAACTATAAGGGTAGAATGTGTGTTCCAAAAGTTGATTATTTGATTTCAAGGTTGTTGGCAGAGGCTCAAGGGTCGCGCTATTCTATTCATCCGGGCGTGACCAAGATGTATAGAGATCTGAAACGAGTGTATTGTTGGTCGGGTATGAGATAAGATATTGAGAAGTTTGTCGCGAAGTGTCAGAATTGTCAACAAGTGAAGTATAAACATCAAAGACCTGCGAGGCTATTTCAAAGGATGCCAATTCCAGAATGGAAGTGGGAAAGGATAGTCATAGATTTGTGGTTGGGCTTCCCAAGACTTTGGGGAAGTTTGATTCTATTTGGGTTATAGTTAATAGATTGACCAAGTCAGCCCATTTCATTCCGGTAAGGGTGTAATACAACGCTTAACAGTTGGCTAGGATTTATGTAAAGGAGATAGTGATTCTGCATTATGTGCCCCTTTCCATAATCATAGATCGTGATACGCTTTTCAATTCCATGTTATGGGGGAACTTGCATGATTAATTGGGCACACAACTCACTTTTAGTAGACCTTTCCATCCCTAGGCGGATGGACAATAAGAAAGGACTATACAAGTGATGGAGGACATTTTGAGAGCTTGTGTAATTTACTTTGGAAGGCATTGGGAGATGTTTCTACCCCTATGTGAGTTCTCCTATAATAATACTTATCACTCGAGCATCGATATGTCACCATTTGAGGCATTATATTGGAGGGGATGTAGATCACCCATAGGTTGGTTCGAATCGGAAGATATAAAATCTTTGGGGGTTGACTTAGTGAAGGACGCTCAAGATAAGCTGACGAGCATTCAAACTAAACTTCTAGCCGCGCAGAGTAGGAAAAAAAAGTACTCGGTTCACAAGGTGAGAGACATGGAATTCCATATGGCGTGAATGTTCTTCTCCAGGTATCACCCATGAAGCGGGTGATGAGATTTGGTAAGAGGGGTAATTTGAGTCATCGATATATTTGTCCCTTTGAGGTTCTTTAATTTGTAGGGCTGGTGGCGTATAGAATAGCGCTGCCTCCAAATTTTTCTGGTGTACATCCTGTATTTCATGTGTCCATATTGAAGGGATATTACAGTGTGAATGAATATATCATTAAGTGGGACTCCATAGTGCTAGACAAGGACCACCTATATGAGGATGAATCTATTTTTGTTCTTGATCGCAATGTTAGTAAGTTGAGGACCAAAGAGATTAAGTCCGTAAAGGTTCAATGGAAACATCTCCAGCTACTTGGGAGACTAAGATACATATGTTAGATAAGTATCCATAATTGTTCGTTGAATCAGGTACTACCTTGTTCCTTTTCTAGCCTACCTTTCCCTAGTTGATCACTCGGGGATGAGTGACCGGTAAATTTGTATCTATTGTAACAATTGGGTTTCGTCGTTATTGAAATGCAAACAGAAAAAATTCGGGAGTGGAAAAACATTTTCATAGTACTAGGATTTTCCCATCTTTGTCTATATTTGGAGGAATTTAGAGTCATCAAGGTGTAAGGAAATCTAGTAGCAATCGGGTGGACTAAATATGAATTTGATTACATAATTTGTTAGATAACTCGTTAAGGAATCCGTACGTATTTACGAAATTGAAGTTGGATAATTAAATCATCGGAAATCAATATTGGTGTTAAGGGAACTTTATAAGCGTAGTGCGTTAAGAGTATCTTGTAAAAAGGGAGAAGTTGAAAATCCATTATAAGCTCATTGTCTGGCTTCGTGACGCTGCAGCGGAATTCTTGCCACAGCAGTGACGCCGCTACAACTCAATGGATGCCGCTATAGCGGGCGAGGTGGAAAGGGGATTAAGGATTCTTGGGATTTTTCAAGACTAGCTCACTGATTCACATTGTGCCTCTGCGGCGGAATTAGTGCCTCTAAAGTGATGCTGCTGTAAGATCCAGAAAATGACTTAAGTGAACTAGAACCTAACATTGTTTGAAGATGGTATAAGGTCCTAAATAAGTCTATTATATGGTATTGAGGCAATAGCTAAATTTTAGGTGCATTGGAAGTCAAAGGTCAAGGGAAGACCAAGACATTTGACGACTAAGTCACCTAAGTGCCTCATATGTGGTTTTATGTGTTTATGTGTGATTCATGAGGTTTTATGGTCCTTAAATGAGTTTATATGAAGTATATAGGTAGTGTGTCAAGTTTCGAGAAGTTTGGAGGTGAAACGTCCAAGGACGTTCATGACGTTCGAAAGATGTGCCTTGAAATGACCTTGTGTGTCTAAGCATGTTGTAACACCCTGTAGCAAAAACAGACCAAAAAAGTTTTTCAGAAAAATCTGCAGGTGCAAGTGACGTGACCATCGACGGACCGTAGTCTGACCCACGGTCAGTCCTGCACAACCGTCGATGGGATCAGAAACTCCCAAGAATCTCAGCCTAGGAAAATTGGTTAAGTGTTGGTCGACGGACGGACTTATGGTCCGTAGGTTAGACTACGGTCCGTAGTCCATGACCGTCGATCAATACCCCTTTCACCGACTCTCTGACAAGATCACGAACGACCAGCACGGTCCGTAGATGGACCCACAGTCCATAGGTCTGACCGTAGGGTAGAATTAGCAGACAGTTAAGGGAGAAGTGCAGTTCGGTCAAATTCAAATAGTCATAACTCTTATCACAAAATGAATTAGGTGTCCCAAGACCTACCCACAGATATATAATTGAATTATCTTTCCATATCCACTAACCTTTCTAAAATTAGACATCCGAGTAAAACATTATGCCCGATTTAGTAAAGGCCTGTCGAATAGGCCCAACCGACGGACCACCCGACGGGGCGTGGATCCACCTACGGACCGTCTGTCCTGGCCGTAGGTTGGTCCAACAGCAACTTTCCCAGGGTTCTTTTGGACCTATTCCACTTTGTTTAAACCCTAATATACGTCGTTTTGACCCTAAATCATAGGATTTTAGTCAGTTTAAGCCTAGAAACATAATTAAAACATATCTAAGTCAAATCATTAAATCAAAACATAGAGAATTAGAAGCAAGAGAGGAGAAAAAGCTCAAGAACCCTAGTTCAAGAACGCCACAAGCTCCAGCAGTTCCAGCCCCGAAACTTAAGTATTTTTCCGAGGATTTCATCACCAGGTATGTGGGATTTCACTAGTGGGTTCCTTTCACCCATTGGGTCCCTAGTTTTCAGTCAGTTCTTGATTCTCTTATCATGATTAAACCTAGGGTTTCTAGAACAATGATAGAACTTCATGATTTAGTTAAATATTGTTCCAAATCATATTATCATGTTATTACTCAGATTATCGCATTAATTCAGAACCCTAGCTTTTTATTTCTTTATTTCTTGAATTACACATGCTAGATCAGATATTTCAGTTATGCAGATATACATGCTACAATTTTTAATGCATCATTATCAGATTAAATATTGCATTCTCAGTTTGCATGTTCAGTTTTGAGCTATCCATTATTTATAGAAACTCAGACATAATCAGTTAATTTACACAATTCATTAGGAGTAGCATAATACCGAGTTCGACTAGGGTTTAGCGTACCCAATAGCCCCAGAACTACTAGCCAAGTAGGTTGTAAATCCCCTCTGTGGGCAATCACTTTAGTGATCACACCAGAATGCCTTTATAACTTTGGCAGGGTATATTGGGTCCTCTCGATGGGGCGTATACATCGGACTCCACATTTAGCTCATGTGGTTTTATTATCGGTTATTAGTAGCTCCCACAGATCAATCACAGTTTTTCATTGACCATTTATCAATATATTCAGTATTCAGTTTCAGCATGTTATAAATTGGTCATTGCATTCAGTTAGCTTAGAAATTCAGTATATTATGTTCAGTTTATTATACTTACTTTTGTACTTGTTCAGTTTTGTTTTATTTTAGCTTTACTCTATCCTACATGTTTAGTACCTTTAAGTACTGACGCATGCGTGTGCTACATCTTTTCGTGATGTAGGTTCAGGTTCTTTGCATCCAGATCACGCATAGATCGATTTTCGATCTCCAGTTCAGCAGATTCAGTGGTGAGTCCTCATTCTCCGAGGACGACAGTCATGAGTTTAATTTCAATCTTTAATCATTTCATTTCGGTTTTTGCTAGATTTAGCTGGGGCTTGTCCCAGTATATCTACTCCAGTTTAGAGGCTTATTTCAGACATAGTTAGTTTCAGCTTAGTGTTGAGTTAGTAACTTCATTGTATTAAACTCATCAGTTTTCATATTATCTCAGATTTAGCATATGGGTATTCCCCATCTTTTCATTTTAAGTATGATTTAGCTTCCGCATCAGTTTATTATCTTTAGTATGCTCATGATAATGCCAACAGGGTTAGCTTGGGATCACTTGTGGTCCTTAATGTACCGTGGTTATACGGTACTGTCAATGTTTTTTCCTTAAGTTTAGTTTGTGTCTAATACCTTTTTGTATTGGTTTTAATGTAATTTTATCTTTGCTTTTAGGAAATCTGTCCAGAAGGAGAACGTGAGAGTTTTGTGCTGAAATTGCAGAGGTGATAACCTACGGAGCCATCGACGGTCCATCGTGACCTCGACGGTCCATCGTGACCTCGATGGTCCATAGGTGGCCACTGTCATAAGAAGAAGAAGGGTGACAAAGAAAGTTGGGGAATTCTGACCAAGTGTGGGGCTACGGAGGCTCTCGACAGACCGTCATAGCCACGACGGACCGTCCTGCATATCCGTCAACGTCAAAAAAAAGTAGCCCCAGTACCCATCTTCAGAAGATTCTAAGTATGGAACGACGGAGGGCCCCGACGGTCGATCGTGACCTCGACGGTCCGTCACTCTAGTCGTCGACTCAGACGCGTTTTTTGGATAGATTTTCCTTAAATAGATATCCCTCTTTTGTTAGGATTCTAGTATTATAAATACTTGTAAACACCTCATTTTTGGGGTTAGACTCTCGGATATTTTTTAGTTTTATTGTTCTAAGTGTTGAACTTTGGGGATTTTGGAAATTACGTTATTTTCCGGAATCGTTTGTTTTTTGATTAATTCAAGTAATTTTCTGGATTATCTTCAATCTCATCAAAGTAAGTGCATGAATTATTATCTAATTAATATGAATTGTGTGATTATTGACATGGGTAACTAAACTCCATAACCAGGGTTGTGGGAACCATAGGTAAATAACAAGGTAAAATCTAACTAAAATAACAATTCTTGAATAATGTCTTGCATGTATTGACAATTGTTTCGTTAAGAAGTCTTTTTAACGGTGGCCAACGTTAGAACTCGCCTTATTGCTACTTGCCGAACCAAGGAGGTAGATAATAAGAAAAGAATTATCAACGTAGATTTAGTCTATACTATCTAATAAGCTAGTGTTGGTTGGTGCGAAGTAACAACTAAGCCAAATATCGATTATGATGCTTAATATGAGGTAAAGGTAAGGTTTAGTAAAGCATACACACGTAGCCGGACCAAGGTACGAAGTAAAATTTCCTAGTTGCCGGACCAAGGAATTACGGATAAATAACTTACCACTTTGCATGCAAGATATTAGGAAAGGATTGTTATAGTTAGAATTACCGAGTTATGAACCTATGGGGAACACTTAAGCCCTAGTTACTTTCATTACTTGATAAAAATCAAATCTTTGAACGTATCACTTGTTTACGTAGAATTAGCTAATTACATTTGTTATTCAAAAAACCCCTTTTTGTAATAGTAATCATTTTCTTGGGAGTTAAAGTTAATTCTAATTCATTTTCTGGGGAGTGTCCTTATGCTGAGATCGCTGAGAAGTTGGAGAAAATCTCCCAAAATAATAAAGCTTGGAGCACTAGGAAGTCAGATACTGGGAGAAACACTTTTGCAGTGCAATCCGCACACAACCCAGCCATAGATGAGATTCGTGAGGAAATGGCTCAAATGTGAACTGATCTTGGGTTGGTGTTGAAACATGTTATTGGGGGTGCAGAAAAGGTAAATGCTGAACTACTTGTCTAAACCACCACCGCCGACTGATGAGTATTACTATGAAGAGGATTCTTATGTGGTAAATGAGCAGACGGGGGGTTTCTGACCAAACGCCCAAGGCTCCAATCAGGAGAATTGGCTCCAAGGTCAAGGAAACCAAGGTCGGAACTATGGTAATTACAACCGAGAGGGTCATTATGTTCGAGATGGGAATTATAACCGCGACAACAACTTCAACTGGGGTAACTACGGTAACACAAATGATAGGAGTGGGCCCTATGTTCCACCTCAAAATCGTGAAGTTACTCCTAGGGATGGTGGAGGTAGTATGGTGCGAGTTGAGGATATGTTGCAGAAAATGATGAGGAGGCTCGATGCTAGTGATGAGCACACTAAGGAGTTGAGGTGTGACTTAGCGAGTATTTGGCAGAAAGTTGATACACATGCAATCTCGATCAAGCATCTTGAGTTGCAACTGGCCCAATTGTCTTCGACTGTGAACCCACGTCAACCGGGCACTCTTCCTAGCAACATTGTCTAAAATCCGAAAAATGATGGACATTGTATGGCAATCACAACTCGAGGTGGTAAGAAAACCATTGACCCACCAATGTCGTCTGGTGTTGAAAAGGTGATAAGAGGAGATGATGAGGTAGTGGAGGTTAGTGGTGAGTTAGGAGATAAAACGGAGAAAGAAGCTGAGGTACCCCAAAAGGTGACCCCCATGCCTAGACCACTACCTCCATTCCCACAAAGGTTAGTGAAAAATACCGAGGATGGTAAATACCGGCGTTTTATCAATATGTTGAAACAACTTTCCATCAATGTCCCTTTGATAGAAGCTCTTGAACAAATGCCCGGTTATGCCAAGTTCATGAAAAATATGGTTACCAAGAAAAGATCGGTCAGTTTCGAGGATGATGATAGAATCTAGCATTGTAGCGCTATTGCTACAAGGTCTCTAGTGAAAAAGAAAGAAGATCCGGGTGCCTTCACTATTCCATGTACAATCGGGTTATTACACTTTGCGAAAGCATTATGTGATCTTGGGGCAAGAATAAATCTCATGCCTCTCTTTATTTACAAAAAAATGGGTTGGGGAGACCCAAACCCACTGCGATGCGGCTACTTATGGCCGATCGAACGGTGAAGAGGCCTATTGGGATACTCCACGATGTGTTAGTAAAAGTGGAGGCATTCAATTTCCGGCCGATTTTGTAATTCTTGATTGTGAGGTTGATTTTGAGGTGCCTATAATTCTTGGGAGGCCATTCCTTGCTACGAGTAGAGCCTTGGTCGATATGGAAAAAGGGAAAATGAAATTTCGATTGAACAATGAAGAAGTGACTTTCAACATTTGTAGGTTCATGAGGCAGAGAGGTGAACTCCAATCAGTATCGGTCATATCTTACAAAGTTGAAAAGTCATATGAGGTACAAATAGAAGAACGTCTGGGTGTAGAAGAACTAGCGGCAGTGATCATGAATTTTGACAGTGATTTCATTGAACATTATGGGTCATGGGTCGCGGCACTTGATCGAGGCGATGTTCGGTTTAAACCAAAGAAATTTGAGTTAGATATGAAGCATCGCGAATCTCCACCCGCGAAACCATCTATAGAGGAGGCTCCAAAATTAGAGATTAAGGCTCTACCACCACATCCGAGGTATGTATTCTTGGGAAAAAGTGACACTTTGCCGGTAATTATTGCATCAGATCTTAATGTGCATCAAGTTGAGAGTTTGGTGACATTGTTAAAAAGGTTCAAAAAAGCTATTGGGTGGACTATTGCGGATATTATTGGGATCCCTCCCGATATTTGTTTGCATAAAATCCAACTCATGCCCGATCATAAGCCAAGTATTGAGCACCAAAGACGTTTAAATCCACCTATGCAAGAGGTGGTGAAGAAAGAAATCATTAAGTGGTTGGATGCTGGAGTGATATATCCAATCGCCGATAGTAGTTGGGTATGCCCTGTTCAGTGTGTACCTAAGAAAGGGGGAATGACTGTGGTCCCCAATGAAAAAAATGAGCTTGTTCCGATGAGACCGGTGACTGGATGGAGGGTATGTATGAATTACCGGAAATTAAATGCATGGACCGAGAAGGACCATTTTCCTATGCCCTTCATGGATCAGATGTTGGACAGACTTGCAGGAAAGGGGTGGTACTATTTTATTTATGGTTATTCAGGTTATAATCAGATTTCTATTGCACCGGAGGATCAAGATAAAACCACCTTTACTTGTCCATATGGGACCTGCGCGTTCAAGAGAATGCCGTTTGGGTTATGTAATGCACCAGCCACATTTCAGAGATGTATGATGTCAATATTCTCCGATATGGTGGAGGACACTTTTGAGGTGTTTATGGATGATTTTTCTGTAGTTGGTGACTCCTTTGAGCGGTGTTTGAGTAATTTGTCCGAGGTTCTTAAGAGGTGTGAAGACTGCAACCTTGTGCTTAATTGGGAAAAATGTCACTTCATGGTGAAAAAAGGTATGCCCTGTTCAGTGTGTACCTAAGAAAGGGGGAATGACTGTGGTCCCCAATGAAAAAAATGAACTTGTTCCAATGAGACCGGTTATTGGATGGAGGGTGTGTATGGATTACCGGAAATTAAATGCATGGACCGAAAAAGACCATTTTCCTATGCCCTTCATGGATCAGATGTTGGATAGACTTACCGGAAAAGGGTGGTACTGTTTGCTTGATGGTTATTCGGGGTATAATCAGATTTCTATTGCACCCGAAGATCAAGAGAAAACCACCTTCACTTGCCCATATGGGACCTTTGCTTTCAAGAGAATGCCGTTTGGGTTGTGCAATGCACCTGCCAAATTTCAGAGATGTATGATGTCGATATTCTCCGATATGGTGAAGGACACTATTGAGGTGTTTATGGATGATTTTTCTGTGGTTGGTGACTCCTTTGAGCGGTGTTTGAGTCATTTATCTGAGGTCCTTAAGAGGTGTGAAGACTGCAATCTAGTATTAAATTGGGAAAAATGCCACTTCATGGATAAAGAAGGTATTGTTTTGGGCCATCGTATTTCAGAGAAGGGTATAGAGGTTGATCGAGTTAAAGTCGAGGTGATAGAGAGACTTCCTCCACCCATCTCTGTAAAAGTAGTGAGAAGCTTTCTAGGGCACGCGGGCTTTAACCGGAGGTTTATCAAGGATTTTTCAAAGATTGCACATGCCTTGTGCAAGTTGCTTGAGAAAGAGTGTAAGCTTTATTTTGATGAATCTTGTCTTAAGGCATTTGGTGAGCTAAAGGAAAAGTTGGTGTCTGCACCTATCATCATTTCGCCGGATTGGAGCAAACCGTTTGAGGTGATGTGTGATGCGAGCAGAGTTTCTCTTGGTGTGGTTTTGGGTCAACGAAGGGATAAAATCCTTCACCCCATTTACTATGCTAGTAAAGCCCTCAATGAAGCCCAAAAGAACTACACCGTGACTGAGCAAGAGCTCCTTGCAGTAGTCTTTGCTTTCGAGAAATTTTGCTCCTATTTGCTTGGCAATAGAGTTATAGTGCATACTGATAATTCTGCTTTGAGATATTTGATGGCTAAGAAGGATGCAAAATCGAGGTTGATTCGTTGGGTATTACTATTGCAAGAATTTGACTTTGAGGTGAAAGATAGAATAGGGACCGAAAATCAAGTTGCTGATCACTTGTCCCGATTAGAAGATGAAGCAATGAGGGAGTTAGGTGAAAAGGCTGAAATTGATGATACTTTCCCTGATGAGCTTGTATTGGATGCCTCCCAAGACTTGATCCCATGGATCGCAGATTTTACGAATTATCTAGCTAGTGATATCGTCCCACCGGACTTGTCCTTTCATCAAAGGAAAAAGTTCATGCATGATGTGAAAAAGTTCTTTTGGGATGAACCATACATATATAGAAGTTGTGCCTATGGGCTTATTTGGCGTTGTGTGCCGGAAGTTGAGCTGTTGAGTGTTTTAGAGGAGTGCCATTCTTCGCCTGTAGGTGGGCATCATAGTGGTATCCGGAGAGCCCATAAAATCTTGCAATGTGGCTACTATTGGCCAACTATCCACCAAGATGCTCATGAGTTCGCCAAGGCATCTGATAGATGCCAAAGATATGGTGGAATTTTGAGGAAGCAAGAGCTCCCTTTAAACCCCATCCTTGTGATTGAATTGTTTGATGTGTGGGGCATTGACTTTATGGGACCTTTTGTGAATTCTCATGGGATGAAGTACATTCTTGTGGCAGTCGACTATGTGTCTAAATGGGTGGAGGCTATCGCACTTTCAAATAATAAAGGGAAGAGTGTCACCGCGTTCTTGAAAAAGAATATATTTTCCAGATTTGGCACCCCAAAGGCTATTATTAGTGATTGGGGATCCCACTTTTGCAACAAGCTATTTAAGGAATTACTGGAAAAGTATGGGGTTCTCCATAATGTGGCCACTCCGTACCATCCTCAAGCTAGTGGGCAAGTTGAGGTGTCAAACAGGGAGATTAAGCATATTTTGTCGAAAACGGTGAATGCTAGTAGAACAGATTGGTAAAGGAGGCTTGATGATGCTCTTTGGGCCTATCGGACAGCATACAAGACTCCCATTGGTATGTCCCCATACCAACTTGTATATGGGAAGGCTTGTCACTTACCGGTTGAATTAGAACATAAAGCCATGTGGGCAATGAAGAAGTTAAAAATGGATTGGAATGAGGCTGCGGAACAGATGTTAAACGGGTTGAATGAGCTTGATGAATTTCGCTTGAAGGCATATGAAAGTTCAGCCCTCTACAAAGAAAAGATGAAGAAGTACCATGACCAAAAGATTGAGAAGCGCGATTTTTTGGTTGGGGATTTGGTACTTTTATTTAATTCTAGGTTGCGCTTGTTTTCGGGCAAACTCAAGTCCAAATGTACTGGTCCCTACCTGATCACCCAACTATTCCCTCATGGTGCGGTTGAGTTGGAGAACAAGGAAGGTGTGCGGTTTAAGGTGAACTGACAGTGAATCAAAATCTATCTGGGGCATGATGAATCGGCGAATGAAGTGATCGAGGCATACCATCTTGATGATTCTGAGTAATCAAGAGTCTTACGTCGTGCCGCGATGTTAAATCAAGCGCTTATTGGGAGGCAACCCAATATGTATCCTCTAGCCAACTATAGTTCTTTCATTACTTTCTAGGAATAGTTGCATTATTCTTGCGTTTATTTATGTAATGTTCCGTCTGACTGCTCTTTTCTTTTTTGTTGTTAGTGTTGGCTAGAGCATAGATTAGGGTTCGTGTCGAAAAGTGTCCTGAAAATACAAAAAAAGAGTAGCTTAATGGGTGTTCAATGTGCAGGTATCAAATCACCAGAAATCTGCAGAAAATTGGTCTGCTGCACCCATCGACGGAAGCATTGACGAACCGTCGTGCCTTCGACAGACCGTCGTTGGGAGACGTCATGCCCAGATATGTCTTTCAAAATTTTCCAAGTTAGGGACCCTCGACGAACACCCATGATTGACCGTCGCACCTGTTACGGTCCGTCGACGGGGAATCGTCGCGTCTTTCACCCACAACCCGACCCGACCCGTCCGGCTGAATATTAAAAGTTTTAAACTTTTAATATTCCCACCTCTTCATTTAACCCTCATAACCGTTTCTTTCCCCATTTCCTCCCACTTCCTCACCATTAACTTCTATTCCCACTCCTATCTTCTGATTTCCATCAATTCCCCCATATTCCTACAATCCCTTTCTCTTCCAAATTCTCCAAGTTTCTTCAGTCTATTGGCGGTCGGTGTTCGTGGTTTTTGAGTTGCTGTTCAACTACCTGTGCCTTACTTCTTTCTCCTCTACTACAGTTATCAGGTATGTTCTTCGGATCTGTCAATTAACTATCATAAATTGTTGTTTGCTTTCTGATTAAACTTGCCATCTTACTGTATGGGTCTCCAATTTTGGGCCCTCATTGCATGCTAGAACTCTCCCCCATAGTGCTAAGTTCCCGTAGAGTACGGCTATTGTAAAGGAATGGGGTTATTTTGTTAGAAATGGCGTGTGTTTCCTGATTCTGTTTCTGACCTAGGGTTGCTACACTATAGAAAATTGAATGCTAAAACTCGATTAAATTCTTGCCCTAGGGATGATGGGATGTTGCATATATGTTGGGTACACTTAGACTTCCATAAAAATAGTGCATAGGGAACCAATGTGGCTGTAAAACCATGTCCCTGAAGGTCAGTACGAGACGCCGTCGACGGACCGTCGATTCCGCGATGGACCGTCGTTGGGGTCTGTCAAGCCCAACCCCCTTGGTTTCCCTAAGTGTCCATCGACGGACACTTATGACGGACCGTCATGCCTTCGACGGTCCGTCCTGCACAACCGTCGACAGTGTCAGAGCCTTGGTTTCTGACTTGTTATAAAAATAATCTAAGTTTCCTTCGACGGACCCTTATAACGGACCGTCGTGCCTTCGACGGTCCGTCCTGCACAACCATCGACAGTGTCAGAGCCTTGGTTTCTGACTTGTTATAAAAATAATCTAAGTTTCCTTCGACGGACCCTTTGACGGACCGTCGTGCCTTCGACGGTTCTTCATGCACAACCGTAGACTGTGTTAGAGCCTTTGTTTCTGACTTGTTATAAAAATAATCTAAGTTTCCTTCGACGGACCCTTATGACGGACTGTCGTGCCTTCGATGGTCCGTCCTGCACAACCGTCGACACTGTCAGAACCTTGGTTTTTGATGGTTTATAAAAATAATCTAAGTGTCCATCGACGGACACAGTCCTGCATATCCGTCGTCTTTGTCAGAACCTTGGTTTCTGATGGTTTATAAAAATAGTCCAAGTATTCCTCGACGGACCCCTATGACGGACCGTCGTGTCTTCGACGGACCGTCGATGGGTCCTTCTTGCACCTTATACTTCTGCACTGCCATTTTCTTTTCTATGTTTTCCTGCTTCCACTGGTACTAACTACTTCTCTTTGCAGGTACTCATGGCTCCTAAACATGACCGCGTCTACTCACGAGGGCATTCCAAGTTCGTCGCCCCGTCCAATCGACAGGTCATAGGCTCAGACGATGAGCGTGACCCAGAGTAGGTGCCACTAGGCACCCGGACTGCTACACTGTTGCCCGCCCCACCAGAGACACTCCCACGAGGGTGGCGCCCGGCGTAGTCACTGCCTCCCAGTTTGACGAGGAGCGCATACTGATCGGCACACCTTCTGGGTCGGCTACACATTCAGATGGAGCGTCTAGCTCCGTGGAGGCATCCGGTTCTGAGGAAGATTCTGGTTCTGAGGAGGTCTCCGGATCTGTGGAGGCCTCTGCTTCTGCCTCGGTTGATGAGGCTAATAGTGCTGACTCTACTCCAGCACTCCAGACTAGCATCCCAGCTCCGGTTGCTGATAAGCCCAACCGGTGGTGTGTTGACGGGAAGTATAAAGTATACACAGACGCCAAGATGCTAAATGACAAGGGGGTCATGACTCGGACACTAACACTTGAGCACCGGGTTCTCACGGGTAGCCTTTCCACCATGCCAGCCATACATAAGTTGTTCACCAGACATCGGCTGGAGTGGATGGCTCAGGATGTAGGACACTACGGTGAGGAGATGGTCCGAGAGTTCTACGTATTCTATGTGGCGACTCTCCGATCTTAGCTAGACAGGCGGGCAGCCCCCGCCAAACATGCTTTTTCGGATTACGTCCGAGTTCGTGGAAAGGGGGTTGACGTTTCCTTGCCGACCATCTGCAGGTTTCTCTATGGTGCGGATGTTGATGCCACCCGGACACCTCTCATCGCCGAGTTCAACTATCAGTGGAAGTTGATTAAAGATGGACGGTTCCAGCGTGAGCCAGAGTTGAGAGAGACGACCAAGCGGTGGATTGCACAGTACCTTTCTGTTGATAGTGAGTCTGCTGATTGGGTGCTGGAGCCCAAGGGAAGTATCAAGAAGGCTAAACTCACCTTCCCAGCCAAGTTTTTGTGGTTACTAGTCCGACACTGCCTTTCCCCCACTGCAGCTGACAACATTGTCACTTGGGATCGTGCGGTACTAATGGCGGCGATGATTGCGGGGTTCGAGGTGGACTTTGCATTGCTACTACAGGCGGTGATGCACGAGAGGGCCTTCAAGGCCACTACTACTTACCCCTTCCCGTGTATGGTTTTTGCTTTGTTCAGGTTAACAGGAGTGCCCATGTGGCACATTGATGTGCTCAAGACCCCGTCGATCACAGTAGATATCGGCCTCATTCGAGATGAGTCTAATGAGTTGGCTCCCCACATAGGGCCCCGTCCGGAGGTGCAGCCGCTTGGTGAGACCCTAGCGGCAATGGTTGAGCAGGACCAAGCGGCTAACCCGACTTCTTCTGAGCCCACCGACACCACTTCAGTCGAGTCTATCCCGGGTGGTAGCACCACTCCTAGCTCCTCCCGATCGACTCCACCTACTACTATGGTCCCACTTGCTTGGGTCCAGAAACTTGAGGCCCAGATGGCCACACTTCTTCACCACATCCAGCCTTGGATGCATAAGTCTATTGCCGAAGCAGAGGAGCGGTTAGAGAGGAAGATGGCCCAGCACACTGAGCGGAAGGTCATGGAGGTCCACCAGCGATTGGACGCTTTTGAGCTGCGGGTTCTTGCCCGACCAGCCCCTACTGTGGATGTGACGTTTCTTCAGGCTGCTATGGCGAGTCTGCGAGCCGACTTAGATACTATACTAGAGGATCGGGTGTCAGAGTCTGAGGCCCCTTCTGCAGAGCCTGCTGAGGATACGGTGATGGCTGCTCTGTTCGCCACTACTGATGTGCAACCACCTCCACCACGAGAGCGTGCCAAGAGGCACCGTACTAGAGATGAGGATGAGTCCCAGTCTCGGAATAAGGAGCGCCATGAGTTGGAGGCTGCGAGGAGAGCCTCGCTTATTGATGAGGAGGCCCGCCAGTTGAGGGTTATGGAGGTGGCTGCTGGAGCGTCTATTTCCAGAGTTGCAGAGGCTGAGAGGAGCACTACTAATGGTGTTGTCATTGCTGAGGACACTACTGAAGGTGTCCCTACTTCAGAGGGAGTGGGTTCCGGGAAACCGGACCCGCCAGCTTGTTGATCACCGGCGCTTTGCGCCTCAGGTTTGCTTCACCTACCACTCTATTTTACATACTTTTATGCATTGGGGACAATTGCATGCCTTTTTTGTTGGGGTAGGGTAAATGGAAAGTGAGTGTTAGGGTGAAGTTTAATTAGCCCAACTCATGATCCTCTCTTGGGTTTTCTTGCCTGTGTTCTTTTCCCCCCAAGAAACTGGTTACTTTATTGTTGAACCGGCATGTTGGTATCTTTTGTACATAGTATAGAAATGGACTATGAAGCATGATGGCTAAACAAAAATGATATCCTGATTTTAACGAAAATGATGCATGACTAGGCATAGTAACTGATAAATGTATGTCTCTAAGCATGACACAGAGATACACTACTGCATGACCCTAAATCTAAGACTCAAACTAGGTGCCTGAAAATCTGGTAGAGTTATGAAATGTCAAGTGAGTGTGAGGAAATTTGAATATTCCACCATTGGTACTGAGCTAGAACTTGCCTGGTTAGTCCTGCTAAAAGTAAGCCGGAATAGACAATTAGGAAAGGATCATAGGCCCTTGTTCAATATAGCCAATCTTTAGCCTAAATAACAGAAAACCGAATGTAATTAATCCCTTTTTGATCCAAATGATTTGAGCTTAAAATAGACCTTTCTTTTTCAACCCAACTGATCTTCTTTGGGAACAATGTGTTGGCCCTGGTCCCTCTTTTGACATGTGCACTTCAACTTATGCCAAAAGCATAAGTTGAGGGTGGGTAATGCAGCAAAAAACCTTGTCGTGTCCCTGACCCAACTTTGGGTATTGTGTACCTTGACTCACGGCAAAGCCATGAGTTGAGGGTGGCTATTAGGATGAATGCCCCGGAAAGTGGGCTTGAAAGAATAAAGAGAGAGAAAGAACAAAAGAAAAGTGACTAATGAAAAGTTGAAAGAAAAGTGAAAAATTAGAAAATTTGAAAATATAAATAAAATAAAAAAAGAGTCACTTGCACAAAAGGATAAAGAAGGGAGAATGGCAAGGTGAAAGAATGCAAGAAAATTAAGAAATAGGGCGGAATAAAATGATGAAAAGGTAGGACGCTTAGTCATTGTGTGGTGAGTCTGTGTCATGGCTTGATCCACATTGTCAAGACTAATAGTGATAGCATGCATAACTCAATTTGAAAATAATTGGGATTGATAGCCATATGATTGCATAAAAAGCTATAATAAGGATACTCTTGTACAAAGATTTTTTGGTGAGTAATAGTGCGTCGCTTGAGGACAAACAACGAAGTTAAGTTGAGGGTGTTGATGTACCCTGGTTATACGGTACTTTCAATGCTTTTTCCTTAAGTTTAGTGTGTGTCTAAGGCCTTTTTGTATTGGTTTTCATGTAATTTTCTCTTTGCTTTCTGGAAATCTGTCCAGAAGGAGAACGTGAGAGTTTTGTGATAAAAGTTGCAAAGGTGACAACCTATGGATCCATCGACGGTCCGTCGTGACCTCGACAGTCCGTAGGTGGCCACCGTCATAAGAAGAAAAAGGCTGACAAAGCAAGTTGGGGAATTCTGACCAAGTGTGGGGCTATGGAGGCTCTCGACGGGCCGTCATAGCCACGACGGACCGTCCTGCACATCCGTCAACGTCAACAGAAAGTAGCCCTTGTACCCATCTTCAGAATATTCTAAGTATGGAATGACGGAAGGCCTCGATGGTCCGTCGCTCCAGTCGTCGACTCAGACGCGTTTTTTGGAAAAAATTTCCTTAAATAGATTTCCCTCTTTTGTTAGGATTCTAGTATTATAAATACTTGTAAACACCTCGTTTTTGGGGTTAGACTCTTGGATATTTTTTAGTTTTATTGTTCTAAGTGTTGAACTTTGGGGATTTTGGAAATTACTTTATTTTCCGAAATCGTTTGTTGCAAGTTTTTGATTAATTTAAGTAATTTTCTAGATTATCTTCAATCTCGTCAAAGTAAGTGCATGAATTCTTATCTAATTAATATGAATTGTTTGATTATTAACATGGGTAACTAAACTCCATAACTAGGGTTGTGGGAACCATGGGTAAATAACAAGGTAAAATCTAACTAAAATAACAATTCTCGAATAATGTCTTGCATATATTGATAATTCTTTCGTTTAGAAGTCTTTTTAACGGTGGCCAACGTTAGAACTCGCCTTATTGCTACTTGCCGGACCAAGGAGGTAAATAATAAGAAAAGAATTATCAACGTAGATTTAGTGTATACTATCTAATAAGCTAGTGTTGGTTGGTGTGAAGTAACAACTAAGCCAAATATCAATTTTGATGCTTAATATGAGGTAAAGGTAAGGTTTAGTAAAGCATACACACGTAGCCGGACCAAGGTGCGGAGTGAAATTTCCTAGTTGCCGGACCAAGGAATTAGGAATATATAACTTACCACTTTACATGCAAGATATTAGGAAAGGATTGTTATAGCTAGAATTACCGAGTTATGAACCTATGAGGAACACTTAAGCCCTAGTTACTTTTATTACTTGATAAAAATCAAATCTTTGAACGTGTCACTTGTTTACGTAGAATTAGGTAATTACATTTGTTATTCAAAACCCCCTTTTTGTTATTTGTTTTCAGAAAGGACTTGACAGAATAAAAGTAATAGTAGGTTAAAGTTAAGTCTAAATCATTTTCTTTGTGGGATCGACCTCAACCTCATAGTTGGGTTCTTTACTTGATACGACCTCTTATATTTCTTTTTGAGAAGTAAATTTGAGCATATCAGTCCTAAATTCTGTGTCCGCGTCTCAGGGGTAGCTCGAGGCATGTCAAAACTTGGTATCTGAGCACTAGATTCAAGAGTCGTAGGATGTCTGAAAAGCCGCACTAAGTAGAGTCCTTTTCATGGGTGTGAAGTGCACCACATCTAATGAGAGGGAGTCTATGAAGTGTTTTAGGAAAACTTCACTTTCTTGTTACTCTTATCGTGCGTAAGGTATGATCTTATTCCATTCTAACTTGACGTTCTATGTTTCAGATCATGCCTCGTCTTAGATCTTAGGCATGGAATTCTAATGCATGCAATGCTAACGCAGTTCATCTTGTATAAGATAAGGAAGTTCTAATATAGAGTTTTAGAACGCCAATTCAGCTTTGGGAAAAAAGTATGACAACCTCGAACAATCAGAAGTTTCGAGTTCCAACTAATAAAAATGATGGATTTGTGGCGGCTAGTATTCGACATTTGTTTAGAAAGATTCCACCTGAGTTTTAGGGTCCCAACTTGTGTGAGAACCCACATAAGTTCATTGATGAGGTCAAGAAAATATTTGTAGTTATGCAAGTAACTGGAGTGATAGGGTGAAATTGGCATCCAACCAGTTTAAGGATGTGACTCACATATGGTTCACTTAGTGTAAAGACAACATAGACTACTTTGTCTTTTGTAACTCAGTATAGCACTAAACTTTAATATTAGTCTAGAAAATATCTCACAACCTTTCTCAGTCTCTACTCCAGTCGGCGATCCAGTTATAGCTAGATGGGTATAAAGAAATTTCCCTGTCATAGTCTCTCAGAAAGTCACCTCAGCAGATCTAGTAGAGTTAGAAATGGTAGACTTCGATGTCATTCTAGGCATGGATTGTTTACATTCATGTTATGCCTCAGTTTATTGTAGAACTAGGATTGTTCGTTTCCAGTTTCCAAACAAACCAATCTTAGAATGGAAGGGTAGTAGCTTAGCGCCTATGGGTCGATTTATTTCTTACCTTAAGGCCAAAAAGATGATCTCTAAGGGTTATCTCTATCATCTAGTTCGGGTTAAGGATTCTAGATCTGAAACCCCAACTCCTGAGTCAGTTCCAGTAGTCAGTGAATTTCCAGAAGTGTTTCCAGAAGATCTTCCCGGAGTTCCTCCTGAAAGGGAAATCGACTTTGGAATTGATCTCCTTCCAGATACCCAGCCTATTTCTATTCCTCCTTACAGAATGGATCCAATAGAGCTTAAGGAATTGAAAGACCAGTTGAAAGACCTTCTAGATAATAGTTTCATCAGACCTAGTATTTCACCATGGGGTGCACCAGTGTTGTTCGTAAAGAAGAAAGATGGTTCTCTCAGAATGTGCATTGACTATAGATAGTTGAACAAGGTCACAATCAAGAATAAGTATCCCATCCCCAGGATTGATGACTTGTTTGACCAACTTCAGGGTGCTAGTCATTTCTCAAAGATAGACCTCAGATTGGGTTATCATCAGCTCAGAGTCACAGATAGTGACATTCTGAAAACAGCCTTCAGAACTTAGTATGGTCATTATGAATCTGTAGTTATGTCGTTTGGACTAACCAATTCTCCTGCAGCTTTCATGGATTTGATGAACAGAGTGTTCAAATAGTACTTGGACTTGTTCGTTATCGTCTTTATTGATGATATTCTCATTTACTCTAGGAATGAGGAAGAACATGCAAGTCATTTGAGAGTTGTTCTGCAGACTCTCAAAGATCGCCAGTTATTCGGTAAGTTTATAAAATGTGAGCTCTGGTTTCAATCCTTTGCTTTCCTTGGTCACATTATGTCTAACGAAGGGATTCGAGTGGATTTACAGAAGATAGAAGTAGTGAAACAATGGCCCAGACCCACCTCTTCTATAGATATCAGAAGTTTCTTAGGTCTAGTGGGTTATTACAGAAGGTTAGTGGAAGGATTTTCATCCATAGCCTCACCATTGACTAGGTTGACTCAGAAGATGGTTAAGTTTCAATGGTCAGATGATTGTGAGAAACGTTTTGTAGAGTTGAAAACTAGATTGACTACATCTCCTATTTTGACTCTACCATAGGGGTTAGATGTTTATGTTATCTATTGTGACGCATCCATAGTTGGCCTTGGGTGTGTATTGATGCCGCGAGATAAGGTTATAACTTATGTTTCTAGACAACTTAAGGTGCATGAGAAGAACTATCCAACTCATCACCTCGAGCTTGCAGCAGTGGTGTTTGCACTCATGATATGGAGACACTACTTGTATGGTGTTCATGTAGATGTGTTCACCGATCATAAGAGCCTTCAGTATGTGTTCACCCAAAAAGAGTTGAATCTTCGCCAAAGGAGATGGCTTGAGTTCCATAAGGATTATGATCTGAGTGTGCATTATCAGCCTGGTAAGGCGAATGTAGTAGCCGATGCTCTTAGTAGATTATATATGGGTAGTGTAGCCCATGTTGAGGAAGAAAGGAAGGAGCTAGTGAAGGATGTTCACAGGCTTGCTCTCTTAGGAGTTCTTCTTATGATCATATCAGACATCGGTGTAATAGTTCAGAATGGGGTGGAATCTTCTTTGGTAGTGGAGGTTAAGGAAAAGCAAGACAGTGATCCAATCTTGCTTGAACTAAAAGGTGGAGTTCACAATCAGAGAGTGGAGGTTTTCTCCCAAGAGGGAGATGGTGTATTTCGCTACCAGGGTAAATTGTGTGTTCCTGATGTGGGCAGTTGAGACAACATATTCTTTAAGAAGCCCATAACTCCAAGTATTCTATTCATCTAGGTGCCACTAAGATGTACCGCGATCTGCGGGAAGTCTATTGGTAGAATGGCATGAAGAGGGATATAGTAGATTTTGTTTGTAAGTGCCCCAATTGTAAGCAAGTCAAAGTAGAACATCAGAAACCAGGGGGTATGACTCAAGAGATCGACATTCATATTTGGAAGTGGAAAGTAATCAATATTGATTTCATCACAGGGTTACTGCGTACTCGCAGACAGCATGACTCCATTTGGGTTATCATTGATAGGATGACTAAGTCTTCTCTCTTTTTGGCGGTCAAGACTACAGATTCGGCAGAGGACTATACCAAGCTTTACATTAATAAAGTTGTGAGGTTTCATGGGGTTCCTTTGTCTATCATCTCAGATAGAGGTCCTCAGTTTACCTCTCATTTCTGGAAGTCATTTCAGAAGGGTCTTGGTACTCAAGTTAACCTTACCACAACATTTCATCCGCAGACGGATGGACAAGCAGAGCGTACTATTCAGAACCTAGAGGATATGTTGAGAGCTTGTGTGATCGATTTCAAAGGTAGTTGGGATGATCACCTTCCTCTGATTGAGTTTGCCTACAACAATAGCTACAATTCCAGCATTCAGATGGCCCCTTATGAGGCTTTGTATGGGCGTCGATGTAGGTATCCTGTTGGTTGGTTTGAAGTAGGTGAAACAACTTTGATAGGACCGGATTTAGTCCTTCATGCTATGGAGAAAGTTCAACTCATTAGAGATAGACTTAAGATAGCCTAAAGTCGTCAGAAATCTTATGCAGATGTAAGGAGAAGGGAACTAGAGTTCCAAGTTGATGATTGGGTTTTTCTGAAAGTCTCACCTATGAAAGGGGTGATGAGATTTGGAAATAAAGGGAAGCTCAGTCCTAGATATGTAGTCCCTTAAAAGAACTTGAAAAGGGTTGGCAAGGTGCCATATGAGTTAGAGTTGCCAGCAGAATTAGCAGCAGTGCATCCGGTCTTCCACATCTCACTCTTGAAGAAGTGTGTGGGTGAAAGATAGTCTTTCTTGTGAGGATGTACCAGTTGAGATTCTTGACCGTCAGGTTAGAGGGTTGAGAAACAAAGAAGTCGCTTCAGTCAAGGTTTTGTGGAGGAGTCAGTACGTAGATGGAGCTACTTGGGAAGAAGAAGAAGCCACGAAAGCGAAGTATCCTCACCTCTTTCTTTCCGATTCCACTCCAGGTTGAGGTAATAGTTCCTCTTCAGTTTTCCAGTCATTCATGCGTAAATTCAGTCTTAGAATCATGTTCCCTCAGTTTGTACTCGCATTTTTAGCATATTTGCATGTACTCGGAACTCAATTCAGTCATAAACTCAGTTCTCAGTGTTTAGTAGTGGGGTTTGCAACTCTCTCCCTCTATTTAAGCTAGTTTAGTCTTCATTCGAGGACGAATGTTCCCAAGGGGGAGATAATGTAACACCCCGTAGCAAAAACAGACCAAAAATTAGTTTTTCAGAAAAATCTGCACGTGCAACTGACGTGACCATCGATGGACCGTAGCCTGACCCACAGTCCATCCTGCCCAACCGTCGATTGGATCAGAAACTCCCAAAAATCTCAGCCCAGGAAAATAGGTTAAGTGTTGGTCGACGGACGGACTTATGGTCCGTAGGTCAGACTACGGTCCGTATTTCATGACCGCCGATAAAGACCCCCTTCACCCACTCTCTGACAAGAGCCACGGATGACCAGCATGGTCCGTAGGTCTGACCGTAGGGTGGAATTAGCAGACAGTTAAGGGAGAAGTGCAGTTGGGTCAACTTCAAATGGTCATAACTCTCAGCACAAAATGTATTAGGTGCTCCATGACCTACCCACAGATAGATAATTGAATTATCTTTCCATATCCACCGACCTTGCTAAAATCAGACCTCCGAGTAAAACTTTATGCCCATTTTAGTAAAGGCCTATCAAACAGGCTCAATCGACGGACCAACCGATGGGGCGTGGATCCACCGACGGACCGTCTGTCCTGGCCGTAGGTTGGTCCGACAGCAACTTTCCTAGGGGTCTTTTGGACCTTTTCCACTTTGTTTAAACCCTAATATACGTCATTTTGACCCTAAATCATCAGATTTTAGTCAGTTTAAGCCTAGAAACTTATTAAAACATGTCTAAGTCAAATCATTAAATCAAAACTTAGAAAATTAGAAGCAAGAGAGGAAAAAAACCTCAAGAACCCTAGTTCAAGAACGCCACAAGCTCCAACAATTCTAGCCCCGAAACTTAAGTATTTTTCGTGGATTTCATCACCAGGTTTGTAGGATTTCACTAGTGGGTACCTTTCACCCACTAGGTCCCCAGTTTTTAGTCAGTTCTTGATTCTATTATCGTGATTAAACCTAGGGTTTCTAGAACATTGATAGAACTTCATGATGTAGTTAAATATATGTTCCAAATCAGATTATCATGTTATTACTCAGATTATCGCATGAATTTCAGAACCCTAGCTTTGTATTTTTTAGTTCTTGAATTACACATGCGACGTCAGATATTTCAGTTATGAAGATATACATGCTTCAGTTTTTAATGCATCATTATCAAATTAAATGTTGCATTTTTAGTTTGCATGTTCAGTTTCGACCTATCCAGTATTTACAGAAACTCAAACATAATCAATTAATTTACACAATTCATTGGGAGTAGCATAATACCGAGTTGGACTAGGGTTTAGCGTACCCAATAGTCCAAGAACTACTAGCCAAGTAGATTGTAAGTCCCCTCTATGGGCAATCAGTTTAGTGATCACGCCAGCATGCCTTTATACCTTTGGCAGGGTAGATTGGGTCCTCTCGATGGGGCGTATACATCGGACTCCACACTTAGCTCATGTGGTTTTATTATCGGTTATTAGTAGCTCCCACAGATCAGTCAGACTCTCTGCATTGACCATTTATCAGTATATTCAGTATTCAGTTTCAGCATGTTATAAATTGGTCATTGCATTCAGTTAGCTCAGAAATTCAGTATATTATGTTCTGTTTATTATACTTGCTTTTGTGCTTGTTCACTTATGTTTTATTTCATCTTTACTCTATCCTACATGCTCAGTACCTTCAAGTATTGACGCATACGTGCGCTACATCTTCTCGTGATGTAGGTTCAGGTTCTCAGCATCCACATCACGCATAGATCGATTTACGATCTCGAGTTCAGCAGATTCAGTGGTGTGTCCTCATTCTCCGAGGACTACAGTCATGAGTTTAATTTCAGTCTTTAGTCATTTAGTTTCAATTTTTGCTAGATTTAGCTGGGGCTTGTCCCAGTATTTCTAGTCCAGTTTAGAGTCTTATTTCAGACATAGTTAGTTTCAGCTTAGTGTTGAGTTAGTAACTTCATTGTATTAAACTCATCAGTTTTCATATTATCTCAGATTTAGCGTATGGGTATTCTTTATATTTTCATTTTAAGTATGATTTAGCGTCCGCATCAGTTTATTATATTTATTATGCTCATGATCATGCCATCAGGGTTAGCTTGGGATCAGTTGTGGTCGTAGGTTCCGTGTCTGCGTCTCGGGGGTAGCTTGGGGCGTGACATATGTTTCGTTGGGTTTTACGTGTTTGTTTTGGGTGAAATTCATGTGAGAGGTCCTAAACTCGTATACGGTCATGTTTGGATTGGAAACGTCCAGGAAAGTATCCCCAAGGACCATCCAAGGGTCCTTGAAGAAGGACCCAAAGTTGGTGCCTAGTCTTCCCAAGACAGCCCAATCCACGGAAGGCAGTCGACGCCCTGTGGGTCAATCGACGCCCCGTGGGTGGTGCTTCGTTGATTGGGATTTATCCTAGGGAAGGAGGTACCAAGGAAAAGCCTCAGTCCCAGACCACAGACCAAGGGACAGTCCGTTGGTCAAAGGACGGCCAGTCGATGGCATTCTCGTCGTTTGGGACTTAGCCTGGGGAGCTAAGATCCCGTTGTCCATTATCTGAATCCGTCGATGGAGGACAGGACGTTCCGTGTGTGGACTAATGTCCCGTAGATGGGCAACCATCGATGGGCACTGTCTCCTGCGTGCAGTTTACTGCATAGTGAGGGGTGAACTTGTAATTTCACCCCACTTCCAAATAGAAGGTTTGGAGGTTCCCTAAGGGTATTTTGGGTATTTTAAATGTGTTTAAAAGTCTTTAACACTTACAAGATTTCATTCTTCAAAATAAAACCCCAAAATCCCTTAGAAATTCCCTAAGACTCCATTGAAGCTAAAACTCAAGGAAGAGCTTGGTTTGGTGATTTGAGTGGAGATTCTTCATGAAATTGAAGGATTAGCTTCATTGAGGTATGGATTTTGACCGTTGAAACTCTTTTCATCAAGGATCCCAACTTTACAAAAATGTTATCTAAAGTTTTCAAAAGATGAATTGACATATTTCATGATCTACCATGGGTTCTTGCATTAATGGTTTTTAATCATTGTTTAGGATTGAATTGTGGTTATTAAGGTGATTTTAACTTAATTAACCTATGAACCTATGTAATTTATGAACCCTAGTTTTTTACTAATTTATGCATTACTTGATATTGGTCTAATGTTTATGAATTATTGTGTAGATTCTTATGGACTTTCTAATGATATAAGAATTGTATTCAATTGTTATCTAATTGGTCTTAGATTTTTGAATCTATAACTATTTGACTTAGATTTCATTGATTATTGTAGTTTATGTATTGAATTGATGTTTATTGCCATGGGTAAGGGCCTTATGATATTGAATTGGATGATTTTGCATTGACTTGAAGTGTTGAGGATGAAGTAGTGGTACGCTGCCCTATTTCCTTTTATTTAATGTTAAGTACACTTCAATTATGTTGTGATTGGTTTGTTTCACTTATGGTGGCGGTGTTATGTGAATTGATGTAGCCTTGTTGGCGCTATTTTAAGTATATTGATGATCATGGCCTTGTCGGCACTATTTGAAGTAATATGATGATTTGTGTATTTGATTATGTGAAGTATGATCATATCTACCTATATGTGAAGTAATGTGAAATTATGTGTTATTTCTATTGATGCTATTTATGTGATCATGTTATGGTATGACTATGTGTTAAGTGTGTAGTCTTAGAGTTGACACATGGTTGTTCCTAACTTGGATATATGAGTCTATAATATTTATGTTTATGATGTTAAGGTAATTAATAGGTTGACATAATGTTATAAGGTTCATTCCTAAGTGTCTAAAGAATTATATGCTATATGTGCTAAAGTGAAGTATGTTGTGTCTTGTTTAGGTAGACTTGTGTTCCTTACTTGATGCATGTATGAATATGAATATGTGATGTCTTGACTTAGGAAACTAAAGAGTCTTAGTCTTGAATGAATGAATGTTAGGTGGACCTTGAACGATGATAGGAGGATCCTTTATGTGAAACCTTGAACCTAGTGGTAAGGTTATGAAACTTGAAGTCGAAAGCCGTAATGGTATCCTTCATGTAATGAATGGTGGACTTAAGGTTGATTGGTTGGAACGGCATCATATCAATCCTTAGGAAAGTCATGATGAGCTTCTTGTCTCCATAGGGAGGTAGCCCTAGTGGACCTTTCTTTGGTAGGGTAAATGTAATTGGGTTATGAACTTTATATGGAACCCTTTTATATGAACCTTGATGTGAATTAATCTATGAGAACTAAGGCTAGCACCGAGTGAGTACGGAAAGGGAAGTATTTCTAGTTAAGAATGATGCTAGAATACAAAGTAAGCCCTTCATATTCCTTAACCATGTGCCTACATGGGATGTGTCCAAGTTCTACCATTGGCAAGTAGAACAACCTCATCGGAGTAGGATAGAACTTCGAATTCCATGTTTTTCTACCATGGTCTATGTCGGTTATTGCCTATTATCATCATGTGGAATACATATTAGCATTAGAGAAGTTCTATGAGGTTTAGGTGGTGGTAAGGGACGCTATCTAGACATTGCACAATAGGCTTTGAAGGTGGTAGTAAGAGTCCCTAGGTCTTCTCCAAGACCATTATTTGAATGTCCTTTATGTGATGAATGTCTCTTAAATGAACTAAGTGATGTAATGACTTAATGATATAAAGCATGTGAATGAATGAGTATCTAATCTAAAGTAACTTAAGGATTACTTAGTTAAAGTGTGAAGAGGGCATAAAGGATGATCTCTTCATGTCTTATCTATGGAAGTCTTGAGAATGACTCTAATTAGGGAAGTTGGTTGTTATGTTTGACATGATCTAAACTTAGGAAGTCTTAAGGATTATTTATGTAACCTTGAAAAGGGTGTATGGGCGTTCTCTTCTAGGAGTACTTAAGTAAGTCTTTTGATAGCCTTGGTAGGGGAGATTGTCATATTATGTATGTTTTGTATGTTGGTGTATTATAAGTGTGTATGTGTCTCATTATGAGTAATCTTGAGGATCATTTAGGCACATTTAGAGAGGGTGTATGGGCGATCTCTCTTTTTTTGACTTAAGTGAGCCTTAGATAGCTTTAGTGAGAAGACTACATGCTAGGAAGTGTTACAAAGGGAAGGCAAAGTACTTCATTGTTATTGTGAAGCAATTCACTGTACAGTGAATATAGCTTACTAGAAAGTGAGTTCTAAAATATGATAATTGGTCTTGAATGTTTCCTTATGTGATTCTAAGTTGATAAATGTTGTTCTGATGATGATATTACTATATTTAAATGAAAAGATGCATATTTCCAATAAACGTCCGTTTTCATGATTTTTATGCATAATCTCATACTTAGTACATGTGGTTGTACTAATTCCATGCTTTTATCTATCTATATAGTTCTTGGTAGGTGCGGAGCATTTGGGAAGAAGACTTGGACTCAGAAGATTGTTCAAGTCAAGTTGAAGTATGTCCTCATTTGACTCGAGGGCATATATGACTTTTATGTTTCTTATTGAAGTATTGTAATAGACTTAATAGTACTATGTTTTCTACTTCGTATGGGCCGTGTCCCAAGTACTCTTGTGTCTTAAGATGATGAGATTGAGACTTAGTGTTTCCTATTACTTTTATATGAATGAGTTTTTAAAGACTATGATATTGTTTCGTGAAAAGTTTTAATTCCAAACTATTTTTCATTATGTATATGCGATGAATGATATGAAGGGCTTGTATGATACCTCCGAGAGGTCGAGTACGCCAGTTGCAATCCAAGATTGTGCCCTAACTTCTAGGGGTGGTTTCGGGATGTTACAAGCTTGGTATCAGAGCATAGGTTGGTGAAAGTAGTGTTAGGAATCAAAAAATCTCATCAAATCACATCTATGTAAAACTCCGTATCCAAAACAGACCAAAAACCAGCTTTTCAGAAAAATCTGCAGGTGCGACAAACGGTGGCATCGACAGACCATAGCCTGACCCACGGTCCGTCCTGCACATCCGTTGATGGGGTCACAAACTCCCGAAAATCTCAATCCAGAAGATTTGACTAAGTGTTGAACGACGGACAGACTTACGGTCCGTAGGTCAGACTACGGTCCGTAGTTTGAGTTCGTTGATCGACACCTCTTTCACCCACTCTTTGACAAGAGCCATGGATGAAAATTACGGTCCGCAGGTGGACCCACGGTCCACAGGTCTGACCGTAGGTGGGAACTAGCAGCCAGTTAGGGGGAAGTACAGTAGGGTCAACTTCAAATGATCATAACTCTTAGTACAAAATGAATTAGGTATCCCATGACATATCATCAGATATATAATTGAATTAGATTTCCATATCCACTGACCTTGCTAAATTCCAACCTCCGAGCAAAACGTTACGCCCGTTTTAGTAAAGGCCTGTCAAACAGACCTAACCTACGGACCCAAACGACAGACCGTCGATGGAACGATGGACCGTCTGTCCAGGTCGTCGTTTGGTCCGACAGCAACTTAACCAGTGGTCTTTTGGTCTTTTCCCACTTTGTTTAAACCTTAAGATACGTCATTTTGTCCATAAATCATCAGATTTTAGTTAGTTTAAGACTAGAAACATAACTAAAACTTACCTAAGTCAAAATCATTAATCAAAAGTTAGAAAATTAGAAGCAAGAAAGGAGAAAAAGCTCAAGAACCCTAGTTCAAGAACGCAACAAGTTTCCAGCAGTTCAAGCCCTGAAGCCTAAGTATTTTTTCGTGAATTTCATCACCATGTATGTGGGTTCACTAGTGGGTTCCTTTCACCCATTGGGTCCCTAGTGTTCAGTCAGATTCTTGATTCCCTTATCATGATTAAACCTAGGGTTCCTAGAATTACAGTATAAATTCATGATTTAGTTAAAGTATACGTTCCAAATCAGATTATCCTGTTATTACTCAGATTATCGCAATAATTTCAGAACCCTAGCTTTGTTTTTTTAGTTCTTGAATTACACATGATAGGTCATATATTTCTGTTACTTTAGATATACATGCCTCAGTTATTAATGCATCATTATCAGATTAAATATTGCATTCTCAGTTTGCATGTTCAGTTTTGAGTTATCTAGTATTTTATAGAAATTCAGACAAAATTAGATAACTACATAAATCAATGGGAATAGCATAATACCGAGTTGTACTAGGGTTCTGCGTAACCAATTAGTCCCAGAACTACTAGCCAATAAGGTTTTAAGTCCCCTCTGTGGGCAATCAGTTTAGTGATCATGCCAGCATGCCTTTATACCTTTGGCAGGGTATATTGGGTCCTCTCGATGGGGCGTATACATCGGACTCCACATTTAGCTCATGTGGTTTTATTATCGGCTATTAGTAGCTCCCACAATTCAGTCAGACTCTCTGCATTGACCATTTATCAGTATATTCAGTATTCAGTTTAAGTATGTTATAAATTGGTCATTGCATCCAGTTAGCTCAGAAATCAGCATATCATGTTCTGATTATTATACTTGCTTTTGTGCTTGTTCAATTATGTTTTATTTCAGCTTTACTCTATCCTACATGTTCAGTACCTTCAATTATTGACGCATACGTGCAATAAATATTCTCGTGATGTAGGTTTAGGTTCTCAGCTTCCAGATCACGCATAGATCAATTTCCGATCTCCAGTTCAGCAGATTCAGTGGTGAGTCCTCATTCTCCAAGGATGACAGTCATGAGTTTAATTTCAGTCTTTAGTCATTTAGTTTCAGGTTTTGCTAGATTTAGCTGGGGCTTGTCCCAGTATTTCTAGTCCAGTCTAGAGGCTTATTTCAGACATAGTTATTTTGAGCTTAGCGTTGAGTTAAATATTTTCATTGTATTAAACTCATAAATTTTCATATATCTTAGTTTCACTATATGGGTATTCCCCAACTTTTCGTTTGAAGTATGATTTAGCTTCTGCAACCGTTTATATTCTTTAGTATGCTTATGATCATGCCAGCAGGATTAGCTTGGGATTACTTGTGGTCCTAGGTTCCGTGTCCGTGTCTCAGGGGTAGCTCGGGGCGTGACAGTCTAGTAGAGTCTTGACCATCGGTGTGATTAGAGACACATCTATGGGCGAGAGGCTATAGGACGATAGTGTTTCCATTCTTTTCTACTCCTATGTCGTGCGGTAGAGTAAATGTTAGGAGTATCCTTCTAAATCTGTTTGCTTGTGTTTCTAGGAGATGAATACTAGAAGGATGGCCGCTAGAAGGTTGGAAGAGGGAAGGGTGAATGAGGAAGCTCCTCCTCAAGTTGAGCAAGTTGAGCAAGTTTTCAAGATGGGAAAGGTGTCCAAGGTGCTCATGGATCTCAAGTGCCTACCCAAGGTGATCATGCCCCTAATGTTGAAATAGGTAATGACATTCTGAAGATGCCTAATAGGGAGATTACATATGCTTTGATTGCTATAGACCGAGCCGTAAATACTCAAGCTTATTTGAGTATGTTGCCTAGGGTTGTGGAGAGCACTATGACCTCTAGGTGGAGAGACTTTGTGAGGTTTAATCATCCAATCTTTCTTGGATCTAAGGTAGATAAAAATCCCCAATAATTCCTTGATGGTGTGTACAAGGTGTTGAGTGTTATGGGAGTTACATCGAGGGATAAGGCGGTGTTGGCTTCGTATCAATTGAGGGATGTGTCTCAAATTTGGTACACTCAATGGAAGGATAATAGGCCAGTGGAATTGGATCCTATTGAGTGGGAAGAATTCAAGGAAACGTTTCTTGGTAAGTACTTTCCCCGTGAGAGGAGGGAAGTGAAAGTAGAGAAGTTTATCAATCTCAAGCAAGGAAATATGAGTGTTGAGGAGTACTCTTTGAAATTCTCAACATTGTCTAGATATGCACCATATCCAAGGGATGAAATGAGTCATTTTGTGACCGGGGTCTCCGACTTAGTGAGGGAAGAATGTCGTACGGCTATGCTACATGATAATATGAATTTATCTAAACTAATGGTGTATGCACAATCAATTGAAGAATCCAAACTTAGGAGGATGTCAAGAAACTTGAAAAGGAGTGGTGCTAGTGATCAAGTTCAACCTAGGTTCAAAAAGAGGGCTCAAACTCAAGATGGATCTAGTGCTCCTAAGGTGAAGTTTGAGAAAGAGGTGGTTCTCAAAATGGCAAACCTACATGTGCCACTTGTGGTAAGAAAGATTTTGGTGAGTGTCTAGTGGGTACTGAGATTTGTTTTGGATGTGTAAAAGATGGCACAAGGTGAGAGATTGTCCTAACATTGCTTCTAGAGGAAAAGAGGGTAAGAAGGCTGCTCCTAATGTTCCAAGGGAAGATGCTCCAACAAAGAGACGTTTCTATGCACTCCAGACTAGAGGAGACAAGCCGGATGAGAGTGATGATGATGTTGGTAAGTCTTATTTCTCTTGTTGTGATATGGGTTCCTTCTAAGTGGGGGCATATGGCTAGATAGATGTTCTAGAAGTTGTTGCATGTGCATGATATTTAAGAGTTTGGTTGAAATTGAATTTCATTAAATTCTTGCATTGTGTGTTTTATGAAGCTATGATCATGTTGAAAAAGGTGTTTATATGATGTTACCTTTCATATTAGGATGTCTATATCATGAATTGCCTAAAATTGCATTTTTTGAAAAACAATTGCCTAAATCACTATAGCTTGGCAGGTTCACTGTAAAATTTTTGAAAATTTGACTAATTGATTCTTTGGTCTAAAATTGTTGTTAGATGGTTAGAACTGATGTATGATTATAATACAGACTATAAAATGAGGTTATGCTATTTGGAATGAAGAATGTGAGTTTGTAGCATGATGAGTCATAGAATCTTATTCTAATTTCTGGTTGTGTTTTGAATCTCTTGACTATGTGAAATTGATGTTTTCTCCTTCATTGTGAGTTATATGGTTTGTCATGTGCTTCTAGTTGATTCTCTATTCTTGTAAGTGTTCGTAGAGTGGCAAGTGTCATTTCGAGGACGAATGTTGTCCAAGTGGTGAAGAATGTAAGATCCCAAAAATGACTTAGGTGAACTAGATACTAACATTGTTTTCAAGATGGTATAAGGTCCTAAATAAGTCGATTATATGGTATTGACACAGTATCTAAGAGTTTAGGTGCATTGGAAGTCAAACGTCAAGGGACGACCAAGACGTTCGATGACTAAGTCACCTAAGTGCCTCATACGTGGTTTTATATGTTTATGTGTGATTCATGAGATTTTATGGTCCTTAAATGACTTTATACTATTTATATAGGTAGTGTGTCAAGTTTCGAGAAGTTTGGAGGTGAAACGTCCAAGAACGTTCATGACGTTCGAAAGATGTGCCTTGAAATGACCTTGTGCGTCTAGGCATGTTTCGTTGAGTTTTACGTGTTTTTTTTTGGGTGAAATTCATGTGAGATGTCCTAAATTCCTATACGGTCATGTTTGGGTTGAAACGTCTGGTAAAGCATCCCCAAGGACCATCCAAGGGTCCTTGAGAAAGGAACCAAAGTTGGTGCCTAGGCTGCCCAAGACATCCCAAACCCTGGAAGGTAGTCGACGCCCCGTGGGTGGTGCTGCGTCGCTTGGGACTTATCCTAGGGAAGGAGGGACCAAGGAAAAGCCTCAGTCCCAGACCACAGACCAAGGGACGATCCGTTGGTCAAGGGACGGCCCGTCAGTGGCATTCTCGTCGTTTGGGACTTAGCCTGGGGAGCTAAGCTCCCGTTGTCCAGTCTCTGAACCCATCGATGGAGGAAAGGACATTTCGTGTGTGGACTAATGTCCCGTCGATGGGAAACCGTCGATGGGCAATATCTCCCGCGTGCAGTTCATTGCCAAGTGAGGGGTGAACTTGTAATTTCACCCTACTTCCAAATATAAGGTTTGGAGGTTCCCTAAGGGTCTTATGGGTATTTTAAATGTGTTTAGAAGTCATTAACACTTAGAAGATTTCATTCTTCAAAATCAAAACCCCAAAATACCTTTAAAATATCCTAAGACTCCATTGAAGCTAAAACTCAAGGAAGAGCTTCGATTGGTGATTTGAGTGGAGATTCTTCATCAAATTGAAGGATTAGCTTCATTGAGGTATGGCTTTTGATCCTTGAAACTCGTTTCATCAAAGATCCCAACTTCCAAGGATGTTTTCTAAAGTTTTCAAAAGATGTATTGACATATTTCATGATCTACCATGGGTTCTTGCATTAATGGTTTTTAATCATTGTTTAGTGATTGAATTGTGGTTATTAAGGTGATTTTAACTTAATTAACCTATGAACCCATGTAATTGATGAACCCTAGTTTTTGACTAATTTGTGGGTTACTTGATATTGGTCTAATGTTTATAAATTAATGTGTAGTTTTTTATGGTCTTTCTAATGATATAAGAATTGTATTCAACTGTTATCTAATTGGTCTTATATTATTGAATCAATAATGATTTGAATTAGACTCATTTGAGTATTGTAGTTTATGTATTGAATTGATGTTTATGTCCATGGGTAAGGGCCTTATGATATTGAATTGAATGATTTGGCATTGACTTGAAGTGTTGAGAATGAAGTAGTGGTACGCTGCCCTATTTCCTTTTATTTAATGCTAATTAGACTTCAATTATGTTGTGATTGATTTGGTCCACTTATGGTGGCGGTGTTATGTGAATTGATGTGGCCTTGTCAGCGTTATTTTAAGTATATTGATGATCATGTCCTTGTTGGCACTATTTGAAGTAATGTGATGATTTGTGTAGTTGATTATGTGAAGTATGATCATATCTATCGATATGTGAAGTAATGTGAAAGTATGCTTTATTTCTATTGATTCTATTTAGGTAATCATGTTATGCTATGACTAAGCGTTAAGTGTGTAGTTTTAGAGTTGATACATGGTTGTTCCTAACTTGGATATATAAGTCTATAATGGTTATGTTGATGATGTTAAGGTAATGAATAGGTTGAAATAATGTTATAAGGGTCATTCCTAAGTGTGTAAAGAATGATATGTTATATGTGCTAAAGTGAAGTATGTTGTGTCTTGTTTAGGTAGACTTGTGTCCCTTATTTGATGCATGTATGAATATGAATATGTGATGTCTTGACTTAGGAATCTAAAGAGTCTTAGTCTTGAATGAATGAATGTTAGGTGGGACCTTGAATGATGATAAGAGGGTCCTTTATGTGAAACCTTGAACCTAGTGATAAGGTTATGAAACTTGAAGTCGAAAGCCGTAATGGTATCCTTCAAGTAATGAATGATGGACTTAAGGTTGATTGGTTGGAACAAAATCATATCAATCATTAGAAAAGTCATGATGAGTTTCTTGTCGCCATAGGGAGGTAGCCCTAGTGGACCTTTCTTTGGTAAGGTAAATGTAATTGGGTTATGAACTTGATAAAAAAACCTTTTGTATGAACCTTGATGTGAATTAATCTATGAGAACTAAGGCTATCACCGAGTGACTATGGAAAGGGAAGTACTTCTAGTTAAAGAATGAGGCTAGAATACAAAGAAGCCCTTCATATTCCTTAACCATGTGCCTACATGGGATGTGTCCAAGTTCTACCATTGGCAAGTAGAACAACCTCATCAGAGTAGGATAGAACTCCGGATTCAATGTTTTGCTACCATGGCCTATGTCGGTCATTGCCTATTCTCATCATGTGGGATACCTATTAGCATTAGAGAAGTTCTATGAGGTGTAGGTGGTGTATAGGACGCTATCTAGACATTGCACAATAGGCTTTGAAGGTGGTAATAAGAGTCCCTTTGTCTTCTCCAAGACCATTATTTGAATGTCCTTTATGTGATGAATGTCTCTTAAATGAACTAAGTAATGTAACGACTTAATGATATAAAGGATGTGAATGAATGAGTACCTAATCTAAAGTGACTAAAGGATTCCTTAGTTAAAGTATGAAGAGGGCATAAAGGATGATCTCTTCATGTCTTATCTATGGAAGTCTTGAGAATGAATCTAGTTAGGGAAGTGGTTATTATGTTATACATGATCTGAACTTAGGAAGTCTTAAGGATTATTTAGGTAACCTTGAAGAGAGTGTATGGGCGTTCTCTTTTAGGAGTACTTAAGTAAGTCTTTTGATAGCCTTGGTAGGGGAGATTGTCATATTATGTATGTTTTGTATGTTGGTGTATTGTAAGTGTGTATGTGTCTCTTTATGAGTAATTTTGAGGATCGTTTAGGCACATTTAGAGAGGGTGTATAGGCGGTATCTCTTTGTGTGACTTAAGTGAGCCTTTGGATAGCTTTAGTGAGAAGACTACATTCTAGGAAGTGTTACAAAGGGAAGGCAAAGTACTTCACTGTTATAGTGAAGCAATTCACTGTACAGTGAATATAGCTTACTGGAAAGTGAGTTCGAAAATATGATAATTTGTCTTGAATGTTTCCTTATGTGATTCTAAGTTGATATATGTTGTTCCTATGATGATATTACGATATTTAAATGAAAAGATGCATATTTCCAATAAATGTCCGTTTTCATTAATTTTATGCATAATGCCATACTTAGTACATGTGGTTGTACTAATTCCATGCTTTTATCTATCTATATAGTTCTTGGTAGGTGAGGAGAATTTGGAAGAATACTTGGACTTAGAAGATCGTTTAAGTGAAGTTGATGTATGTCCTTATTTGACTCGAAGGCATATATGTCTTTTATGTTTTTTATTGAAGTATTGTAATAGACTTAATAGTACTATGTTTTCTATTTCGTATGGGTCGTGTCCCAATTACTCTTGTGTCTTAAGATGATGAGATTGAGAGTTAGTGTTTCCTATTACTTTTATATGAAAGAGTTTTTAAATACTATGATATTACTTTTCATTATGTTTATGCGATGAATAGTATGAAGGGCTTGTATGAGACCTCCGAGAGGTCGAGTACGCCGGTTGCAATCCAAGATTGTGTCCTAACTTCTAGGGGGTGGTCTCGGGATTTGACAGCTGCTACAATGGGATGGGTGGCGGTGTAGCTGGATGACGGGTTTAAAATTCATAAATAAAACCCTTAGACGAACAATTTTTTTATTTTTTGACATTTTGAGTTAAGAGACGACCCCTGGGATGTTTCAACTTGTTTTTCATAAATCTTAAAGCTAGAGGAAAAATTTTCACTCCCGGACTCACTTTTCGATCCGTAGAACATTTTAGAATGGGTAAATATTGATGGGGAAGGTTCTCTTGAAGATTCCTATGGTTTATTTTACCCTAACTGACTAGTTAGGGCATGGGTTTTGAACTAGGGTTCATAGATTGTGTGTTTTATGAGAATTTAGTGTTACTTTATTGATTTCCATATATAAATTGTTGATTGTAGACCACGAACAAGCAGAAGGAGTCCGGAAAGGGAAGAATCAAGTTGTCTAGGGTTTCAAACTTTTTTCAAGGTAGGTGATGGTTGTGATTCTATGATTATGTGATATACATTTGCTTTGTTTTGTTGTGATACATATGTAACAACCTTAAAAATGAATAACATAAAAAATGCTTAATGTGTCAAGAATGCCTACGATTAGACCAGGGTTCACACGGATTGATGCACGTAGAACCAGACCTCGGAATCCTTGCTACAGCCAAGCCAACTAACTTAGGAGTTAGTTGATCTTGGAAAGGTTGGGACCAACCATGTAGGGCTCTCGAATACGAAGATTTACTCGAAGGAGTCTTTACCGGACTTAAAAAGAGGAAATCTTAAGTTTTAAGGGTCTAGGGGTAAAATGGTCTTTTACCCCTAGACCCTGGGTAATATCGTAATTATCCTAAATATATAATTACTTATTTATTTAATAAGGTGGAGGGGAAAATTGGGGAGAGAGAGCCGAAATTGAGCTCTTGAAGTTAAGTCTTGCTCCACCCGGGTTCGAACCTAGGTGGAAGCAATGAATTTATGTGATTTTTATTTAAGATATTGAATTAATGTAATTAATTAATAATTATTATTCATTAGCTGATTTAAAATAAAATAAAAATTAGATTTTTAATAATTAACTAAACCTTATTTGACTAAGTCCTAAACTAGACTCCTAAGCCTAATATAACTCCCACTCTCTCACGTCTATCTCTCAACTCTCACGCTCAATCTCTCTCATTAATTCACACGATATTTCTCTGCCAAAATAAGAAACAAAAGCAGAAAAATAAACCAAGGTGATGGCATACTTAGGTATCAGGACAGATTGTGTGTACCAGATGTGGATGATTTGCGGACCAGGATTGTTGTAGAGGCCCATGGTTCCAGATATTCCATACATCCTGGTTCCACCAAGATGTATCATGATCTCAAGCAGATTTATTGGTGGGATGGAATGAAGAAGGACATCGCAGAATATGTGGCCAAGTGTCCTAATTGTCAGCAGGTTAAGGTAGAACATCTTAAGCCTGGCGGTCTGACTCAGATTATTGAGGTTCCGACTTGGAAGTGGGAGGCCATTAATATGGACTTCGTGGTTGGTCTTCCGAGGACTAGGAGGCAGCATGACTCCATATGGGTTATTGTGGACAGATTGACTAAGTCTGCCCACTTTATCCCTGTGAAGTCTACTTACAGAGCCGAGGATTATGCGTGATTCTACATTGATGAGATTGTGAGATGGTATGGGATTCATTTGTCTATCATTTCAGATAGAGGAGCTCAGTTTACTTCACATTTCTGGAGATCTTTCCAGAAGAGCTTGGACATGCAGGTAAAGCTTAGTACTGCCTTTCATCCTCAGACTGATGGGCAGGCAGAGCGCACCATTCAGACATTGGAGGACATGTTGAGAGCGTGTGTGATTGACTTCAGGGGTAGCTGGGATGACCATCTGCCTTTCTCGTATAATAATAGCTATCACTCCAGCATTGCGATGGCACTGTTTGAGGAATTGTATGGTAGGAGGTGTAGATCTCCAGTTGGGTGGTTCGAGGTTGGAGAGTCATCCATTTTGGGTCCAGAGATCATTCATGAGGCCTTAGAGAAGGTCAGAGTGATTAGGGACAGGATGGATACTGCTTACAATCCGCAGAACTCATATGCAGTTAACAGAAAATGGACCTTAGAGTTTGATGTTGGTGACCAGGTCTATCTGAAGATATCACCTATGAATCAATTGCGGAATAGCACTAATACCGAGTGTACTTAGGGTTCTGCGTAACAATTAGTTCCCAGAACTACTAGCCAAATAAGGTTTTAAAGTCCCCTCTTGGGCAATCAGTTAGTGAGGCATGCCCAGCATTGCCTTTAACCTTTGCAGGGTATATTGGGCAGCCTCCCTCTCGATGGGGCGTTTATACATCGACTCCACATTTAGCTCATGTGGTTATGATCGGCTATAGTAGCTCCCACAATTCAGTAGACTCTCTGCATTGCACCATTTATCAGTATATCAGTATTCAGTTTAAGTATGTCTACGAAAAAATTGCGTCATTGCATCCAGGTTAGCTCAAGAAATCAGCAGATCATGTTCACAGCTATTATTTAATACTTGCTTTGTGCTTGTTCAATTATGTTTTATTTCAGCTTTACTTATCCTACATGTTCATACCCTTTCAATATTGACGCATCTACGTCAATAAATAATTATACATATACGTGATGTAGGTTAGGTTCTCACGCTTCAGATCACGCATAGATCAATTTCCGATCTCCAGTCACAGGATCGGGTGAGTCCTCAGTCTCCAAGGATGACAGTCTGAGTTTAATTTCAGTCTTTAGGTCATTTAGTTTTCTTCTTTTTGCAGGTTTTGCGAGATTTAGCTGGGCGTTGTCCAGTATTCTAGTCTAGTCTAGAGGCTTGTTCAAGACATAGTATTTTGAGCTTAGCGTTGAGTTAAATAATTTCATTGTATATAAACTCATTAATTTCATATAATCTTAGGTTTCACTATATGGGTATTCCCCAACTTTTCGTCTGAAGTATTGATTTAGCTTCTGCAACCGCTTATATTCTTTAGTATTGCTTATGATCCATCGCAGCAGGATTAGCTTGTGGATTACTTGTTGGTCCAGGTTCCCGTGTCCGTGTCTCAGGGGTTAGCTCGGGGCGTGACAGTCTAGTAAGTCTTGACCATCGGTGTGATTAGAGGACACATCTATGCGGCGAGAGCTATAGGACGCATAGTGTTTCCATTCTTTTCTACTCCTATGTCGTGCGGTTAGAGTAAATGGTAGGAGTATCCTTCTAAATCTGTTTGCTTGTGTTTCTAGGAGATGAATACATTAAAGGGATGGCCGCTAGAAGTTGAAAGAGGGTAGGGTGAATGAGGAGCTCCTCCTCAAGTTGAGAAGTTGACGCCAAGTTTTTCATATAGTGTCCAAATGGTGCTCATGGATCTCAAGCTGGCTACCCAAGGTGATCATGCCCCCTAATGTTGAAATAGTAATGACATTCTGAAAGATGCCTAATAGGAGATTACATATGCTTTGATTGCTTATAGACCGAGCCGAAATACTCAAGCTATTTGATTATGTTGCTAGGTTGTGGAGGGAGCACTATGACCTCTAGGTGGAGAGACTTGTTGAGTTTAATCACCAATCTTTCTTGGATCTAAGTAATAAAATCCCAATAAATTCCCTTTTGGATGGTGTGTACAAGTGTTGAGTGTATGGGAGTTACATCGAGGATAAGCGTTGTTGGCTTCGTATCAATTGAGGGATTGTCCAAATTTGGTACACTCAATGGAAGGATAATTAGGCCAGCTGCGATTGATCCTATTTGAGTGGGAAGAATTACAAGGAAACGTTTCTTGTAAGTACTTTCCCCGTTGAGAGAAGTGAAAGTTAGAGAAGTTTATCAAATCTCAAGCAAGGGAAATAATGAGGTTGAGGAGTACTCTTGAAATTCTCAACATTGTCAGATATGCACCCATATCCAAGGATGCAAATGAGTCATTTTCGTTGGACCGGTGTCTTCCCAACTGATGAGGGAAGACTGTCGTACGGCTATGCTACATATAATATGAATTTATCTAAACTAATGTGTAGCACAATCAATTAGGAATCCAAACTTAGTGAGGATGTCAATAAACTGAAAAGGAAGTGGTTGCTAGTTGATCCAAGTTCAAACCTAGTCAAAAGGGCTCAAAACTCAAGATGGATCTAGTGCTTCCCCATAAGGGAAGTTTGAGAAAGAGGTGTTCTCAAAAATGCAACACCTAACATGTGCCACTTGTGGTAAGGAAAGATTTGGTGAGTGTCTAGTGGGTACTGAGATTTGTTTTTGGAGTGTAAAAGATGGCAACCAAGGTGAGAGATTGTTCCTAACATTGCCTTCTAGAGGAAAAGAGGGTAAGAAGGCTGCTCCCTAATGTTCCAGGAAGATGCTCCAACAAAGAGACGTTTCTATGCACTCCAGACTAGAGGAGACAAGCCGGAATGGAGAAGTGATGATTGATTTGAAGTCTTATTTCTCTTGTTGTGATATGGTTCTTCTAAGTGGGGGCATTATGGCTAATAGATGTTCTAGAAGTGTTGCATGTGCATGATATTAAGAGTTTGGTTGAAATTGGAATTTCATTAAATTCTTGCATTGGATGTTTTTATGAAGCAGATCATGTTGAAAAAGGTTTATATGATGTTACCCTTCATATTTAGATGTCTATATCATGAATTTTCCTAAAATTGCATTTTCTTGAAAACAATTGCCAAATCACTATAGCTGGCAGGTTCACTGTAAAATTTTTGAAAATTGACTAATTGATCTTTGTCTAAAATTGTTGTTAGATGGTTAGAACTTGATGTATGATTATAAGACAGACTATAAAATGAGGGTTATGCTATTTGGAATGAAAGAATGTGAGTTTGTAGCATGATGAGCATAGAATCTTGATTCAATTTCTGGTGTGTTTTTGAATCTCTTGAACTATGCTGAAAGTTATGTTTTTCTCCTTCATTGTGAGGTTATATGGTTTGTCATGTGCTTCTAGTTGATTCTCTATTTCTTGCTAAGTGTTCGTTAGAGTGGCCAAGTGTCATTTTGAGGACGATGTTGTCCAAGTGGTGAAGAATGCTAAGATCCCAAAAAGACTTAGCGCTGAAACTAGATATCAACATTTGTTTTCAAGATGGTATAAGCCAATAAGTCGATTATATGGTATTGACACAGTATCTAAGAGTGTTAGTGCATTGGAAGTCAAACTCAAGGGACGACCAAGACGTTCGATGCAGCTAAATCACCTAAGTGCCTCATACGTGGTTTATATGTTTATGTGTATTCATGAGATTTTATGGTCCTTAATGACTTTATACTATTTATAAAGGTAGTGGTCAAGTTTCGAAAGTTTGGAGGTGAAAACGTTCCTAAGAACGTTACATGACGTCGAAAGATGTGCCTTGTAAATGACCTTGTGCGTCTAGGCATTGTTTCGTTGAGTTTTACGTGTTTTTTTTTGGGTGAAATTCATGGTGAATGGTCCTAAATTCCTATACGGTCATGTTTTGGCGTTGAAACGTCTGGTAAAGCATCCCAAGGACCATCCAAGGGTCCTGAGAAAGGAACCAAAGTTGGGCCTAGCTGCCCAAGGACATCCCAAACCCCTGGAAGCGTAGGCGACGCCCCGTGGGTGGTTGCCTGCGTCGTTGGGCACCTTATCCTAGGGAAGCGAGGGACCAAGCGAAAAGCCTCAGTCCCAGACCACAGGACCCAAGGGACGATCCGTTGTCAAGAGGGACGGCCCGTCAGTGAGGCATCTCGTCGTTTGGGACTTAGCCTGGGGAGCTAAGCTCCCGTTGTCCAGTCTCTTGAACCCCATCGATGGAGGAAAAGGGGACATTTCGTGTTGGGACTAATGTCCCGTCGATGGGAAAACCGTCGATGGGCAATATCTCCCGCGTGCAGTTTCATTTGCCAAGTGAGGGGTGAACATTTAATTTCACCCTACTTCCAAATATAAGGTTTGGAGGTTCCCTAAGGTCTTATGGGTATTTTAAATGTGTTTAGAGTTCATAACACTTAGAAATTTTCATTCTTCAAAATCAAAACCCCAAAATACCTTTAAAATATCCTAAAAGGACTCCATTGAAGCTAAAACTAAGGAAGACTTCGATTGGTGATTTTGAGTGAGATTCTTCATCAAATTGAAGGATTAGCTTCATTGAGGTTATGGCTTTGATCCGTGAAACTCTTTCATCAAAGATCCCAACTTCAAGGAGTTTTCTAAAGTTTTCAAAAGAAAGACTTGTATTGACATATTTCATGATCTACCATGGGTTCTTGCATTAATGGTTTGTTAATCATTGTTTAGTGATTGAATTGTGGTTATAAGGATTTTAACTTAATTAACTATGAAACCCATGTAATTGGATGAACCCTACGTTGGACTAATTGTGGGTTACTTGATATTGTCTAATGTTTATAATGAAATGTGTAGGTTTTATGTGTCTTCAATATATAAATTGTATTGCAACTGTTATCTAATTGGTCTCTATTTATTGAATCAAAATGATTTGAATTAGACTCATTTGAGTAGTGTAGGTTTATGTATGAATTGATGTTTATGTCCATGGAGAGGCCTGATGATATGAAATTGAAGGATTTGGCATGACTTTGAAGTGTTGAGATGAATTAGTGGTACGCTGCCCTATTCCTGTTTATTTAAATGCTAATTAGACTTCAATTATTGTGATTGATTTGGTCCAGGCTTATGGTGCGGGTGAAGAGTTGATTGTGCCTTAGTCAGCGTTATTTTAAGTTATATGATGATCATGTCCTGTTGCACTATTAAGTAATGTGATGATTTGGTGTAGTTGAGTATGGAAGTATGCATCATATCTATCGATATGTGAAGTAATGGAAAGTATCTTTATTTCTATTTGATTTCTATTAGGTAATCATGTTATGCTATGACTAAGCGTTAAGTGGGGTATTTAGAGTGATACAGGGTTGTTCCTAACTTGCGATATATTAAGTCTATAATGGGTATGTTGATGATGTTAACGGTAAATGAATAGGTGAAATAATGTTGTATAAGTCATTCCCAGTGTGTAAAGAATGATGTGTATAGTGCTAAAGTGAAGTATGTTGTTCTTGTTAGGTGATGAGTCGTGTGTGCGCGCGGTGATTGATGCATGTATGAAATGCAATATGTTGAGTGTGCGTGTAGCCTTAGGATTCTAAAGAGTCTTAGTCTTGGAATTGAATGAATGTTAGCGACCTTGAAGTGATGATAAGAGGTCCAGTAAACCTGAACCTAGTTGATAAGGTATGAAACTTGAGAGCGGTAGTCCGAGTATTGGATGCCTTCAGTATATAATGATGGACTTAAGGTGATTGGTTGAACAAAATCATATCATATATGTAAAAAGTCATGATGAGTTCTGGTCGCCATAGGGAGGTAGCCCTTAGTGGACCTTTCTTTGGTAAGCGTAAATGTAATTGGGTGTGGATAAGGCTGATATAAAAAAACCTTTTGTATCAACCTTTGTGGAATTAATCTATGAGAACTAAGGCTATCACCGAGGACTATGGAAAGGAGAGTACGTTAGTGTAAAGAATGAGGTCTGTGATGGTAGAGAGAGCAGATTGTAGGAATATGCCCTGTGCATATTCCTTAACCATGTGCCTACATGGATGTGTCCAAGTTCTACCAATTGCTAAGTAGAACAACCTCGATCAGAGTGAGGGTAGTGATAGACTCCGATTTCAATGTTTTGCTTTACCATGGCCTATGTTCGGTCATTTGGTCTCGTATTCTCATCATGGTGTGTGCGCTTAGCATTAGAGAGTTCTATGAGTGTAGGGTGTATGGAGGAGCGTGCGTAGTGCGAGACAGTGCACAATAGCTTTGAAGGGGTATAAGAGTCCCTTTGTCTCTCCAAGACCATTAGTTGGAATGTCCTTTATGTGATGAATGTCTCTTTAAATGAACTAAGTAATGTAACGACTTATGAGTGGTATAGTGAAGGATGTGAATGAATGGAGACCTAATCTAAAGTGACTAAAGATCCAGTTTAATGAAAGTATTTCATAGTATGGTGATGATCTCTTCAGTCTTATCTATGGAAGTCTTGAGAAGAATCTAGTAGGGAGTGTTTATTATGTTATTACATGGACGAACTAGGAAGTCTTAAGCGATTATTAGGTAACCTTAAGAGAGTGTATGGGCGTTCTCTTTAGGAGTACTTAAGTAAGTCTTTGATAGCCTGGGAGGGAGATGTCAATTATGTATGTTTTTATGTTGGTGTAATTGTAAGTGTGTATGTGTCTCTTTATGAGTAATTTGGAGGATGTTTAGGACATTTAGAGAGGGGTTAGGCGGTATCTCTTTGTTGACTTAAGGAGCCTTCTTGCGTAGCTTTGTATAATATCGTAGCATTGCTAGGAAGTGTTACAAAGGAAGGGCAATACTTCACGGTATAGTGAAGCATTCACTGTACAGTGAATATAGCTTACTGGAAAGTGAGTTCGTAAATATGATAATTGTCTAATCCTATCAATGATGATAGGGGGGGGCCTATGATGATATTACGATATAAATGAAAAGATCGTATGTTTATTTCCATAAATAGTCCGTTTCATTAATTTTATGCATAATGCCATACTTAGCTACATGTGGTCTAGCTAAGCCATTCTTTTATCATCTAATGGTGAGGAGTAAGTAAGTAAATCTGACTAGGGAGACGTTTAAGGAATAGATGTTGTCTCTTAAATGAACTAAGTGATGTAATGACTTAATGATATAAAGCATGTGAATGAATGAGTATCTAATCTAAAGTGACTTAAGGATTACTTAGTTAAAGTGTGAAGAGGGCATAAAGGATGATCTCTTCATGTCTTATCTATGGAAGTCTTGAGAATGACTCTAATTAGGGAAGTTGGTTGTTATGTTGACATGATCTAAACTTAGGAAGTCTTAAGGATTATTTATGTAACCTTGAAAAGGGTGTATGGGCGTTCTCTTCTAGGAGTACTTAAGTAAGTCTTTTGATAGCCTTGGTAGGGGAGATTGTCATATTATGTATGTTTTGTATGTTGGTGTATTATAAGTGTGTATGTGTCTCATTATGAGTAATCTTGAGGATCATTTAGGCACATTTAGAGAGGGTGTATGGGCGATCTCTCTTTTTTTGACTTAAGTGAGCCTTAGATAGCTTTAGTGAGAAGACTACATGCTAGGAAGTGTTACAAAGGGAAGGCAAAGTACTTCATTGTTATTGTGAAGCAATTCACTGTACAGTGAATATAGCTTACTAGAAAGTGAGTTCTAAAATATGATAATTGGTCTTGAATGTTTCCTTATGTGATTCTAAGTTGATAAATGTTGTTCTGATGATGATATTACTATATTTAAATGAAAAGATTCATATTTCCAATAAACGTCCGTTTTCATGATTTTTATGCATAATCTCATACTTAGTACATGTGGTTGTACTAATTCCATGCTTTTATCTATCTATATAGTTCTTGGTAGGTGCGGAGCATTTGGGAAGAAGACTTGGACTCAGAAGATTGTTCAAGTCAAGTTGAAGTATGTCCTCATTTGACTCGAGGGCATATATGACTTTTATGTTTCTTATTGAAGTATTGTAATAGACTTAATAGTACTATGTTTTCTACTTCGTATGGGCCGTGTCCCAAGTACTCTTGTGTCTTAAGATGATGAGATTGAGACTTAGTGTTTCCTATTACTTTTATATGAATGAGTTTTTAAAGACTATGATATTGTTTCGTGAAAAGTTTTAATTCCAAACTATTTTTCATTATGTATATGCGATGAATGATATGAAGGGCTTGTATGATACCTCCGAGAGGTCGAGTACGCCAGTTGCAATCCAAGATTGTGCCCTAACTTCTAGGGGTGGTTTCGGGATGTTACAAGCTTGGTATCAGAGCATAGGTTGGTGAAAGTAGTGTTAGGAATCAAAAAATCTCATCAAATCACATCTATGTAAAACTCCGTATCCAAAACAGACCAAAAACCAGCTTTTCAGAAAAATCTGCAGGTGCGACAAACGGTGGCATCGACAGACCATAGCCTGACCCACGGTCCGTCCTGCACATCCGTCGATGGGGTCACAAACTCCCGAAAATCTCAATCCAGAAGATTTGACTAAGTGTTGAACGACGGACAGACTTACGGTCCGTAGGTCAGACTACGGTCCGTAGTTTGAGTTCGTTGATCGACACCTCTTTCACCCACTCTTTGACAAGAGCCATGGATGAAAATTACGGTCCGCAGGTGGACCCACGGTCCACAGGTCTGACCGTAGGTGGGAACTAGCAGCCAGTTAGGGGGAAGTACAGTAGGGTCAACTTCAAATGATCATAACTCTTAGTACAAAATGAATTAGGTATCCCATGACATATCATCAGATATATAATTGAATTAGATTTCCATATCCACTGACCTTGCTAAATTCCAACCTCCGAGCAAAACGTTACGCCCGTTTTAGTAAAGGCCTGTCAAACAGACCTAACCTACGGACCCAAACGACAGACCGTCGATGGAACGATGGACCGTCTGTCCAGGTCGTCGTTTGGTCCGACATCAACTTAACCAGTGGTCTTTTGGTCTTTTCCCACTTTGTTTAAACCTTAAGATACGTCACTTTGTCCATAAATCATCAGATTTTAGTTAGTTTAAGACTAGAAACATAACTAAAACTTACCTAAGTCAAAATCATTAATCAAAAGTTAGAAAATTAGAAGCAAGAAAGGAGAAAAAGCTCAAGAACCCTAGTTCAAGAACGCAACAAGTTTTTCCAGCAGTTCAAGCCCTGAAGCCTAAGTATTTTTTCGTGAATTTCATCACCATGTATGTGGGTTCACTAGTGGGTTCCTTTCACCCATTGGGTCCCTAGTGTTCAGTCAGATTCTTGATTCCCTTATCATGATTAAACCTAGGGTTCCTAGAATTACAGTATAAATTCATGATTTAGTTAAAGTATACGTTCCAAATCAGATTATCCTGTTATTACTCAGATTATCGCAATAATTTCAGAACCCTAGCTTTGTATTTTTTTAGTTCTTGAATTACACATGATAGGTCATATATTTCTGTTACTTTAGATATACATGCCTCAGTTATTAATGCATCATTATCAGATTAAATATTGCATTCTCAGTTTGCATGTTCAGTTTTGAGTTATCTAGTATTTTATAGAAATTCAGACAAAATTAGATAACTACATAAATCAATGGGAATAGCATAATACCGAGTTGTACTAGGGTTCAGCGTAACCAATTAGTCCCAGAACTACTAGCCAATAAGGTTTTAAGTCCCCTCTGTGGGCAATCAGTTTAGTGATCATGCCAGCATGCCTTTATACCTTTGGCAGGGTATATTGGGTCCTCTCGATGGGGCGTATACATCGGACTCCACATTTAGCTCATGTGGTTTTATTATCGGCTATTAGTAGCTCCCACAATTCAGTCAGACTCTCTGCATTGACCATTTATCAGTATATTCAGTGTTCAGTTTAAGTATGTTATAAATTGGTCATTGCATCCAGTTAGCTCAGAAATCAGCATATCATGTTCTGATTATTATACTTGCTTTTGTGCTTGTTCAATTATGTTTTATTTCAGCTTTACTCTATCCTACATGTTCAGTACCTTCAATTATTGACGCATACGTGCAATAAATATTCTCGTGATGTAGGTTTAGGTTCTCAGCTTCCAGATCACGCATAGATCAATTTCCGATCTCCAGTTCAGCAGATTCAGTGGTGAGTCCTCATTCTCCAAGGATGACAGTCATGAGTTTAATTTCAGTCTTTAGTCATTTAGTTTCAGGTTTTGCTAGATTTAGCTGGGGCTTGTCCCAGTATTTCTAGTCCAGTCTAGAGGCTTATTTCAGACATAGTTATTTTGAGCTTAGCGTTGAGTTAAATATTTTCATTGTATTAAACTCATAAATTTTCATATATCTTAGTTTCACTATATGGGTATTCCCCAACTTTTCGTTTGAAGTATGATTTAGCTTCTGCAACCGTTTATATTCTTTAGTATGCTTATGATCATGCCAGCAGGATTAGCTTGGGATTACTTGTGGTCCTAGGTTCCGTGTCCGTGTCTCAGGGGTAGCTCGGGGCGTGACAGTCTAGTAGAGTCTTGACCATCGGTGTGATTAGAGACACATCTATGGGCGAGAGGCTATAGGACGATAGTGTTTCCATTATTTTCTACTCCTATGTCGTGCGGTAGAGTAAATGTTAGGAGTATCCTTCTAAATCTGTTTGCTTGTGTTTCTAGGAGATGAATACTACAAGGATGACCGCTAGAAGGTTGGAAGAGGGAAGGGTGAATGAGGATGCTCCTCCTCAAGTTGAGCAAGTTGAGCAAGTTTTCAAGATGGGAAAGGTGTCCAAGGTGCTCATGGATCTCAAGTGCCTACCCAAGGTGATCATGCCCCTAATGTTGAAATAGGTAATGACATTCTGAAGATGTCTAATAGGGAGATTACATATGCTTTGATTGCTATAGACCGAGCCGTAAATACTCAAGCTTATTTGAGTATGTTGCCTAGGGTTGTGGAGAGCACTATGACATCTAGGTGGAGAGACTTTGTGAGGTTTAATCATCCAATCTTTCTTGGCTCTAAGGTAGATAAAAATCCCCAATAATTCCTTGATGGTGTGTACAAGGTGTTGAGTGTTATGGGAGTTACATCGAGGGATAAGGCGGTGTTGGCTTCGTATCAATTGAGGGATGTGTCTCAAATTTGGTACACTCAATGGAAGGATAATAGGCCAGTGGAATTGGATCCTATTGAGTGAGAAGAATTCAAGGAAACGTTTCTTGGTAAGTACTTTCCCCGTGAGAGGAGGGAAGTGAAAGTAGAGAAGTTTATCAATCTCAAGCAAGGAAATATGAGTGTTGAGGAGTACTCTTTGAAATTCTCAACATTGTCTAGATATGCACCATATCCAAGGGATGAAATGAGTCATTTTGTGACCGGGGTCTCCGACTTAGTGAGGGAAGAATGTCGTACGGCTATGCTACATGATAATATGAATTTATCTAAACTAATGGTGTATGCACAATCAATTGAAGAATCCAAACTTAGGAGGATGTCAAGAAACTTGAAAAGGAGTGGTGCTAGTGATCAAGTTCAACCTAGGTTCAAAAAGAGGGCTCAAACTCAAGATGGATCTAGTGCTCCTAAGGTGAAGTTTGAGAAACAGGTGGTTCTCAAAATGGCAAACCTACATGTGCCACTTGTGGTAAGAAAGATTTTGGTGGGTGTCTAGTGGGTACTGAGATTTGTTTTGGATGTGTAAAAGATGGCACAAGGTGAGAGATTGTCCTAACATTGCTTCTAGAGGAAAAGAGGGTAAGAAGGCTGCTCCTAATGTTCCAAGGGAAGATGCTCCAACAAAGAGACGTTTCTATGCACTCCGGACTAGAGGAGACAAGCCGGATGAGAGTGATGATGATGTTGGTAAGTCTTATTTCTCTTGTTGTGATATGGGTTCCTTCTAAGTGGGGGAATATGGCTAGATAGATGTTCTAGAAGTTGTTGCATGTGCATGATATTTAAGAGTTTGGTTGAAATTGAATTTCATTAAATTCTTGCATTGTGTGTTTTATGAAGCTATGATAATGTTGAAAAAGGTGTTTATATGATGTTACCTTTCATATTAGGATGTCTATATCATGAATTGCCTAAAATTGCATTTTTTGAAAAACAATTGCCTAAATCACTATAGCTTGGCAGGTTCACTGTAAAATTTTTGAAAATTTGACTAATTGATTCTTTGGTCTAAAATTGTTGTTAGATGGTTAGAACTGATGTATGATTATAATACGGACTATAAAATGAGGTTATGCTATTTGGAATGAAGAATGTGAGTTTGTAGCATGATGAGTCATAGAATCTTATTCTAATTTCTGGTTGTGTTTTGAATCTCTTGACTATGTGAAATTGATGTTTTCTCCTTCATTGTGAGTTATATGGTTTGTCATGTGCTTCTAGTTGATTCTCTATTCTTGTAAGTGTTCGTAGAGTGGCAAGTGTCATTTCGAGGACGAATGTTGTCCAAGTGGTGAAGAATGTAAGATCCCAAAAATGACTTAGGTGAACTAGATACTAACATTGTTTTCAAGATGGTATAAGGTCCTAAATAAGTCGATTATATGGTATTGACACAGTATCTAAGAGTTTAGGTGCATTGGAAGTCAAACGTCAAGGGACGACCAAGACGTTCGATGACTAAGTCACCTAAGTGCCTCATACGTGGTTTTATATGTTTATGTGTGATTCATGAGATTTTATGGTCCTTAAATGACTTTATACTATTTATATAGGTAGTGTGTCAAGTTTCGAGAAGTTTGGAGGTGAAACGTCCAAGAACGTTCATGACGTTCGAAAGATGTGCCTTGAAATGACCTTGTGCGTCTAGTCATGTTTCGTTGAGTTTTACGTGTTTTTTTTGGGTGAAATTCATGTGAGATGTCCTAAATTCCTATACGGTCATGTTTGGGTTGAAACGTCTGGTAAAGCATCCCCAAGGACCATCCAAGGGTCCTTGAGAAAGGAACCAAAGTTGGTGCCTAGGCTGCCCAAGACATCCCAAACCCTGGAAGGTAGTCGACGCCCCGTGGGTGGTGCTGCATCGCTTGGGACTTATCCTAGGGAAGGAGGGACCAAGGACAAGCCTCAGTCCCAGACCACAGACCAAGGGACGATCCGTTGGTCAAGGGACGGCCCGTCAGTGGCTTTCTCGTCGTTTGGGACTTAGCCTGGGGAGCTAAGCTCCCGTTGTCCAGTCTCTGAACCCATCGATGGAGGAAAGGACATTTCGTGTGTGGACTAATGTCCCGTCGATGGGAAACCGTCGATGGGCACTATCTCCCGCGTGCAGTTCATTGCCAAGTGAGGGGTGAACTTGTAATTTCACCCTACTTCCAAATATAAGGTTTGGAGGTTCCCTAAGGGTCTTATGGGTATTTTAAATGTGTTTAGAAGTCATTAACACTTAGAAGATTTCATTCTTCAAAATCAAAACCCCAAAATACCTTAAAAATATCCTAAGACTCCATTGAAGCTAAAACTCAAGGAAGAGCTTGGATTGGTGATTTGAGTGGAGATTCTTCATCAAATTGAAGGATTAGCTTCATTGAGGTATGGCTTTTGATCCTTGAAACTCGTTTAATCAAAGATCCCAACTTCCAAGGATGTTTTCTAAAGTTTTCAAAAGATGTATTGACATATTTCATGATCTACCATGGGTTCTTGCATTAATGGTTTTTAATCATTGTTTAGTGATTGAATTGTGGTTATTAAGGTGATTTTAACTTAATTAACCTATGAACCCATGTAATTGATGCCCTAGTTTTTGACTAATTTGTGGGTTACTTGATATTGGTCTAATGTTTATAAATTAATGTGTAGTTTTTTATGGGCTTTCTAATGATATAAGAATTGTATTCAACTGTTATCTAATTGGTCTTATATTATTGAATCAATAATGATTTGAATTAGACTCATTTGAGTATTGTAGTTTATGTATTGAATTGATGTTTATGTCCATGGGTAAGGGCCTTATGATATTGAATTGAATGATTTGGCATTGACTTGAAGTGTCGAGGATGAAGTAGTGGTACGCTGCCCTATTTCCTTTTATTTAATGCTAATTAGACTTCAATTATGTTGTGATTGATTTGGTCCATTTATGGTGGCGGTGTTATGTGAATTGATGTGGCCTTGTCAGCGTTATTTTAAGTATATTGATGATCATGTCCTTGTTGGCACTATTTGAAGTAATGTGATGATTTGTGTAGTTGATTATGTGAAGTATGATCATATCTATCGATATGTGAAGTAATGTGAAATTATGCTTTATTTCTATTGATTCTATTTAGGTAATCATGTTATGCTATGACTATGCGTTAAGTGTGTAGTTTTAGAGTTGATACATGGTTGTTCCTAACTTGGATATATAAGTCTATAATGGTTATGTTGATGATGTTAAGGTAATGAATAGGTTGAAATAATGTTATAAGGGTCATTCCTAAGTGTGTAAAGAATGATATGTTATATGTGCTAAAGTGAAGTATGTTGTGTCTTGTTTAGGTAGACTTGTGTCCCTTATTTGATGCATGTATGAATATGAATATGTGATGTCTTGACTTAGGAATCTAAAGAGTCTTAGTCTTGAATGAATGAATGTTAGGTGGGACCTTGAATGATGATAAGAGGGTCCTTTATGTGAAACCTTGAACCTAGTGATAAGGTTATGAAACTTGAAGTCGAAAGCCGTAATGGTATCCTTCAAGTAATGAATGATGGACTTAAGGTTGATTGGTTGGAACAAAATCATATCAATCATTAGAAAAGTCATGATGAGTTTCTTGTCGCCATAGGGAGGTAGCCCTAGTGGACCTTTCTTTGGTAAGGTAAATGTAATTGGGTTATGAACTTGATAAAAAAACCTTTTGTATGAACCTTGATGTGAATTAATCTATGAGAACTAAGGCTATCACCGAGTGACTATGGAAAGGGAAGTACTTCTAGTTAAAGAATGAGGCTAGAATACAAAGAAGCCCTTCATATTCCTTAACCATGTGCCTACATGGGATGTGTCCAAGTTCTACCATTGGCAAGTAGAACAACCTCATCAGAGTAGGATAGAACTCCGGATTCAATGTTTTGCTACCATGGCCTATGTCGGTCATTGCCTATTCTCATCATGTGGGATACCTATTAGCATTAGAGAAGTTCTATGAGGTGTAGGTGGTGTATAGGACGCTATCTAGACATTGCACAATAGGCTTTGAAGGTGGTAATAAGAGTCCCTTTGTCTTCTCCAAGACCATTATTTGAATGTCCTTTATGTGATGAATGTCTCTTAAATGAACTAAGTAATGTAACGACTTAATGATATAAAGGATGTGAATGAATGAGTACCTAATCTAAAGTGACTAAAGGATTCCTTAGTTAAAGTATGAAGAGGGCATAAAGGATGATCTCTTCATGTCTTATCTATGGAAGTCTTGAGAATGAATCTAGTTAGGGAAGTGGTTATTATGTTATACATGATCTGAACTTAGGAAGTCTTAAGGATATTTAGGTAACCTTGAAGAGAGTGTATGGGCGTTCTCTTTTAGGAGTACTTAAGTAAGTCTTTTGATAGCCTTGGTAGGGGAGATTGTCATATTATGTATGTTTTGTATGTTGGTGTATTGTAAGTGTGTATGTGTCTCTTTATGAGTAATCTTGAGGTTCGTTTAGGCACATTTAGAGAGGGTGTATAGGCGGTATCTCTTTGTGTGACTTAAGTGAGCCTTTGGATAGCTTTAGTGAGAAGACTACATTCTAGGAAGTGTTACAAAGGGAAGGCAAAGTACTTCACTGTTATAGTGAAGCAATTCACTGTACAGTGAATATAGCTTACTGGAAAGTGAGTTCGAAAATATGATAATTTGTCTTGAATGTTTCCTTATGTGATTCTAAGTTGATATATGTTGTTCCTATGATGATATTACGATATTTAAATGAAAAGATGCATATTTCCAATAAATGTCCGTTTTCATGAATTTTATGCATAATGCCATACTTAGTACATGTGGTTGTACTAATTCCATGCTTTTATCTATCTATATAGTTCTTGGTAGGTGAGGAGAATTTGGAAGAATACTTGGACTTAGAAGATCGTTTAAGTGAAGTTGATGTATGTCCTTATTTGACTCGAAGGCATATATGTCTTTTATGTTTTTTATTGAAGTATTGTAATAGACTTAATAGTACTATGTTTTTTATTTCGTATGGGTCGTGTCCCAATTACTCTTGTGTCTTAAGATGATGAGATTGAGAGTTAGTGTTTCCTATTACTTTTATATGAAAGAGTTTTTAAATACTATGATATTACTTTTCATTATGTTTATGCGATGAATGATATGAAGGGCTTGTATGAGACCTCCGAGAGGTCGAGTACGCCGGTTGCAATCCAAGATTGTGTCCTAACTTCTAGGGGGTGGTCTCGGGATTTGACAGCTGCTACAATGGGATGGGTGGCGGTGTAGCTGGATGACGGGTTTAAAATTCATAAATAAAACCCTTAGACGAACTATTTTTTTATTTTTTGACATTTTGAGTTAAGAGACGACCCCTGGGATGTTTCAACTTGTTTTTCATAAATCTTAAAGCTAGAGGAAAAATTTTCACTCCCGGGCTCACTTTTCGATCCGTAGAACATTTTAGAATGGGTAAATATTGATGGGGAAGGTTCTCTTCAAGATTCCTATGGTTTATTTTACCCTAACTGACTAGTTAGGGCATGGGTTTTGAACTAGGGTTCATAGATTGTGTGTTTTATGAGAATTTAGTGTTACTTTATTGATTTCCATATATAAATTGTTGATTGTAGTCCACGAACAAGCAGAAGGAGTCCGGAAAGGGAAGAATCAAGTTGTCTAGGGTTTCAAACTTTTTTCAAGGTAGGTGATGGTTGTGATTCTATGATTATGTGATATACATTTGCTTTGTTTTGTTGTGATACATATGTAACAACCTTAAAAATGAATAACATAAAAAATGCTTAATGTGTCAAGAATTCCTACGATTAGACCAGGGTTCACACGGATTGATGCACGTAGAACCAGACCTCGGAACCCTTGCTACAGTCAAGCCAACTAACTTAGGAGTTAGTTGATCTTGGAAAGGTTGGGACCAACCATGTAGGGCTCTCGAATACGAGGATTTACTCGAAGGAGTCTTTACCGGACTTAAAAAGAGGAAATCTTAAGTTTTAAGGGTCTAGGGGTAAAATGGTCTGTTACCCCTAGACCCTGGGTAATATCGTAATTATCCTAAATATATAATTACTTATTTATTTAATAAGGTGGAGGGGAAAATTGGGGAGAGAGAGCCGAAATTGAGCTCTTGAAGTTAAGTCTTGCTCCACCCGGGTTCGAACCTAGGTGGAAGCAATGAATTTATGTGATTTTTATTTAAGATATTGAATTAATGTAATTAATTAATAATTATTATTCATTAGCTGATTTAAAATAAAATAAAAATTAGATTTTTAATAATTAACTAAACCTTATTTGACTAAGTCCTAAACTAGACTCCTAAGCCTAATATAACTCCCACTCTCTCACGTCTATCTCTCAACTCTCACGCTCAATCTCTCTCATTAATTCACACGATATTTCTCTGCCAAAATAAGAAAAAAAAGCAGAAAAATAAACCAAGGTGATGGCATACTTAGGTATCAGGACAGATTGTGTGTACCAGATGTGGATGATTTGCGGACCAGGATTGTTGTAGAGGCCCATGGTTCCAGATATTCCATACATCCTGGTTCCACCAAGATGTATCATGATCTCAAGCAGATTTATTGGTGGGATGGAATGAAGAAGGACATCGCAGAATATGTGGCCAAGTGTCCTAATTGTCAGCAGGTTAAGGTAGAACATCTTAAGCCTGGCGGTCTGACTCAGATTATTGAGGTTCCGACTTGGAAGTGGGAGGCCATTAATATGGACTTCGTGGTTGGTATTCCGAGGACTAGGAGGCAGCATGACTCCATATGGGTTATTGTGGACAGATTGACTAAGTCTGCCCACTTTATCCCTGTGAAGTCTACTTACAGAGCCGAGGATTATGCGTGATTCTACATTGATGAGATTGTGAGATGGCATGGGATTCATTTGTCTATCATTTCAGATAGAGGAGCTCAGTTTACTTCACATTTCTGGAGATCTTTCCAGAAGAGCTTGGACATGCAGGTAAAGCTTAGTACTGCCTTTCATCCTCAGACTGATGGGCAGGCAGAGCGCACCATTCAGACATTGGAGGACATGTTGAGAGCGTGTGTGATTGACTTCAGGGGTAGCTGGGATGACCATCTGCCTTTCTCGTATAATAATAGCTATCACTCCAGCATTGCGATGGCACTGTTTGAGGAATTGTATGGTAGGAGGTGTAGATCTCCAGTTGGGTGGTTCGAGGTTGGAGAGTCATCCATTTTGGGTCCAGAGATCATTCATGAGGCCTTAGAGAAGGTCAGTGTGATTAGGGACAGGATGGCTACTGCTTACAGTCCGCAGAACTCATATGCAGTTAACAGAAAATGGACCTTAGAGTTTGATGTTGGTGACCAGGTCTATCTGAAGATATCACCTATGACGGGGGTGATAAGTTTTGGTAGGAAGGGGAAGTTGAGTCCGAGGTATGTTGGGCCATACGAGATCCTACAACGTGTGGGTGAGGTGGCCTATGAGTTGGCATTTCCTGCGGAGCTAGCTTCTGTCCATCCACTCTTTCATGTATCCATGTTAAAGAAATGCCTAGGTGATCCAGAATCGATTCTACCTGTGGAAGGTTTGGGGGTCGATGAAGAATTGTCCTATGAGGAGGTACCTGTTGAGATCTTAGACAGACACATCAAGCGGCTGAGGAACAAAGAGATTGCCACAGTGAAGGTATTGTGGAGAGATCATCTTGTTGAGGGTGCTACGTGGGAGGCTGAGGCCGACATGAGATCCCGTTATCCTCATCTTTTCAGCTCTTGAGGTTAGACTTCTTACTCTTAAGTCTAAGTTTCCTTATCTCTCCATATTTTGTTACTATTGCTTGACTGTGCATAATGATTATGTTATGATCTGATTGGCATTATGCTATATAGTGGTAGTGTCATTCGGGGACGAATGTTCCTAAGGGGGGGATAATGTAACAACCCTAAAAATGAATAAGATAAGAAATGCTTAATGTGTCAAGAATGCCTACGATTAGACCAGGGTTCACACGGATTGATGCGCGTAGAACCAGACCTCGGAACCCTTGCTACAGCCAAGCGAACTAACTTGGGGAGTTAGTTGATCTTGGAAAGGTTGGGACCAACAATGTAGGGCTCTCGAATACGAAGATTTAATCGAAGGAGTCTTTACCGTACTTAAAAAGAGGAAATCTTAGGTTTTGAGGGTCTAGGGGTAAAATGGTCTTTTACCAGGCTAAGGCTAAGGAAATCTTAGGTTTGTGTACTTGAATTCGTATGAAATGCTACCATGTACTCGAAAGTTTGTGCAAGTGTGTGTATGTGTAAAAAATTCACTGTGAAGTTACTGTGAATGAGGTTAAGTTAAGGCTTCAAGTTTAATATTGTTTTGGTTGTCATTTTACGTAGATAAACCTATGTAAATCTGATGTTCATAAAAATGGAAGTGGGGCTGATTTGAGCGTCAATAATTTGGCTAAACGAATCCATGAAATACACCCCAAAAAGTGTTAAAAGATCCATGAATCTTCCCATGTTTTCAAGTGGAAATATTGATGAAAATAAGTTAAGAAAATGATTAAGTGTACAGCCAAAAATATAATTTTGGTTTAGGCTAAAGTTTAGTGAAGAAATATGGAAAATTTAATGAATTTTAAAGGGGTGAGGCCACCAGGATTCGACCCTGTGACCTCACCCGTGTGACAATTTAAATTCGCGAAAAGGAAAGGGGTTGGGGGGATTCAAAATTGGGTCTACTGGTTGAGAAAGGAGAGAGCAACAATTTAAATAAATAAAATGGGAGGCGTGGGAATCGAACCCACGACCTCCAGGCAGCGAATGAAGGGAATTAAAATTAAAAGAAATGAAGTGTGAGGCGTGGGAATTGAACCCACGACCTTAAGGCTGGAAGGGCGAATGGGCGAATTAAATAAGAAAATAAAGTGAGGTTGTGGGGGCTCGATCCCACGACCTCACTGTCTGCGCATAAGCTAAGGCAAGTTTTAAATAAAAATAAATTAAGGAGGTTGTGGGCGTTCGAACCCACAACCTCCCAATTCCCGGCGAAATAAAGATGTAAAATAAAAAGAGGTTGTGGGGGTTTGATCCCACAACCTCTTGGTCTAGGCGAATTGGTCAATGCATATTTTAAATGAAAAATAAAAAGGGGTTATGGGGGTTCGATCCCACAACCCTTTGGTCAAATAAGAGAAAAACCCAAGGAGAAAAATAAAGATAGAATGTTGATGTTGGGGCTCGATCTAGGGTCCAAATGTCATGAAGACTAAAAATGAAGTCAAGGAAAAATGTAACTATTGTCCAAGTTGTTCGAACTTGGGTTCCCTTGCCCAAATTTCCATATTGATACATAAGTCATACGTGAATTAAATGTTCAAGAATAATGCCACCTACTTAGATCAAAATCAAGATCTTGGCATACATACAAGATACATAATTCTTGTACTACATAATCTTAGGAAGATATGAGTCACTTAACGAACTATGAATGAAGCCTCATGGCTCGTATGTATAGACCCATAAGTCTAGCATACGTTTAAATAAGGGAACCTAAGATGTATGTAATGAAATGAAGTAAACCTAAAATGGGTTAAGTACGAGTGTAAAACACACTAAATGGCCAAGTGCATTGGCATACGATGAAATGATTATTATGTAATGAAATGACGAAACCCTAGAAGGGTTAAGTAAGAATGTGAAACACACAAATGGCCAAGTATATTGGCATATGATGAAATGAACATTCACGTAAAATGGGGTGAGTAATTATGAAGAGCAAATGTGCTAATGTTAATGAATGTGGTGACAACATGATATGAGGCTAATGTAAAAGATGAGAACAATCTCAAATGAGCCTAAGTAAATGTTACCAAAACGTACTCACCTATGAGAGTGTAAAGTTAATGAAGAGACCAGTCTCTATGAACACTCTAATGAAAGTATTGAGATTAACACACTTAATGCTAATGATGAGATGAGAAATCATCTATTGAGATATGATGTCCTCATACTAGAAGCCAGCTTCCATGACGTATGAGTTGAATGTAATGGAACTTTATACTAAGCACCGATAGACTAGCTATGAGCGATGATGCCTTCTTTCGGGAAGGGCGGAGGTTCACGTAACTCTCATGAGATGATACTTTCCGACTTGCCGGGTATGGGTCTCCTTATATCTCCTAGTCTTCGAACCTATACTGCCAATATAGGGATCTGGCAGGGTTAAATTCCCATGTACGCTAGCATGTTTTGGGTCACCTTGGCCGGTGATTCCACCTCTTTTCGGTGTGGGGGAGACACTGGATTTCATGATGCTCACATGATATATGTCGGTTAAAGTTGAAGTTCCCAATGAATGAATGAGGTCAGCCTCAAATGAAGCACATAATGAAATGAACGATACCAAAGGTGTTAGGATAGGATAATCAAGAGGTGAGCTAGACTCAGGTAATGACACTAGGTTATTCTTTGATCATTGCACAGGAAACCCGATGAAAGTCTTAAACTACACCCTAGGTATAGCTGGTGTTCACACTGGCCTATGAACGATATGAAATGAAGTACGTATGAATGAATGAAGCAAACTCTGTGTTTGCTAATGAAGACTCCCTAGTTGAGGTCCCATATGTTGAGCCCTCATTTTGAAAAGTCTTAATGTCAAGTCCATGATTCCAAGGTCTCATGGCATATGAATGAATGTTATAAAAGATGTTATATATTGTATGCTATATGATATGTGCTATGTGTAAGATGTTATTTGTTGTTTGCAATATGATAAGTATGATGATGCATGTTACTCTCATGGCATTACTTTCCTACACCAAATTTGGAAAGATCACTGACTTTCCTAATCCAAATTTGGAAAGCTCACTGACTTTCCCAATCCAAATTTGGAAAGCTCACTGACTTTCCTAATAATAATTTGAAAAGTTCACTAACTTTCCTAATCCCAATTTGGCAAGTCCACTGACTTGACTTTCCATAATCATGTTGTTAGGAAAGATTTATCTTTCTCATGCATGTCCTTGGTGTGTGCTTGCATATACCCATACTTAGTACAAGTGTGTACTAACCCTATACAACTCTACAATTTTAGGTGCAGGCACACGTGGACGCTAGAGCTACAGGTTGACGCTGAAGCTATCCGGACGTCGAGCATTCATCCGGACTTGGTAGGCCCTCATGCTTTTGAGGATGCTTGCCCATTTATATTCTAGCTTATTCTTAGTATTGAGCTAGTGGAGTATGTTCCACTAGCTGTTTCTTTCACGTATTATTTTATACATTGTATTGGTGCCATTTTGGCAAGTATACAGTTATTGCTATATTAAACTATTTCTTTCATTTGATGATCTTAATATTAGATGGTTGATGGTGAAGAAATTATGAATATATTAGAAATGATTAGTAAGTATGTTAATAAACAAAAAGTTCAAATTTTCTGCTATAATTGACCTAGATAAAGTATGAATGACGTAAGTAGGCTTGTTTGTGACCTCTGAGAGGTCAACGACGCCGATCTCGTCTGGGGTCTAGATTCCAGTCGTGACAAAGTTGGTATCAGAGCACTAGGTTAAATTCCAAGAATAATGAGTTCACATCAACCACATTGAGTAGTTTCTAAGTCATGGTAGTGAAGTGCACCACTATCCTGGATTAGAGACTGCATGATGCGTAGGAAACTTTCCCTTTTTTCTGATCTTATCATGCTTTTCCTAATGTCTGATTTCTTGGTGTTATGTGCGTGTCTAACATCAATTCTTATTCTTTTCGGAGAATGAATACGAGGAGGAATGTTGGTCAAAGGAGAGGAGGAGCAGCTGCTCGGGGCAATCAGGTTCCACCCCAGGCTCCAGCTGAAGGAGTGGCTATGCCGGTTAACCCAGCTGGGTTGACTGATGCGGAGGTGCAGCATCTCTGGCCCAGATGGCACAGGCCATCACTATGCAGGCCCAGGACATGACTGACCAGGTCAACCGGCAGAATGTTCAGAGGGAGAACCCACCGGTACGTAGCATGGCTGACAGGCTACGAGACTTTACGAGGATGAATCCTCCTATTTTCACAGGGTCTAAGCTTCAGAGGATCCCAGGAGTTTGTGGATGAGGTGCATAAGATTCTGGCGGCTATGAGGCCCACAGATACTAAGAAGGCTGAGTTGGCTTCCTATCAGCTCAAGGATGTTGCACAGACTTGGTGTAAGATGTGGCAGGATAGTCGAGCGTTTGACGGAGTTCCGATCACTTGAGAGTTGTTTAAGACAGACTTCCTGGAGAGATTCTTTCCCAGGGATATGAGGGAGGCAAAGGTTGAGGAGTTTATCAACCTTAAGCAGGGATCTATGACAGTTAGGGAGTATTCCCTGAAGTTTGTTAATCTATCCAGGTATGCTACTTTCCTTAGTATCTAACAACAAGGATGAGATGAGTACTGAAGTTTGTTAAATTATCCAGGTATGCTACTTCCCTTGTATCCAACAGCAGGGATGAGATGAGCAGGTTCCTCACAGGAATCAATGGAGATATGGAGGAGAGTGTCGGTCTGCGATGCTCCATGATAATATGGACCTCTCCAGGATGATGGTGCATGTCCAGCAGGTAGAGGACAGCCGCAAAAAGAGGGGTATTCATGATGCTAGGAGGCCTACGCCTCAAGATCAGGCAGGTCCCAGCCATGGAGGCCCCAGAAACAATTTCGGCATCCGTGAGCAGCCCAGGTTCAAAAAGGGGAAACAGAGTTCTGGGAACTCTAATTCTCAGAGGAGTATAGCACCTAGAGGAGCCAGACCTGAGCCCAAGAAGGGCAATGGAGGTGAGATGCAGCGTCCCAAAAAGAACTGTGCTAAGTGTGGCCGTGCTCACAATGTAGAGTGCAGACAGGGCACTAATGCCTGCTTCGGTTGCGGTAAGAGTGGGCACATGGTTAGAGACAGCCCACAGAACAGAGGTCAGGCTGTAGGTAATGCTCATCCTAGGCCTAATCCACAGGGTGCAGCAGTAGCAGAGCCTCCTAGGAGGAACAGGTTCTATGACCTGAAGGGCAGGGAGGAGCAGGAGAAGTCCGGTGATGTGGTCACAGGTATGCTGCAAGTATTCTCAACTTCTGTTTATGCTTTACTTGATTCAGGGTCTAAGCTTTCCTTTGTAACTCCTTTGCTTGCTCTCACTTTTGAGATATTGCCTGAAGTTCTGCATGAACCTATAGTGGTTAGTACACCTTTAGGAGAAAATGTAAGAACTGATAGAGTATACAAGGATTGCCCAATAGTTGTAAATGGTAAGACTATGTGTGCAGACTTGGTTGAGTTACCCATGCATGATTTTGATGTTATTCTTGGCATGGACTGGCTTCACAGTTGTTATGATTGTTTGGACTGTCGTAGTAGAGTGGTGAGATTTCGTTTCCCTGATGAAGAGGAGCTAGTCTGGGAGGGGTACAACTCGAGTCGTCCTAACCTCTTAATTTCGAACCTTAAGGCCAATAAAATGATGTCCAAGGGGTTATTGTGTCATCTTATGAGTGTTAATGATTTAGATCATGACATTCCTTCCACAGACTCAGTGCCTGTAGTGAATGAGTTCCTAGATGTATTTCCTGATGATTTGCCTGGAGTCCCTCCCCCTCGAGAGATTGATTTTGGTATCGACTTAGAACCGATACTAAACCAATTTCAATTCCTCCTTACAGAATGGCTCCAGCTGAACTCAAAGAGTTGAAGCTGCAGTTAAAAAATCTCACTGATAAGGGTTTCATTCAGCCGAGCATATCCCCTTGGGGCACTCCAGTGTTGTTTGTGAAAAAGAAAGATGGAACTCTTAGAATGTGTATCGATTATCGGCAGCTCAACAAAGTCACTATCAAGAATAAGTATCCACTTCCAAGAATAGATGATTTGTTTGATCAGCTGCAAGGGTCTAGTTTCTTCTCTAAGATTGATCTTCGTTCAGGGTATCATCAGCTTAGGGTTAGGGATGGAGATATCCCAAAGACAGCCCTTCATACCCGTTATGGTCATTATGAGTTCTTAGTCATGTCATTTGGTCTTACGAATGCACCTGCTGCATTTATGGACCTCATGAACCGAGTCTTCCATGAATACCTTGATTCTTTCATCATAGTATTCATTGACGACATCCTCATCTACTCTAGGACCAAGGAAGAGCATGAACAACATTTGAGACTAACCTTGCAGGTACTTAGACAACATCAGTTGTATGCCAAATTCAGCAAGTGTGAATTTTGGCTTAGATCAGTCACCTTCCTGGGTCATGTTGTTTCCGATCAGGGCGTGGACGTGGATCCCAGGAAGACTGAGGCTGTGAAGAACTGGCCAAAGCCGCTTACTCCCACTGACATCCGTAGCTTTCTGGGATTGGCTGGTTACTACTGTAGGTTTGTGGAGGGCTTTTCTTCCATTGCTGCCCCATTGACATCTTTGACTAAGAAGAAAGCCAAGTTTGAATGGACGGAGACTTGTTAGAAGAGTTTCCAGGAGCTCAAGGACAGACTCACTTCAGCCCCGGTGCTTACTTTGCCTAAGTGTGGTGAGAATTACACTGTTTATTGTGATGCATCTAGGGTTGGTTTTGGTTGTGTTCTTATGCAGGTTGGTAAGGTGATAGATTATGCGTCCAGACATCTTAAGGTTCATGAGAAGAATTATCCCACTCATGACCTGGAGTTGGTAGCTGTGGTGTTTGCACTGAAGCTGTGGAGGCACTACTTGTATGGAGTGCATGTGGATGTGTTCACAGACCACAAAAGTCTCCAGTACGTGTTCACACAGAGGGAGTTGAATCTACATCAGCGGAGATGGTTGGAGCTGTTGAAGGATTATGACATAAATGTTCACTACCATCCAGATAAGGCTAATGTTGTAGTTGATGCTTTGAGCAGGATGAGCATGGGAAGTACAGCCCACGTTGAGGATGAAAAGAAGGAGTTGGTGAAAGATGTACACACTCTGCCCAGACTGGGTGTGCGACTGGTTGACTCTACTAGTGGGGGTGTTTAATTTCATCCTAGTTCAGAATCATCCTTGGTAGTTGAAGTCAAGCAGGGTCAGCATCTAGATCCTGTGTTGATGGAGCTGAAGGACTCAGTGTTGATAAAGATGAATGAGTCTTTCGCTTTGGAAGGTGATGGCATACTTAGGTATCAGGATAGGCTGTGTGTACCAGATGTGGATGATTTGCGGACCAGGATTGTTGAAGAGGCCCATGGTTCCAGATATTCCATACATCCAGGTTCCACCAAGATGTATCATGATCTCAAGCAGATTTATTGGTGGGATGGCATGAAGAAGGACATTGCAGAATATGTGGCCAAGTGTCCTAATTGTCAGCAGGTTAAGGCAGAACATCTTAAGCCTGGCGGTCTGACTCAGATTATTGAGGTTCCGACTCGGAAGTGGGAGGCCATTAATATGGACTTCGTGGTTGGTCTTCCGAGAACTAGGAGGAAGCATGACTCCATATGGGTTATTGTGGACAGATTGACTAAGTTTGCCCACTTTATCTCTGTGAAGTCGACTTACAGAGCCGAGGATTATGCGAGACTCTACATTGATGAGATTGTGAGATGGCATGGGATTCCTTTGTCTATCATTTCAGATAGAGGAGCTCAGCTTACTTCACATTTCGGAGATGTTTCCAGAAGAGATTGGGACGCAGGTAAAGCTTAGTACTGCCTTTCATCCTCAGACTGATGGGCAGGCAGAGCGCACCATTCAGACATTGGAGGACATGTTGAGAGCGTGTGTGATTGACTTCAGGGGTAGCTGGGATGACCATCTGCCTTTGATAGAGTCCTCGTATAATAATAGCTATCACTCCAGCATTGGGATGGCACCGTTTGAGGCACTGTATGGTACGAGGTGTAGATCTCCAGTTGGGTGGTTCGAGGTTGGAGAGTCATCCATTTTGGGTCCAGAGATCATTCATGAGGCCTTAGATAAGGTCAGAGTGATTAGGGAAAGGTTGGCTACTGCTTACAGTCGGCAAAAGTCATATGCAGATAATAGAAAACGGCCCTTAGAGTTTGATGTTGGTGACAAGGTCTATCTGAAGATATCATCTATGACGGAGGTGATGAGGTTTGGCAGGAAGGGTAAGTTGAGTCCGAGGTATGTTGGGCCATACGAGATCCTACAGCGTGTGGGTGAGGTGGCCTATGAGTTGGCATTTCCTGCGGAGATAGCTTCTGTCCATCCAGTCTTTAATGTATCCATGTTAAAGAAATGCCTAGGTGATCCAGCATCGATTATACCTGTGGAAGGTTTGGGGGTCGATGAAGACTTGTCCTATGAGAAGGTACTTGTTGAGATCTTAGACAGACAGATCAAGCGGCTGAGGAACAAGGAGATTGCCACAGTGAAGGTATTATGGAGAGATCATCTTGTTGAGGGTGCTACGTGGGAGGCTGAGGCCGACATGAGATCCCGTTACCTTCATCTTTTCAGCTCCTGAGGTTAGACTTCTTACTCTTAAGTCTAAGTTTCCTTATCTCTCTATATTTTGTTACTATTGCTTGACTGTGCACAGTGATTATGTTATGATCTGATTGGCATTACGCTATATAGTGATAGTGTCATTCGGGGACGAATGTTCCTAAGGGGGGGATAATGTAACAACACTAAAAATGAATAAGATAAGAAATGCTTAATGTGTCAAGAATGCCTACGATTATACCAGGGTTCACACGGATTGATGCGCGTAGAACCAGACCTCGGAACCCTTGCTACAGCCAAGCCAACTAACTTGGGGAGTTAGTTGAGCTTGGAAAGGTTGGGACCAACCATGTAGGGCTCTCGAATATGAAAATTTACTTGAAGGAGTCTTTACCGGACTTAAAAAGAGGAAATCTTAAGTTTTGAGGGTCTAGGGTTAAAATGGTCTTTTACAAGGCTAAGGTTAATATCGTAATTACCCTAAATATATAATTACTTATTTATTTAATAAGGTGGAGGGGCAAATTGAGGAGAGAGAGCCGAAATTGAGCTATTGAAGTTAAGTCTTGCTCCACCCGGGTTCGAACCTAGGTGGAACAATGAATTTATGTGATTTTTATTTAAGCTATTGAATTAATGTAATTAATTAATAATTATTATTCATTATCTGATTTAAAATAAAATAAAATCAGATTTTTAATAATTAACTAAACCTTATTTGACTAAGTCCTAAACTAGACTCCTAAGCCTAATATAACTCCCATTCTCTCACGTCTATCTCTCAACCCTCACGCTCAATCTCTCCCATTCTTTCACACGACATTTCTCTGCCAAAATAAGACACAAAAGCAAAAAAATAAACCAAGTTCTTCACACTTGAAGAACTCACACGAAATCACAAGAAAACAAACGTTAATCGCACACTAGGCTAAGGGAGGTTGTCATTCGAGTAGAGTTCATATTGAGGAGGCTTCGACGAGTTCTTGAGTGGATTTTTTGGGCAGCAACTTCAAGTTTTGAATTTCAAAATAAGGTATGGGTTTTATTCTCTCTTGGTACCTTTCCGAAGAGACCCCTTAAGGTTCATATTATTCATTCGAAAACTAGGATTGTTTCCCCTTTTGCATGCCCCTGTCACTAGCTCCCAATGAATCGTAGGTTGGGTATGATTGCTGGTAGATTTAGGTGTATGTGATGTTTTCGCGATGACTATGATTACGTTTGTGTACTTGAATTCGTATGAAATGCAACCATGTAATCGAAAGTTTGTGCAAGTGTGTGTATGTGTAAAAAATGTCACTGTGAAGTTACTGTGAATGAGGTTAAGTTAACGCTTCAAGTTTAAATTGTTTTGGTTGTCATTTTACGTACATAAACCTATGTAGATCGTGATGTTCATAAAAATGGAAGTGGGGCTGATTTGAGCGTCAATAATTTGGTTAAACGAATCCATGAAATACACCCCAAAAAGTGTTAAAAGATCCATGAATCTTCCCAAGTTTTCAAATGGAAATATTGATGAAAATAAGTTAAGAAAATGATTAAGTCTTTCATACTATTTTCGTTCGTTAGAGTTTGATCGCTAAAAAGTTTCATTCTAATTCGTGCCTTCACATGTTTTCAGTGAATCATTCCTCCACGAAGAGAAGTCAAATGTCGTCTAACTAGGTGGAATGTTGAGGAACAAGGGGTACCCAATGCACTTGAAGTGCAACCCCAAGGAGACATTACTAATGCCAAATTTAGAGAGGCAATTAGGATGTTGAGTTAGGTTGTGACTAACAAGGTTTGTTAGCAAAGAGGTTCTTCACAAGAAAGGGCTGACACTTCGAGGATTCCTGAGTTCTTGAGGAAGAATGCCCCAAATTTCACTGCTTAGAGCCCTACTGAGAATCCAGAGAATTTTACTGAGGAACTGAAAAAAGTATTTGAGATGATACATGTTGCTGACACTGTGAGGGTTGAACTAGCTGCATATCAACTCAGTTGTGTTGCTAGAACTTGGTTTGATTGGTGGGAAGAAGGTAGAGATGAGAATGCACCACCTGCTATTTGGGTTTGTTTTGGGGAGGCCTTCTTGGGGTGTTTGTTTCCCCGAGAACAAAAAGAGCCCAAGGTACGTGAGTATCTCAAACTTAAGAAAGATTCTTTGAGTGTTCATCAAGTAAATGTTGAAATTCACCCAACTATCTCGTTATGCTCCGAAATTGGTTGCAGACATAAGGAGAATGATGAGTTTGTTTGTTCCTGGCTTGTCTCGTCTATCAAGAAAAGAGGGCTGGGAAGTAAGGCTTTGTCACGACTGGGGTCTAGACCCTAGCAAAAACCGGCGTCGTTGACCTCTTAGAGGTCGCAGACAAGCCTACATACGTCATCATTACTTCGTATAGGTCAATTTTAGCGGAAAATTTAAAACTTTTGTTTGCTTTGAAGTATACATAGACTTCATAGTAAGAAGTGCATCATATCACATCAGTTCACAACAACCATCTAATAATAAGATATTCAAATGAAGGAAATAGTTCATAACTGCATTAATATAAAGTTGCCAAAATGGCACCAATACAACGTCTGAAAATAAGTAAGAAAGAAACGCTAGTGGAACACCCTCCACTAGCTCATGACTACGTCTAATCTAGAATATATGAGATAAGCATCCTCGAAATAATGAGGGCCTACCAAGTCCGGATGAATGCTCCACGTCCGGATAGCTTCAACGTAGTCTCGTAAGCTCTAGCGTCCACCTGCACCTGCACCTGCACCTAAAAGTAATGGATTGTATGGGATTAGTACACACTTGTACTAAGTATGGGTGTATGCAAGTACACACCAAGGACATGCATGATTAAGAAGAGATCTCTCCTAACGATATGAATTATGGAAAGCCAAGTTAGTTGGACCTGCCAAATCATATTAGGGAAGTCATGATATGAGAGTAACATGCATCATCATTCTTTACATATTGCACACAGCACATAACACACTTCATTTAGCACATACATATATCATATATCATTCGTTCGTACGCCATAAGACCTTGGAATCACGGACTTAACATTAGGACTTCCCAAATGAGGGCTCAACATATGGGACCTCAACTAGGGAGCCTTCTTTAGCAAACACAGAGTCTGCTTCATTCATTCATATGTACTTCATTTTTCATTCATTTATATACCTAGGATGTTGTTTAGGACTCTCTTCGGGTTCACTGTGCAATGACTAAGAATGACCTAGTGTCATTACTTGAGTCTAGTTCACCTCTTGATTATCCTATTCAAACACCTTTGGTATCATTCATTTCATTGTGTACATTACTTTGAGGCTGGGCTCATTCTTTCTTTGGGAACTTTAACTTTAACCGACATAGATCATGTGAGCTCCATGAAATCCAATGTCTACCCCACACCGAAAAGAGGTGGAATCATCGGCCAAAGTGAAACCAAAATATGCTAGCGTATATAGAGAATTGAACCCTGCTAGAATCCTATGTTGGCTGCATAAGTTCAAAGACTAGGAGATATAAAGAGACCCATACCCACCTAAATGGACAATCTCATCTCATGAGATTTACACGAACCTCTGCCTTCCCGAAAGAAGGAAAGCGTGACTCATAACTAGCCTATCGTGCTCCGTATAAAGTTCCATTACATTGATCTCACACATCATAGAAGCTGGCTTTTAGCATGAGGGCATCATTGCTCATTAGATGATTTCTCATCTCATCATTAGTATTAAGTGTGTTTTAATCTCAATACTTTCATTAGAGTGTTTCTTAGAGATTGGTCTCTTTATTAGTTTTACACTCTCATTGGTGAGTACGTTTTTTATAACACTTATTAGTCTCATTTGAGATTTATCTCGCCTTTCATATTAGCGTCTTATCATGTTGTCACCACATTCATTAACTTTTTAGCATATTAGCTCTTCATAATTACTCACCCCATTACGTGAATGTTCATTTCATCATATGCCAATGCACTTGGCCTTTTAGTGTATTTCACACTCTTACTTAACCCTCTTGGGATCACATTATTTCATTATATACATCTTAGGTTCACTTATTTTTAAACGTACGCTGGACTTATGAACCCATACTTACAAGCCATGAGGCTTCATTCATAATTCGTCTAAGTGACTCATACTTACCCAAGATTATGCGGTACAAGACTTATGCATCTTGTAAGTATGCCAAAGTCTCGAGTTCGATCCCTATGGGAAGCATTCATTAAATATTTATTCACGTAAGACTTATGTATCAATACGGAATTGGGCAAGAGAACCCGATTTCAAATCCCTTGAGCAACACTTAGTCTCTTATTTAAATTTTTAGTTTATATTTTCGGCTTGGGGACCCGAGGTCGATCCCCTATGCCTACACTTCTATTGTTCTTACTTTTCTTTCCTCTTTTTTTCGTTTGAGACCAAGAGTATGTGGGATCGATCCCCCACAACCTCATTTCATTTTTATTTAATTTTTCTCCTACTATTCTCACCTATCCGAGGGGTTGTGGGTTTGATCCCCACACTCCCCATTTTATTTATTTTCATTTTTCCTTTGTTTCTTCACCCAACCTTACCCCATTTCGAATCCCCCTCACCTCATATTAAATATCAACTTTTTTAGCAGCCTACATATAGTGAGGTCTCGGGTTCAATCCCTGATGACCTCAGATATTTTAAAACAATCTTTGAAACTCCAATTCTCCAAGTTATATAGCCAAAACCAAATTTCCAGCAATCTGGAAATTTTGATCACGTTTTCCAGTCCATTTTTTTTAACATTTTATATGGTAGATTTTAGGACAAATTCGTGAAACACTTCGTACATTATTAGGTGCAATTTCGTGGTTACATTTAGCCAAGAGTTTTCACTCAATTCAACAACATCACACCTCATATGAACATCACGATTTTTACAAGCATTTGCACATAAAATACATGGATTCAGCATGCCTTTTTCACACTTCAATTTGTGACCAAGAGTTACGGCCTACACAATGCACACACATACTTATCACCTAATTTCGGAAAGACATAATTATCAGTCACATAAATCCGAACATACATACATGAACATAATCATCACGAAAACACGTTACATCCCTAATTTCTACCAGCAAACATACCCAACCTACAATAATCGATGGGATCTAGTGACAAGGACATGCAACGGGGAAACATTCCTAGTTTTCGTATTAGAATAGACTGAAACTTAGGGGTCTCTTGGGAAAGGGACCAAGAGGAAGAAAACCCATACCTTTTCTGTCGTTCAACACCTTCCAAACCTACTCTAATGGACAGACAACTCCCAAGACACCAAACCCTCACCACCGAAACTTCAAGCACAATCCGTTAAGAATAATGTTTTTTCTTTTCGTTTCTAGTTTAATTTTTCTTTTGAGTTTTAGCGTACAAGTTCTTTAAGAGTGATGAACTTTTGACTTTTTTTATTCTTTTACTGATGAATAAAGCGTGAGAAATGAGAGTGGAGAGACGTGATAATGAGAGTGGAGACATGTGAGAGTAAGCTTAGTAGTAGGAGTTTTAGGTAAGGACTTAGTCAAACTAGGACTCTTTGCTATTTTAAATAAAAAATCTGATTTTCTAAGGCTTAAGTGACAAGACTAAAATGCCCTTACTTAAATTAGATAGTTAAATACCAATTAATTCAACTTAAATATTTCTTCCACCAAGGATCGAACCCGGGTGGAGCTCATCTCGCGAAAATGGGTCAATTCGGGTCAACCCTACCCGAATTGTCCAGTATTTTTATTAATTAATTAATTAATTAAATACTTAGAGTAATTACAATACTACCCCTAGCCTGGAAAAGACCATTTTACCCCTATACCCTCCAAACCTAAAATTACCCCTTTCAAGTCCAGTTAAAACTCATTCGGGTGAATCTTAATATTCGGGTGCCCTACATGGCTGGACCCAACCTTGCCTAGCTCAACTAACTCAGCAAGTTGGTTAGCTTGGCTGGTGCATAGGTTCTGAGGTCTGGTTCCACGCGCATCAAGACGTGTGAACCCGGCCTAATCTAGGCATTCTAGGTACGTTTAGGCATTACTTAGCATAGTCATTTTCGGGTTGTTACAGGCTTCTTGCGGAAATGGACATTTCGATGTTGATGGTCTATGTGCAACAATTAGAGGATGAGAAGCTTAGAGGTAGAGAGGAGTTCAAGAAAAGAGGTCTAAGACAGGAAATAAGTCCATGCAGCAGAAGAGTAATGCCAACTTGTCATCTTTCCAGTAGGAACAAAAGGAACCTGCTCCTTCATCTGCTAGTGCACCTGCACCTAGGAATAAAGGTGAGTATACTGTCCATAATTCACATATCTTCATAGCAAGACTTGCACAACTCGGGATAATGTGGCACAAGGAGGTTACTAGGCTCCTGCATGTGATAGGTGTTGTTGAACCCACCCAGGAAAATGTCGTGAGGGCCAAATAATTTGCTTGAAGTGTAGATAAGAGGGTCACTTCATGAAAGAGTACTGTCAAAAAAATGCAAGGAAATGGTATTGGCGGTCGAACAAACTTCTTATATGCTATTGCTAGTCGCCAAGAGCAAGAGGATTCGCCAGATGCGGTCGTTGGTATGATTCATGTCTTTGGCTTTACTATTTATTCTTTGTAATATATGGAGAAGAGTTTATCCTTTGTAACTCCTTATGTTGCTATGAATTTTAATGTTATTCCTGAGCTACTTAATAAATCATTCAATGTTTCTACACCTATTGGTGATTCTAATCTTGTAGACAAAGTCTATCGTGATTGTCCCATTTCCGTCAATCACAAGAGTACCATGAATGATTTAATTAAGTTAGATATGGTAGATTTATATTGTCATTCTTTGTATGGACTTTCTGCATCCCTTTTATACCTTAGTTGATTTTAGGACACTAGTTGTCAAGTTTCAGTTTCAAAATGAGCCAGTCTTAGAGTGGAAAAGCAGTTCAACAATGCCTAAGGGTCGTTCCATTTTGTACCTTAAGGCAATAAAGTTAGTTTCCATGGTATGTGTCTATCAGTTAGTCCGAGTTAATGACTCTAGTGTTGAGATACCTCTTATTCTATCAGTTTCAGTTTCAGTACTAAAAGAGTTTCCAAAAGTCTTCCTAGATGATCGACATAGACATCATTCCAGATACTCGTCCTATCTCTATTACGCCTTACAGAATATCACAAATAGAGTAGAAAGAGTTGAAAGAATAGTTGGAGGATTTTGTAAATGAGGGTTTTATTTGACAAAATTTACTTAGAAGACAGTTAAATTTCAATGGTCTAAAGCTTGTGAGAAAAGCTTTTAGGAATTGAAAATGATGTTTACTACTACCCTATTTTGACTTTACCGGAAGGTACTCAAAGTTTGGTGTTTTATTTTGATGCATCTAGAGTTTGTTTGGGTTATGTGTTAATGGAGAATGATAAAGTTACAGCTTATGCCTCAATACAGTTATAAGTTCAGAGAAGAATTACCCAACCCATAACTTAGAGTTGGCTGCTATAGAATTTGTTTTGAAAATGTCTCGTCATTATTTTTATGGTGTTCATGTGGATGTGTTCATTGATCACAAGAGTCTTCAGTTTGTGTTTAGTTAGAAAGAGTTTAATCTCAAACAAAGAAGGTGCTTATAGTTTCTCAAGTATTTGACATGAGTATTTTTTACCACCCATGTAAGGCTAATGTTGTTGTTGATTCTTTAAGCAGGTTGTCTTTGTGTAACACAACTCATTTTTAGGAAGGTAAGAATGAGTTAGCATAAGAGGTGCATATAATTGCATGATTATGATTTCAATTAATAGATTCCACATTATGAGGAATAGTGGTGATGAATGGGACTTAGTCATCATTAGTGTCAGAGGTCAAAGGTGAGCAAGACGAAGACCCTATCTTGCTTGAATTAAAGGCAAAAGTTCATAAGAAAAAAAAGCGATGGATTTTGAAGAAGGGGGAGATGGTGATTTGAGGGATCGAGGTAGATTGTGTGATTGATTTCAAGGGTAATTGGGATGATCACCTATATCACAATGAGTTTCTTGCAACAATAGTTACAATTCTAACATCGAGACGGCTCCTTATGAAGCTCTTCGGGAGAAATGCAGATCTCATTTTGGATGGTTTGAAGTTGGTGAAGCAGGTTTGATAGGACCTGAGCTAGTTCATCAAGATATGGAGAATATACAAGTTATTCAAGAGATATTTGAAATAGTTCAGAGTCGTCAGAAGTCCTACAATGTTGTTAGGAGAATTGAATTAGAGTTTGAGGTAGATGATTGAGTCACTTGAAAACTTTCACCCCTAAAGGTTGTTACGAGAGTTTGTATGAAGGGTAAGCTCAGCCCCTCGATATATTGGTCCTTACAAGATTTTTAAAAGGATAGACAACGTAACTTATGAATTTGTACTACCACAAGAGTTAGAAGTCATCCACCCAGTGTTTCACATCTCTAAGTTGAAGGAGTGCATGGGAGATACTTCTCATATCATACCAACTTAGGATATTGGAATCAAGGATAGTTTTTCTTACGAGGAGGTTTCGGTTCAGAATCTAGATCGCCAACTTCGCAAGTTGAGAACAAAGAAAGAAGCATCAAGTCAAAGTTTTGTGGACAAATAAGTTTGAAGAGAAGCTACTTGAGAAGATAAGGCAGATAGGAAGAAGAGGTATCCACATCTCTTTGAAACCGGAGAAAATGCACACCAAAGTACTAATTTTCTTCTTAGTACTATCTACATTATGAATGATCATGTTGCTTGTTTGCAATTGCTTGTTGGGCATAGTAAACCTCAATGCCAACTTGCGCGGTTGTAATAACGTCTAACATCTAAGACTATTGTTACATGTAGGACTCTTCTTACATGTAGAACTCTTTTTATATTGTTTAACAACTTTTTTTTTATCTTTAAAAGTGTAATTACGTAGGTTTCTGTAAGTTTTTATTCTATTCTCAGCCTTGTATATAGTACACTACCTATATTAAGGCCAACACAGTAATCAATACAAAAGGTCAATCTGCATCAAGTTCTTCTCTTTCTCTTTAGTATGTGGTGCACAAGTTTCGTTTTGACCACTCCTCTTGAGGTAATAGATGACTTTTCAAGACTTTGTTAGACTTCAACTTTTAAATTTCAAACTCTTTTATTCGTATGATACTCTTTGCTTTTATCTATTATATTGTGTATGTGTATATCAAACTTCTTGTGTAGGGTATCTTGGTGTCTCCCACACCATGTCTAGTCTAAGGTGTACTTTGGTTCATGACAACATACTATCACGATTGCAGAGGTTAGAACTCTCAATCGCAATAACCAAAGAATGTGAACTCAGTCAACCTTTCATCGTTATCGCGAACAATGGCCACACATCCATGATGGATAAGGGACCAGGTCCTCGAAAACGTGACCAAGGGCTCGATAACACTAAGTGTAAAATTACTTGCACTAGATGATGTGCATTAGCGGGTTTTGAAAAGTATTAAATCTCTGGTACACAATTCAAAATTTGTTCGGAGGTAATGTTTTTGTGATGACTATGATTACGTTTGTGTACTTGAATTCGTATGAAATGCTACCATGTACTCGAAAGTTTGTGCAAGTGTGTGTATGTGTAAAAAATTCACTGTGAAGTTACTGTGAATGAGGTTAAGTTAAGGCTTCAAGTTTAATATTGTTTTGGTTGTCATTTTACGTAGATAAACCTATGTAAATCCTGATGTTCATAAAAATGGAAGTGGGGCTGATTTGAGCGTCAATAATTTGGCTAAACGAATCCATGAAATACACCCCAAAAAGTGTTAAAAGATCCATGAATCTTCCCATGTTTTCAAGTGGAAATATTGATGAAAATAAGTTAAGAAAATGATTAAGTGTACAGCCAAAAATATAATTTTGGTTTAGGCTAAAGTTTAGTGAAGAAATATGGAAAATTTAATGAATTTTAAAGGGGTGAGGCCACCAGGATTCGACCCTGTGACCTCACCCGTGTGACAATTTAAATTCGCGAAAAGGAAAGGGGTTGGGGGGATTCAAAATTGGGTCTACTGGTTGAGAAAGGAGAGAGCAACAATTTAAATAAATAAAATGGGAGGTGTGGGAATCGAACCCACGACCTCCAGGCAGCGAATGAAGGGAATTAAAATTAAAAGAAATGAAGTGTGAGGCGTGGGAATTGAACCCACGACCTTAAGGCTGGAAGGGCGAATGGGCGAATTAAATAAGAAAATAAAGTGAGGTTGTGGGGGCTCGATCCCACGACCTCACTGTCTGCGCATAAGCTAAGGCAAGTTTTAAATAAAAATAAATTAAGGAGGTTGTGGGCGTTCGAATCCACAACCTCCCAATTCCCGGCGAAATAAAGATGTAAAATAAAAAGAGGTTGTGGGGGTTTGATCCCACAACCTGTTGGTCTAGGCGAATTGGTCAATGCAAATTTTAAATGAAAAATAAAAAGGGGTTGTGGGGGTTCGATCCCACAACCCTTTGGCCAAATAAGAGAAAAACCCAAGGAGAAAAATAAAGATAGAATGTTGATGTTGGGGCTCGATCTAGGGTCCAAATGTCATGAAGACTAAAAATGAAGTCAAGGAAAAATGTAAGTATTGTCCAAGTTGTTCGAACTTGGGTTCCCTTGCCCAAATTTCCATATTGATACATAAGTCATACGTGAATTAAATGTTCAAGAATAATGCCACCTACTTAGATCAAAATCAAGATATTGGCATACATACAAGATACATAATTCTTGTACTACATAATCTTAGGAAGATATGAGTCACTTAACGAACTATGAATGAAGCCTCATGGCTCGTATGTATAGACCCATAAGTCTAGCATACGTTTAAATAAGGGAACCTAAGATGTATGTAATGAAATGAAGTAAACCTAAAATGGGTTAAGTACGAGTGTAAAACACACTAAATGGCCAAGTGCATTGGCATACGATGAAATGATTATTATGTAATGAAATGACGAAACCCTAGAAGGGTTAAGTAAGAATGTGAAACACACAAATGGCCAAGTATATTGGCGTATGATGAAATGAACATTCACGTAAAATGGGGTGAGTAATTATGAAGAGCAAATGTGCTAATGTTAATGAATGTGGTGACAACATGATATGAGGCTAATGTAAAAGATGAGAACAATCTCAAATGAGCCTAAGTAAATGTTACCAAAACGTACTCACCTATGAGAGTGTAAAGTTAATGAAGAGACCAGTCTCTATGAACACTCTAATGAAAGTATTGAGATTAACACACTTAATGCTAATGATGAGATGAGAAATCATCTATTGAGATATGATGTCCTCATACTAGAAGCCAGCTTCCATGACGTATGAGTTGAATGTAATGGAACTTTATACTAGCACCGATAGACTAGCTATGAGCGTGATGCCTTCTTTCGGGAAGGGCGGAGGTTCACGTAACTCTCATGAGATGAATTTCCGACTTGCCGGGTATGGGTCTCCTTATATCTCCTAGTCTTCGAACCTATACTGCCAATATAGGGATCTGGCGGGTTAAATTCCCATGTAGCTAGCATGTTTTGGGTCACCTTGGCCGGTGATTCACCTCTTTTCGGTGTGGGGGAGACACTGGATTTCATGATGCTCACATGATATATGTCGGTTAAAGTTAAGTTCCAATGAATGAATGAGGCAGCCTCAAATGCACATAATGAAATGAACGATACCAAAGGTGTTAGGATAGGATAATCAAGAGGTGAGCTAGACTCAGGTAATGACACTAGGTTATTCTTGATCATTGCACAGGAAACCCGATGAAAGTCTTAAACTACACCCTAGGTATAGCTGGTGTTCACACTGGCCTATGAACGAATGAAATGAAGTACGTATGAATGAATGAAGCAAACTCTGTGTTTGCTAATGAAGACTCCCTAGTTGAGGTCCCATATGTTGAGCCCTCATTTTGGAAAGTCTTAATGTCAAGTCCATGATTCCAAGGTCTCATGGCATATGAATGAATGTTATAAAAGATGTTATATATTGTATGCTATATGATATGTGCTATGTGTAAGATGTTATTTGTTGTTGCAATATGATAAGTATGATGATGCATGTTACTCTCATGGCATACTTTCCTACCAAATTTGGAAAGATCAACTGACTTTCCTAATCCAAATTTGGAAAGCTCACTGACTTTCCAATCAAATTTGGAAAGCACACTGACTTTCCTAATCAATAATTTGAAAGTTCACTAACTTTCCTAATCCAATTTGGCAAGTCCACTGACTTGACTTTCCATAATCATGTTGTTAGGAAAGATTATCTTTCTCATGCATGTCCTTGGTGTGTGCTTGCATATACCATACTTAGTACAAGTGTGTACTAACCCTATACAACTCTACAATTTTAGGTGCAGGCAACAGTGGACGCTAGAGCTACAGGTTGACGCTGAAGCTATCCGGACGTCGAGCATTCATCGGACTTGGTAGGCCTCATGCTTTTGAGGATGCTTGCCATTTATATTCTAGCTTATTCTTAGTATTGAGCTAGTGGAGTATGTTCCACTAGCGTTTCTTTCACGTATTATTTTATACATTGTATTGGTGCCATTTTGGCAAGTATACAGTTATTGCTATATTAAACTATTTCTTTCATTTGATGATCTTAATATTAGATGGTTGATGGTGAAGAAATTATGAATATATTAGAAATGATTAGTAAGTATGTAATAACAAAAAGTTCAAATTTCTGCTATAATTGACCTAGATAAAGTATGAATGACGTAAGTAGGCTTGTTTGTGACCTCTGAGAGGTCAACGAGCCGATCTCGTCTGGGTCTAGATTCCAGTCGTGACAAAGTTGGTATCAGAGCACTAGGTTAAATTCCAAGAATAATGAGTTCACATCAACCCACATTGAGTAGTTTCTAAGTCATGGTAGTGAAGTGCACCACTATCCTGGATTAGAGACTGCATGATGCGTAGGAAACTTTCCCTTTTTTCTGATCTTATCATGCTTTTCCTAATGTCTGATTTCTTGGTGTTATGTGCGTGTCTAACATCAATTCTTATTCTTTTCGGAGAATGAATACGAGGAGGAATGTTGGTCAAGGAGAGGAGGAGCAGCTGCTCGGGGCAATCAGGTTCCACCCCAGGCTCCACTGAAGGAGTGGCTATGCCGGTTAACCCAGCTGGGTTGACTGATGCGGAGGTGCAGGCATCTCTGGCCCAGATAGCACAGGCCATCACTATGCAGGCCCAGGACATGACTGACCAGGTCAACCGGCAGAATGTTCAGAGGGAGAACCCACCGGTACGTAGCATGGCTGACAGGCTACGACTTTACGAGGATGAATCCTCCTATTTCACAGGGTCTAAGCTTCAGAGGACCCAGGAGTTTGTGGTGAGGTGCATAAGATTCTTGGCGGCTATGGGCCCACAGATACTAGAAGGCTGAGTTGGCTTCCTATCAGCTCAGAGATGTTGCACAGACTTGGTGTAAGATGTGGCAGGATAGTCGAGCGTTTGACGGAGTTTCCGATCACTTGAGAGTTGTTTTAAGACAGCTTCCTGGAGAGATTCTTTCCCAGGGAGATGAGGGAGGCAAAGGTTGAGGAGTTTATCAACCTTAAGCAGGGATCTATGACAGTTAGGGAGTATTCCTGAAGTTTGTTAATACTATCCAGGTATGCTACTTTCCTTAGTATCTAACAACAAGGATGAGATGAGTACTGAAGTTTTGTTAAATTATCCAGGTATGCTACTTCCCTTGTATCCAACAGCAGGGATGAGATGAGCAGGTTCCTCACAGGAATCAATGGAGATATGGAGGAGAGTGTCGGTCTGCGATGCTCCATGATAAAGTTTCATTCTACTTCGTGAGCCGTTCATGTTTTAGGACTCATTCCTCACGAAGAGAAGTCAATGTGTCTAACCTAGGGGTGTCGTGTTTGACGAACCAGGGTACCCAATGCACTTGAAGTGCAACCCAAGGAACAATTACTAATGGCCAAATTCTAGATGAGCAATATTATGGATGTTGAGTTAAGGTTGTACTAAAAAGGTTTGTTCAGCCCAATCAAGGTTCTTCCAGCAGAAAGGGCGACACTTGTCGAGGATTCTTGAGTATCTTGAGGAGAATGCCCCAAATTACATGCTTAGAGCCCTACTGAGAATCCAGAGAATTTTACTGAGGAACTGAAAAAGTATTTGAGATGATACATGTTGCTGACACTGTGAAGGGTTGAACTAGCTGCTATCAACTCAGTTGGTTGCTAGAACTGTGGTTTGATTGGTGGGAAGAAAGGTAGAGATGAGAATGCACCACCTGCTATTTGGGTTGTTTTGGGGAGGCCTTCTTGGGGTGTTTGTTCCCCGAGAACAAAAAGAGCCCAAGGTACGTGAGTATCTCAAACTTAAGAGAGATTATTTGAGTGTTCATCAAGTAAATGTTGAATTCACCCAACTATCTCGTTATGCTCGCGAAATTGGTTGCAGACATAAGGAGAATGATGAGTTTGGTTGTTCCTTCTTGTCTCGTCTATCAAGAAAAAGAGGCTGGAAGTAAGGCTTTGTCACGACTGGGTCTAGACCTAGCAAAAACCGGGTCGTTGACCTCTTAGAGGTCGCAGACAAGCCTACATACGTCATCATTACTTCGTATAGGTCTTTTTAGCGGAAAATTTAAACTTTTTGTTTGCTTTGAAGTATACATAGACTTCATAGTAAGAAGTGATCATATCACATCAGTTCACAACAACATCTAATAATAAGATTTTCAAATGAAGGAAATATTCATAACTGCATTAATATAAAGTTGCCAAAATGGCACCAATACAACGTTGAAAATAAGTAAGAAAGAAACGCTAGTGGAAACACCTCCACCTAGCTCATGACTACGTCTAATCTAGAATATATGAGATAAGCATCCTCCGAAATAATGAGGGCCTACAAGTCCGGATGAATGCTCCACGTCCGGATAGCTTCAACGTAGTCTCGTAAGCTCTAGCGTCCACTGCACCTGCACCTGCACCTAAAAGTAATGGATTGTATGGGATTAGTACACACTTTGTACTAAGTATGGGTGTATGCAAGTACAACACCAAGGAATGCATGATTAAGAAGAGATCTCTCCTAACGATATGAATTATGGAAAGCCAAGTTAGTTGGACCTGCCAAATCATATTAGGGAAGTCATGAATAGAGAGTAACATGCATCATCATTCTTACATATTGCACACAGCACATAACACACTTCATTTAGCACATACATATATCATATATCATTCGTCTTCGTACGCCATAAGACCTTGGAATCACGGACTTAACATTAGGACTTCCCAAATGAGGGCTCAACATATGGGACTCAACTAGGGACCTTTTAGCAAACACAGAGTCTGCTTCATTCATTCATATGTACTTCATTTTCATTCCATTTATATACCTAGGATGTTGTTTAGGACTCTCTTCGGGTTCACTGTGCAATGACTAAGAATGAACCTAGTGTCATTACTTGAGTCTAGTTCACCTCTTGATTATGCCTATTCAAACACCTTGGTACTCAATTTATTTCATTTGTGTACATTTAATTTATGGAGGCTGGCTCATTCTTTCTTTGGGAACTTTAACTTTAAACCGACAATAGATCATGTGAGCTCCATGAAATCCAAATGTCTACCCCACACCGAAAAGAGGTGGAATCATCGGCCAAAGTGAAACCAAAATATGCTAGCGTATATAGGAATTGAACCCTGCTAGAATCCTATGTTGGCTGCATAAGTTCAAAGACTAGGAGATATAAAGAGACCCATACCCACCTAAATGGACAATCTCATCTCATGAGATTTACACGAACTCTGCCTTCCCGAAAGAAGGAAAGCGTGACTCATAACTAGCCTATCGTGCTCCGTATAAAGTTCCATTACATTGATCTCACACATCATAGAAGCTGGCTTTTAGCATGAGGGCATAATTGCTCATTAGATGATTTTCATCCATCATTAGTATTAAGTGTGTTTATAATCTCATACTTTCTATTGAGTGTTCTTAGAGATTGGTCTCTTTATTAGTTTTACACTCTCATTGGTGAGTACGTTTTTTTATAACACTTATTAGTCTCATTTGAGATTTATCTCGCCTTTCATATTGCGTCTTATCATGTTGTCACCACATTCATTAACTTTTAGCATATTAGCTCTTCATAATTACTCACCCATTACGTGAATGTTCATTTCATCATATGCCAGATGCACTTGGCTTTTAGTGTATTTCACACTCTTACATAACCTCTTGGGATCACATTTTTCATTATATACTACTCTTTAGGTTCACTTATTTTTAAACGTACGCTGGACTTATGAACCCATACTTACAAGCCATGAGGCTTCATTCATAATTCGTCATAGTGACTCATACTTACCAAGATATGCGGTACAAGACTTATGCATCTTGTAAGTATGCCAAGTCTCGAGTTCGATCCCTATGGGAAGCATTCATTAATATTTTATTCACGTAAGACTATGTATCAATACTGGAATTGGGAAAGAGAACCCGATTTCAAATCCCTGAGCAACACTTAGTCTCTTATTTAAATTTTTAGTTTATATTTTCGGCTTGGGGAGACCCGAGGTCGATCCCCTATGCCTACACTTCTATGTTCTTACTTTTCTTTCCTCTTTTTTCGTTTGAGACCGAAGAGTATGTGGGATCGATCCCACAACCTCATTTCAAATTTTTATTTAATTTTCTCCTACTATTCTCACCTATCCGAGGGGTTGGGTTTGACCCACACTCCCCATTTTATTTATTTTCATTTTTCCTTTGTTTCTTCACCCAACCTTACCCCATTTCGAATCCCCTCACTCATATTAAATATCAACTTTTTTAGAAGCCTCACATATAGTGAGGTCTCGGTTCAATCCTGTGACCTCAGATATTTTTAAAACAATCTTTGAAACTCCATTCTCCAAGTTATATAGCCAAAACCAAATTCCAGCAAATCTGGAAATTTTGATCACGTTTTTCCGTCCATTTTTTTTAACAATTTTTATGGTAGATTTTTAGGACAAATTCGTGAAACACTTCGTACATTATTAGGTGAATTTCGTGGTTACATTTAGCCAAGAGTTTTCACTCAATTCAACAACATCACACCTCATATGAACATCACGATTTTACAAGCATTTGCACATAAAATACATGGATTCAGCATGCCTTTTTTCACACTTCAATTTGTTACCAAGAGTTACGGCCTACACAATGCACACACATACTTATCACCTAATTTCGGAAAGACATAATTATCAGTCACATAATCCGAACATACATACATGAACAAATCAATCAACGAAACACGTTACATCCCCTAATTTCTACCAGCAAACATACCGAACCTACATATCGATGGGATCTAGTGACAAGGACATGCAACGGGGAAACATTCTAGTTTTCGTATTAGAATAGACTGAAACTTAGGGGTCTCTTGGAAAGGGACCAGAGGAAGAAACCCATACCTTTTCTGTCGTTCACACCTTCAAACCTACTCTAATGGACAGACAACTCCCAAAGACACCAAACCCTCACCACGAACTTCAAGCACAATCCGTTAAGAAAATGTTTTTTCTTTTCGTTTCTAGTTTAATTTTCTTTTTGAGTTTTAGCGTACAAGTTTTTAAGAGTGATGAAACTTTTGAACTTTTTTATTCTTTTACTGATGAAGAAAGCGTGAGAAATGAGAGTGGAGAGACGTGATAATGAGAGTGGAGACATGTGAGAGTAAGCTTAGTAGTAGGAGTTTTAGGTAAGGACTTAGTCAAACTAGGACTCTTTGCTATTTTAAATAAAATCTGATTTTTAAGGCTTAAGTGACAAGACTAAAATGCCCTTACTTAAAATTAGATAGTTAATACCAATTAATTCAACTTAAAATATTTCTCCACCAAGGATCGAACCCGGGTGGAGCTCATCTGCGAAATGGGTCATTCGGGTCTACCTACCCGAATTGTCCAGTATTTTTATTAAATTAATATAAATTAAATACTTAGAGTAATTACAATACTACCCTAGCCTGGAAAAAGACCATTTTACCCACTATACCTCCAAACCTAAAATTACCCTTTCAAGTCCAGTTAAAACTCATTCGGGTGAATCTTAATATTCGGGTGCCCTACATGGCTGGACCCAACCTTGCCTAGCTGCAACTAACTCAGCAGTTGGTTAGCTTGGCTGGTGCATAGGTTCTGAGGTCTTGGTTCCACGCGCATCAAGACGTGTGAACCCGCCTAATCTAGGCATTCTAGGTACGTTTAGCCATTACTTAGCATAGTCATTTTCGGGTTGTTACAGGCTTCTTGCGGAAATGGACATTTCGATGTTGATGGTCTATGTGCAACAATTAGAGGATGAGAAGCTTAGAGGTAAGAGGAGTTCAAGAAAAGAGGTCTAAGACAGGAAATAAGTCCATGCAGCAGAAGAGTAATGCCAACTTGTCATCTTTCCAGTAGGAACAAAAGGAACCTGCTCTTCATCTGCTAGTGCACCTGCACTAGGAATAAAGGTGAGTATACTGTCATAATTCACATATCTTCATAGCAAGCTTGCACAACTCGGGATAATGTGGCACAAGAGGTTACTAGGGCTCCTGCATGTTATAGGTGTTGTTGAACCCACCCAGGAAAATGTCGTGAGGGCCAAATAATTTGCTTGAAGTGTAGATAAGAGGTCACTTCCATGAAAGAGTACTGTCAAAAAAATGCAAGGAAATGGTATTGGCGGTCGAACAAACTTCTTCTATGCTATTGCTAGTCGCCAAGAGCAAGAGTTCGCCAGATGCGTCGTTGGTATGATTCATGGTCTTTTGCTTTACTATTTATTCTTTGTAGATATATGGAGAAGAGTTTATTCCTTTGTACCCTTATGTTGCTATGAATTTTAATGTATTCCTGAAGCTACCTTAATAATCATTCAATGTTTTAACACTATTGGTGATTCTAATCTTGTAGACAAAGTCTTAGTCGTGATTGTCGCATTTCCGTAATGCACAAGAGTACCATGAATGATTTAATTAGTTAGATATGGTAGATTTATATTGTCATTCTTTGTATGGACTTCTGCATCCTTTTATACCTTAGTTGATTTTAGGACACTAGTTGTCAGTTTCAGTTTCAAAATGAGCCAGTCTTAGAGTGGAAAAGCAGTTCAACAATGCCTAAGGGTCGTTCCATTTTGTACCTTAAGGCAATAAATTAGTTTCCATGGTATGGGCTGTTATCAGTTAGTCGAGTTAATAACTCTAGTGTTGAGATACCTCTTATTCTATCAGTTTCAGTTCAGTACTAAAGAGTTTCCAAAAGTCTTCCTAGAATGATCGACATAGACATCATTCCAGATACTCGTCCTATCTCTATTACGCCTTACAGAATATCACAAAATGAGTAGAAAGAGTTGAAAGAATAGTTGGAGGATTTTGTAAATGAGGGTTTTATTTGACAAAATTTACTTAGAAGACAGTTAAATTTCAATGGTCTAAAGCTTGTTGAGAAAAGCTTTTAGGAATTGAAATGATGTTTACTACTACCCTATTTTGACTTTACCAGAAGGTACTCAAAGTTTGGTGTTTTATTTTGATGCATCTAGAGTTTGTTTGGGTTATGTGTTAATGGAGAATGATAAAGTTACAGCTTATGCGCATCAATACAGTTATAAGTTCAGAGAAGAAATTCCCAACCCATAACTTAGAGTTGGACTGCTATAGAATTTGTTTTGAAATGTCTCGTCATTTTTTTATGGTGTTCATTGGATGTGGTTCATTGATCACAAGAGTCTTCAGTTTGTGTTTTAGTTAGAAGAGTTTAATCTCAACAAAGAAGGTGCTTATAGTTTCTCAGTATTTGACATGAGTATTTTTTACACCATGTAAGGCTAATGTTGTTGTTGATTCTTTAAGCAGGTTGTCTTTGTGTAAACACAACTCATTTTTTAGGAAGGTAAGATATGAGTTAGCATAAGAGGTGCATATAATTGCATGATTATGATTTTCATTAATAGATTCCACATTATGAGGAATAGTGGTGATGAATGGGACTTAGTCATCATTAGTGTCAGAGGTCAAAGGTGAGCAAGACGAAGACCCTATCTTGCTTGAATTAAGGCAAAAGTTCATAAGAAAAAAAAGCGATGGATTTTGAAAAGAGGGGGAGATGGTGATTTGAGGATCGAGGTAGATTGTGTGATTGATTCCAGGTAATTGGGATGATCACCTATATCACAATGAGTTTCTTGCAACAATAGTACAATTCTAACAATCGAGACGGCTCCTTATGAAGCTCTTCGGGGAGAAATGCAGATCTCATTTTGGATGGTTTTGAAGTTGTGAAGCAGGTTTGATAGGACCTGAGCTAGTTATCAAGAATATGGAGAATATACAAGTTATTCAAGAGATTTTGAAATAGTTCAGAGTCGTCAGAAGGTCCTACAATGTTGTTAGGAGAATTGAATTAGAGTTTGAGGTAGATGATTGAGTCACTTGAAAACTTTCCCCCCTAAAGGTTGTCGAGAGTTTGTATGAAGGGTAGCTCAGCCCTCGATATATTGGTCCTTACAAGATTTTTAAAAGGATAGACACGTAACTTATGAATTTGTACTACCACAGAGTAGAAGTCATCCACACCAGTGTTCACATCTCTAAGTTGAAGGAGTGCGATGGGAGATACTTCTCATATCATACCAACTTAGGATATTGGAATCAAGGATAGTTTTTTCTTACGAGGAGGTTTCGGTTCAGAATCTAGATCGCCAACTTGCAAGTTGAGAACAAAGAAAGAAGCATCAAGTCAAAGTTTTGTGGACAAATAAGTTTGAAGAGAAGCTACTTAGAAGAATAAGGCAGATAGGAAGAAGAGGTATCCCATCTCTTTGAAACGGAGAAAATGCACACCAAAGTACTAATTTTCTTCTTAGTACTATCTACATTATGAATGATCATGTTGCTTGTTTGCAATTGCTTGTTGGGCATAGTAAACCTCAATGCCAACTTGCCGCGGTTGTAATAAGTCTAACATTAAGACTATTGTTACATGTAGGACTCTTCTTACCTGTAAGAACTCTTTTTATATTTGTTTAACACACTTTTTTTTTTATCTTAAAATGTAATTACGTAGGTTTTGTAAGTTTTATTTCTATTCTCAGCCTTGTATATAGTACACTACCTATTATTAAGGCCAACACAGTAATCAATACAAAGGTCAATCTGCATCAAGTTCTTCTCTTCTCTTTAGTATGTGGTGCACAAGTTCGTTTTGACCACTCCTCTTGAGGTAATAGATGACTTTTCAAGACTTTGTTAGACTTCAACTTTTAAATTTTCAAACTCTTTTATTCGTATGATACTCTTTGCTTTTATCTATTATATTGTGTATGTGTATATCAAACTTCTTGTGTAGGGTATCTTGTGTCTCCCACACCATGTCTAGTCTAAGGTGTACTTTGGTTCATGACAACATACTATCACGATTGAGAGGTTAGAACTCTCAATCGCAATAACCAAAGATGTGAACTCAGTCAACCTTTCATCGTTATCGCGAATGCACATGGCCACACATCCATGATGGATAAGGGACCAGGTCTCGAAAACGTGACCAAGGGCTCGATAACACTAAGTGTAAATTACTTGCACTAGATGATGTGCATTAGCGGTTTTGAAAAAGTATTAAATCTCTGTACACAATTCAAAATTTGTTCGGAGGTATGTTTTGTGATGACTATGATTACGTTTGTGTACTTGAATTCGTATGAAATGCTACCATGTACTCGAAAGTTTGTGCAAGTGTGTGTATGTGTAAAAATTCACTGTGAAGTTACTGTGAATGAGGTTAAGTTAAGGCTTCAAGTTTAATTTGTTTTGGTTGTCATTTTACGTAGATAAACCTATGTAAATCCTGATGTTCATAAAAATGGAAGTGGGCTGATTTGAGCGTCAATAATTTGGCTAAACGAATCCATGAAATACACCCAAAAGTGTTAAAAGATCATGAATCTTCCCATGTTTTAAGTGGAATATTGATGAAAATAAGTTAAGAAAATGATTAAGTGTACAGCCAAAAATATAATTTTGGTTTAGGCTTAAAGTTTAGTGAAGAAATATGGAAAATTAATGAATTTTAAAGGGTGAGAGCCACAGGATTTCGACCCTGTGACCTCACCGTGTGACAATTTTAAATTCGCGAAAAGGAAAGGGGTTGGGGGGATTCAAAATTGGGTCTACTGGTTTGAGAAAGGAGAGAGCAAAATTTAAATAAATAAAATGGGAGGTGTGGGAATCGAACCCACGACTCCAGGCAGCGAATGAAGGGAATTAAAATTAAAAGAAATGAAGTGTGAGGCGTGGGAATTGAACCCACGACCTTAAGGCTGGAAGGGCGATGGGCGAATAAATTAAGAAAATAAAGTGAGGTTGTGGGGGCTCGATCCCACGACTCACTGTCTGCGCATCAAGCTAAGGCAAGTTTTAATTAAAAATAAATTAAGGAGGTTGTGGGCGTTCGAATCCACAACCTCCCAATTCCCGGCGAAATAAAGATGTAAAATACAAAGAGGTTGTGGGGTTTTCCACAACCTGTTGGTCTAGGCGAATTGGTCAATGAATTTTAATTGAAAAATAAAAAGGGGTTGTGGGGGTTCGATCCACAACCCTTTGGCCAAATAAGAGAAAAACCCAAGGAGAAAAATAAAGATAGAATGTTGACTGTTGGGTCTCGATCTTAGGGTCCAAATGTCATGAAGACTAAAAATGAAGTCAAGGAAAAATGTAGTATTGTCCAAGTGTGTTCGAACTTGGGTTCCTTGCCCAAATTTCCATATTGATACTAAGTCATACGTGAATTAAATGTTCAAGAAATAATGCCACTACTTAGATCAAAATCAAAGATCTTGGCATACTATACAAGATACCATAATTCCTTGTACTACATAATCTTAGAAGATATGAGCACTTAACGAACTATGAATGAAGCCTCATGGCTCGTATGTATAGACCCATAAGTCTAGCAATACGTTTAAATAAGGGAACCTAAGATGTATGTAATGAAATGAAGTAAACCTAAAATGGTTGTACGAGTGTAAAACACACTAAAATGGCCAAAGTGCATTGGCATAACGATGAAATGATTATTATGTAATGAAATGAGAAACCTAGAAGGGTTAAGTAAGAATGTGAAACACACAAATGGCCAGTATATTGCGTATGATGAAAATGAACATTCACGTAAAATGGGGTGAGTAATTATGAAGAGCAAATGTGCTAATGTTAATGAATGTGGTGACAACATGATATGAGGCTATGTAAAAGATAGAACAATCTCAAATGAGCCTAAGTAAATGTTACCAAACGTACTCACCTATGAGAGTGTAAAGTTAATGAAGAGACCAGTCTCTATGAACACTCTAATGAAAGTATTGGAGATTAACACACTTAATGCTAATGATGAGATGAGAAATCATCTATTGAGATATGATGTCTCATACTAGAAGCCAGCTTCAAGGAAGGGGAAGTTGAGTCCGAGGTATGTTGGGCCATACGAGATCCTACAACGTGTGGGTGAGGTGGCCTATGAGTTGGCATTTCCTGCGGAGCTAGCTTCTGTCCATCCACTCTTTCATGTATCCATGTTAAAGAAATGCCTAGGTGATCCAGAATCGATTCTACATGTGGAAGGTTTGGGGGTCGATGAAGAATTGTCCTATGAGGAGGTACCTGTTGAGATCTTAGACAGACACATCAAGCGGCTGAGGAACAAGGAGATTGCCACAGTGAAGGTATTGTGGAGAGATCATCTTGTTGAGGGTGCTACGTGGGAGGCTGAGGCCGACATGAGATCCCGTTACCCTCATCTTTTCAGCTCTTGAGGTTAGACTTCTTACTCTTAAGTCTAAGTTTCCTTATCTCTCCATATTTTGTTACTATTGCTTGACTGTGCATAATGATTATGTTATGATCTGATTGGCATTATGCTATATAGTGGTAGTGTCATTCGGGGACGAATGTTCCTAAGGGGGGGATAATGTAACAACCCTAAAAATGAATAAGATAAGAAATGCTTAATGTGTCAAGAATGCCTACGATTAGACCAGGGTTCACACGGATTGATGCGCGTAGAACCAGACCTCGGAACCCTTGCTACAGCCAAGCGAACTAACTTGGGGAGTTAGTTGATCTTGGAAAGGTTGGACCAACAATGTAGGGCTCTCGAATACGAAGATTTATCGAAGGAGTCTTTACCGACTTAAAAAGAGGAAATCTTAGGTTTGAGGGTCTAGGGGTAAAATGGTCTTTTTACCAGGCTAAGGGTAATATCGTAATTACCCTAAATATATAATTATTATTTATTTAATAAGGTGGAGGGTAAATTGGGGAGAGAGCCGAAATTGAGCTCTTGAAGTTAAGTCTTGCTCCACCGGGTTCGAACCTAGGTGGAACAATGAATTTATGTGATTTTTATTTAAGCTATTGAATTAATGTAATTAATTAATAATTATTATTCATTATCTATTTAAAATAAAAAAAATCAGATTTTTAATAATTAACTAAACCTTATTGACTAAGTCCTAAACTAGACTCCTAAGCCTAATATAACTCCCTCTCTCACGTCTATCTCTCAACTCTCACACTCAATCTCTCCATTCTTTCACACGACATTTCTCTGCCAAAATAAGATACAAAAGCAAAAAATAAACCAAGTTCTTCACACTTGAAGAACTCACACGAAATCACAAGAAAACAAACGTTAATCGCACACTAGGCTAAGGGAGGTTGTCATTCGAGTGAGTTGATATTGAGGAGGCTTAGAGAGTTCTTGAGTGGAGTTTTTGGGCAGAAACTTCAAGTTTGAACGTCAAAATAAGGTATGGGTTTTCTTCTCTCTTGGTCCCTTTCCCAAGAGACCCCTTAAGGTTCATATTATTCATTCGAAAACTAGGATTGTTTCCCCTTTTGCATGCCCCTGTCACTAGCTCCCAATGAATCGTAGGTTGGGTATAATTGCTGGTAGATTTAGGTGTATGTATGTTTTTGTGATGACTATGATTACGTTTGTGTACTTGAATTCGTATGAAATGACCATGTACTCGAAAGTTTGTGCAAGTGTGTGTATGTGTAAAAGATTCACTGTGAAGTTACTGTGAATGAGGTTAAGTTAAGGCTTCAAGTTTAATATTGTTTTGGTTGTCATTTTACGTAGATAAACCTATGTAAATCGTGATGTTCATAAAAATGGAAGGGGCTGATTTGAGCGTCAATAATTTGGCTAAACGAATCCATGAAATACACCCCAAAAAGTGTTAAAAGATCCATGAATCTTCCCATGTTTTCAAGTGGAAATATTGATGAAAATAAGTTAAGAAAATGATTAAGTGTACAGCCAAAAATATAATTTTGTTTAGGCTAAAGTTTAGTGAAGAAATATGGAAAATTTAATGAATTTTAAAGGGGTGAGGCCACCAGGATTCGAACCTGTGACCTCACCCGTGTGACAATTTAAATTCGCGAAAAGGAAAGGGGTTGGGGGGATTCAAAATTGGGTCTACTGGTTGAGAAAGGAGAGAGCAACAATTTAAATAAATAAAATGGGAGGCGTGGGAATCGAACCCACGACCTCCAGGCAGCGAATGAAGGGAATTAAAATTAAAAGAAATGAAGTGTGAGGCGTGGGAATCGAACCCACGACCTAAGGCTGGAAGGAGAATGGGCGAATTAAATAAGAAAATAAAGTGAGGTTGTGGGGGCTCGATCCCACGACCTCACTGTCTGCGCATAAGCTAAGCAAGTTTTAAATAAAAATAAATAAGGAGGTTGTGGGGTTCGAACCCACAACCTCCCAATTCCCGGCGAAATAAAGATGTAAAATAAAAGAGGTTGTGGGGGTTTGATCCCACAACCTCTTGGTCTAGGCGAATTGGTCAATGCAATTTTAAATGAAAAATAAAAAGGGGTTTGGGGGTTCGATCCCACAACCCTTGGCCAAATAAGAGAAAAACCCAAGGAGAAAAATAAAGATAGAATGTTGATGTTGGGGCTCGATCTAGGGTCCAATGTCATGAAGACTAAAAATAAAGTCAAGGAAAAATGTAAGTATTGTCCAAGTGTTCGAACTTGGGTTCCCTTGCCCAAATTTTATTGATACATAAGTCATACGTGAATTAAATGTTCAAGAATAATGCCACCTACTTAGATCAAAATCAAGATCTTGGCATACATACAAGATACATAATTCTTGTACTACATAATCTTAGGAAGATATGAGTCACTTAACGAACTATGAATGAAGCCTCATGGCTGTATGTATAGACCCATAAGTCTAGCATACGTTTAAATAAGGAACCTAAGATGTATGTAATGAAATGAAGTAACCTAAATGGGTTAAGTACGAGTGTAAAACACACTAAATGGCCAAGTGCATTGGCATACGATGAAATGATTATTATGTAATGAAATGACGAAACCCTAGAAGGGTTAAGTAAGATGTGAAACACACAAATGGCCAAGTATATTGGCATATGATGAAATGAACATTCACGTAAAATGGGGTGAGTAATTATGAAGAGCAAATGTGCTAATGTTAATGAATGTGGTGACAACATGATATGAGGCTAATGTAAAAGATGAGAACAATCTCAAATGAGCCTAAGTAAATGTTACCAAAACGTACTCACCTATGAGAGTGTAAAGTTAATGAAGAGACCAGTCTCTATGAACACTCTAATGAAAGTATTGAGATTAACACACTTAATACTAATGATGAGATGAGAAATCATCTATTGAGCTATGATGTCCTCATACTAGAAGCCAGCTTCCATGACGTATGAGTTGAATGTAATGGAACTTTATACTGAGCACCGATAGACTAGCTATGAGCGTGATGCCTTCTTTCGGGAAGGGCGGAGGTTCACGTAACTCTCATGAGATGAGACTGTCCGGCTTGCCGGGTATGGGTCTCCTTATATCTCCTAGTCTTCGAACCTATACTGCCAATATAGGGATCTGGCGGGTTAAATTCCCATGTACGCTAGCATGTTTTGGGTCACCTTGGCCGGTGATTCCACCTCTTTTCGGTGTGGGGAGACACTGGATTTCATGATGCTCACATGATCTATGTCGGTTAAAGTTAAAGTTCCCAATGAATGAATGAGCCAGCCTCAAATGAAGCACATAATGAAATGAACGATACCAAAGGTGTTAGGATAGGATAATCAAGAGGTGAGCTAGACTCAGTAATGACACTAGGTTATTCTTGATCATTGCACAGAAACCCGATGAAAGTCTTAAACTACACCCTAGGTATAGCTGGTGTTCACACTGGCCTATGAACGAAATGAAATGAAGTACGTATGAATGAATGAAGCAGACTCTGTGTTTGCTAATGAAGACTCCCTAGTTGAGGTCCCATATGTTGAGCCCTCATTTTGGAAAGTCTTAATGTCAAGTCCATGATTCCAAGGTCTCATGGCATATGAATGAATGTTATAAAAGATGTTATATATTGTATGCTATATGATATGTGCTATGTGTAAGATGTTATTGTTGTGTGCAATATGATAAGTATGATGATGATGCATGTTACTCTCATGGCATGACTTTCCTAATCCAAATTTGGAAAGCTCACTGACTTTCCAATCCAAATTTGGAAAGCTCACTGACTTTCCTAATCAAATTTGAAAGTTCACTAACTTTCCTAATCCCAATTTGGCAAGTCCACTGACTTGACTTTCCATAATCATGTTGTTAGGAAAGATTATCTTTCTCATGCATGTCCTTGGTGTGTGCTTGCATATACCCATACTTAGTACAAGTGTGTACTAACCCTATACAACTCTACAATTTTAGGTGCAGGCACAGGTGGACGCTAGAGCTACAGGTTGACGCTGAAGCTATCCGGACGTCGAGCATTCATCCGGACTTGGTAGGCCCTCATGCTTTCGAGGATGCTTGCCCATTTATATTCTAGCTTATTCTTAGTATTGAGCTAGTGGAGTATGTTCCACTAGCGTTTCTTTCACGTATTATTTTAGACATTGTATTGGTGCCATTTTGGCAAGTATACAGTTATTGCTATATTAAACTATTTCTTTCATTTGATGATCTTAATATTAGATGGTTGATGGTGAAGAAATTATGAATATATTAGAAATGATTAGTAAGTATGTTAATAAACAAAAAGTTCAAATTTTCTGCTAAATTAACCTAGAAAGTAAGAATGACGTAAGTAGGCTTGTTGCGACCTCTGAGAGGTCAACGACGCCGATCTCGTCTGGGGTCTAGATTCCAGTCGTGACAAAGTTGGTATCAGAGCACTAGGTTAAATTCCAAGAATAATGAGTTCACATCAACCACATTGAGTAGTTTCTAAGTCATGGTAGTGAAGTGCACCACTATCCTGGATTAGAGACTGCATGATGCGTAGGAAATTTCCCTTTTTCTGATCTTATCGTGCTTTTCCTAATGTCTGATTTCTTGGTGTTATGAGCGTGTCTAACATCAATTCTTATTTTTTCAGAGAATGAATACTAGGAGGAATGTTGGTCAAGGAGAGGAGGAGCAGCTGCTGGGGCAATCAGGTTCCACCCCAGGCTCCAGCTGAAGGAGTGGCTATGCCGGTTAACCCAGCTGGGTTGACTGATGCGGAGGTGCGGGCATCTCTGGCCCAGATGGCACAGGCCATCACTATGCAGGCCCAGGCATGACTGACCAGGTCAACCGGCAGAATGTTCAGAGGGAGAACCCACCGGTTACGTAGCATGGCTGACAGGCTACGAGACTTTACGAGGATGAATCCTCCTATTTTCACAGGGTCTAAGACTTCAGAGGATCCCAGGAGTTTGTGGATGAGGTGCATAAGATTCTGGTGGCTATGGGGCCACAGATACTGAGAAGGCTGAGTTGGCTTCCTAGCAGCTCAAGGATGTTGCACAGACTTGGTGCAAGATGTGGCAGGATAGCCGAGCGTTGGGCGGAGTTCCAGTCACTTGGGAGCTGTTTAAGACAGCCTTCCTGGAGAGATTCTTTCCCAGGGAGATAAGGGAGGCAAATGTTGAGGAGTTTATCAACCTTAAGCATGGATCTATGATAGCCAGGGAGTATTCCCTGAAGTTTGTTCAACTATCAAGGTATGCCACTTTCCTTAGTATCTAACAACAAGGATGAGATGAGTACTGAAGTTTATTAAATTATCCAGGTATGCTACTTCCCTTGTATCTAACATCAGGGATGAGATGAGCAGGTTCCTCACAGGAATCAATGGAGATATGGAGGAGGAGTGTCGGTCTGCGATGCTCCATGATAATATGGACCTCTCCAGGTTGATGGTGCATGTCCAGCAGGTAGAGGACAGCCGCAAAAAGAGGGGTATTCGTGATGCTAGGAGGCCTAAGCCTCAAGATCAGGCAGGTCCCAGCCATGGAGGCCCAGAAACAATTTGGCATCCGTGAGCAGCCCAGGTTCAAAAGGGGAAACAGAGTTCTGGGAACTCTAATTCTCAGAGGAGTAACACCTAGAGGAGCAGACCTGAGCCCAAGAAGGGCAATGGAGGTGAGATGCAGCGTCCCAAAAAGAACTGTGCTAAGTGTGGCCGTGCTCACAGTAGAGTGCAGACAGGGCACTAATGCCTGCTTCGGTTGCGGTAAGAGTGGGCACATGGTTAGAGACTGCCCACAGAACAGAGGTCAGGCTAGGTAATGCTCAGCCTAGGCCTAATCCACAGGGTGCAGCAGTAGCAGAGCCTCCTAAGAGGAACAGGTTCTATGCCCTGAAGGGCAGGGAGGAGCAGGAGAAGTCCGTGATGTGGTCACAGGTATGCTGCAAGTATTCTCAACTTCTGTTTATGCTTTACTTGATCCAGGGTCTACGCTTTCCTTTGTAACTCCTTTGCTTGCTCTCACTTTTGAGATATTGCCTGAAGTTCTGCATGATCCTATAGTGGTTAGTACACCTTTAGGAGAAAAAGTAAGAACTGATAGAGTATACAAGGATTGCCCAATAGTTGTAAGTGGTAAGACTATGTGTGCAGACTTGGTTGAGTTACCCATGCATGATTTTGATGTTATTCTTGGCATGGACTGTCTTCACAGTTGTTATGCTTGCTTGGACTGTCGTAGTAGAGTGGTGATATTTCGTTTCCCTTATGAAGAGGAGCTAGTGTGGGAGGGGTACAACTCGAGTCGTCCTAACCTCTTGATTTCGAACCTTAAGGCCAATAAAATGATGTCCAAGGTGTTATTGTGTCATCTTGTGAGTGTTAATGATTTAGATCATGACATTCCTTCCATAGACTCAGTGCCTGTAGTGAATGAGTTCCTAGATATATTTCCTGATGATTTGCCTGGAGTCCCTCCCCCTCGAGAGATTGATTTTGGTATCGACTTAGAACCCGATACTAAACCAATTTCAATTCCTCCTTACAGAATGGCTCCAGCTGAACTCAAAGAGTTGAAGCTGCAGTTAAAAGATCTCACTGATAAGGGTTTCATTCAGCCGAGCATATCCCCTTGGGGCACTCCAGTGTTGTTTGTGAAAAAGAAGGATGGAACCCTTATAATGTGTATCGATTATCGGCAGCTCAACAAAGTCACTATAAAGAATAAGTATCCACTTCCCAGAATAGATAATTTGTTCGATCAGCTCCAAGGGTCTAGTTTCTTCTCTAAGATTGATCTTCGTTCAGGGTATCATCAGCTTAGGGTTTGGGATGGAGATATCCCAAAGACAGCCCTTCATACCCGTTATGGTCATTATGAGTTCTTAGTCATGTCATTTGGTCTTACGAATGCACCTGCTGCATTTATGGACCTCATGAACCGAGTCTTCCATGAATACCTTGATTCTTTCATCATAGTATTCATTGACGACATCCTCATCTACTCTAGGACCAAGGAAGAGCATGAACAACATTTGAGACTAACCTTGCAGGTACTTAGACAACATCAGTTGTATGCCAAATTCAGCAAGTGTGAATTTTGGCTTAGATCAGTCACCTTCCTGGGTCATGTTGTTTCCGATCAGGGCGTGGACGTGGATCCCAGGAAGACTGAGGCTGTGAAGAACTGGCCAAAGCCGCTTACTCCCACTGACATCCGTAGCTTTCTGGGATTGGCTGGTTACTACTGTAGGTTTGTGGAGGGCTTTTCTTCCATTGCTGCCCCATTGACATCTTTGACTAAGAAGAAAGCCAAGTTTGAATGGACGGAGACTTGTTAGAAGAGTTTCCAGGAGCTCAAGGACAGACTCACTTCAGCCCCGGTGCTTACTTTGCCTAAGTGTGGTGAGAATTACACTGTTTATTGTGATGCATCTAGGGTTGGTTTTGGTTGTGTTCTTATGCAGGTTGGTAAGGTGATAGATTATGCGTCCAGACATCTTAAGGTTCATGAGAAGAATTATCCCACTCATGACCTGGAGTTGGTAGCTGTGGTGTTTGCACTGAAGCTGTGGAGGCACTACTTGTATGGAGTGCATGTGGATGTGTTCACAGACCACAAAAGTCTCCAGTACGTGTTCACACAGAGGGAGTTGAATCTACATCAGCGGAGATGGTTGGAGCTGTTGAAGGATTATGACATAAATGTTCACTACCATCCAGATAAGGCTAATGTTGTAGTTGATGCTTTGAGCAGGATGAGCATGGGAAGTACAGCCCACGTTCAGGATGAAAAGAAGGAGTTGGTGAAAGATGTACACACTCTGCCCAGACTGGGTGTGCGACTGGTTGACTCTACTAGTGGGGGTGTTTCATTTCATCCTAGTTCAGAATCATCCTTGGTAGTTGAAGTCAAGCAGGGTCAGCATCTAGATCCTGTGTTGATGGAGCTGAAGGACTCAGTGTTGATAAAGATGAATGAGTCTTTCGCTTTGGAAGGTGATGGCATACTTAGGTATCAGGATAGGCTGTGTGTACCAGATGTGGATGATTTGCGGACCAGGATTGTTGCAGAGGCCCATGGTTCCAGATATTCCATACATCCAGGTTCCACCAAGATGTATCATGATCTCAAGCAGATTTATTGGTGGGATGGCATGAAGAAGGACATTGCAGAATATGTGGCCAAGTGTCCTAATTGTCAGCAGGTTAAGGCAGAACATCTTAAGCCTGGCGGTCTGACTCAGATTATTGAGGTTCCGACTCGGAAGTGGGAGGCCATTAATATGGACTTCGTGGTTGGTCTTCCGAGAACTAGGAGGAAGCATGACTCCATATGGGTTATTGTGGACAGATTGACTAAGTTTGCCCACTTTATCTCTGTGAAGTCGACTTACAGAGCCGAGGATTATGCGAGACTCTACATTGATGAGATTGTGAGATGGCATGGGATTCCTTTGTCTATCATTTCAGATAGAGGAGCTCAGCTTACTTCACATTTCGGGAGATGTTTCCAGAAGAGATTGGGACGCAGGTAAAGCTTAGTACTGCCTTTCATCCTCAGACTGATGGGCAGGCAGAGCGCACCATTCAGACATTGGAGGACATGTTGAGAGCGTGTGTGATTGACTTCAGGGGTAGCTGGGATGACCATCTGCCTTTGATAGAGTCCTCGTATAATAATAGCTATCACTCCAGCATTGGGATGGCACCGTTTGAGGCACTGTATGGTACGAGGTGTAGATCTCCAGTTGGGTGGTTCGAGGTTGGAGAGTCATCCATTTTGGGTCCAGAGATCATTCATGAGGCCTTAGATAAGGTCAGAGTGATTAGGGAAAGGTTGGCTACTGCTTACAGTCGGCAAAAGTCATATGCAGATAATAGAAAACGGCCCTTAGAGTTTGATGTTGGTGACAAGGTCTATCTGAAGATATCATCTATGACGGAGGTGATGAGGTTTGGCAGGAAGGGTAAGTTGAGTCCGAGGTATGTTGGGCCATACGAGATCCTACAGCGTGTGGGTGAGGTGGCCTATGAGTTGGCATTTCCTGCGGAGATAGCTTCTGTCCATCCAGTCTTTAATGTATCCATGTTAAAGAAATGCCTAGGTGATCCAGCATCGATTATACCTGTGGAAGGTTTGGGGGTCGATGAAGACTTGTCCTATGAGAAGGTACTTGTTGAGATCTTAGACAGACAGATCAAGCGGCTGAGGAACAAGGAGATTCCCACAGTGAAGGTATTATGGAGAGATCATCTTGTTGAGGGTGCTACGTGGGAGGCTGAGGCCGACATGAGATCCCGTTACCCTCATCTTTTCAGCTCCTGAGGTTAGACTTCTTACTCTTAAGTCTAAGTTTCCTTATCTCTCTATATTTTGTTACTATTGCTTGACTGTGCACAGTGATTATGTTATGATCTGATTGGCATTACGCTATATAGTGATAGTGTCATTCGGGGACGAATGTTCCTAAGGGGGGGATAATGTAACAACACTAAAAATGAATAAGATAAGAAATGCTTAATGTGTCAAGAATGCCTACGATTATACCAGGGTTCACACGGATTGATGCGCGTAGAACCAGACCTCGGAACCCTTGCTACAGCCAAGCCAACTAACTTGGGGAGTTAGTTGAGCTTGGAAAGGTTGGGACCAACCATGTAGGGCTCTCGAATATGAAAATTTACTTGAAGGAGTCTTTACCGGACTTAAAAAGAGGAAATCTTAAGTTTTGAGGGTCTAGGGTTAAAATGGTCTTTTACAAGGCTAAGGTTAATATCGTAATTACCCTAAATATATAATTACTTATTTATTTAATAAGGTGGAGGGGCAAATTGAGGAGAGAGAGCCGAAATTGAGCTATTGAAGTTAAGTCTTGCTCCACCCGGGTTCGAACCTAGGTGGAACAATGAATTTATGTGATTTTTATTTAAGCTATTGAATTAATGTAATTAATTAATAATTATTATTCATTAGCTGATTTAAAATAAAATAAAATCAGATTTTTAATAATTAACTAAACCTTATTTGACTAAGTCCTAAACTAGACTCCTAAGCCTAATATAACTCCCATTCTCTCACGTCTATCTCTCAACCCTCACGCTCAATCTCTCCCATTCTTTCACACGACATTTCTCTGCCAAAATAAGACACAAAAGCAAAAAAATAAACCAAGTTCTTTACACTTGAAGAACTCACACGAAATCACAAGAAAACAAACGTTAATCGCACACTAGGCTAAGGGAGGTTGTCATTCGAGTAGAGTTCATATTGAGGAGGCTTCGACGAGTTGTTGAGTGGATTTTTTGGGCAGCAACTTCAAGTTTTGAATTTCAAAATAAGGTATGGGTTTTATTCTCTCTTGGTACCTTTCCGAAGAGACCCCTTAAGGTTCATATTATTCATTCGAAAACTAGGATTGTTTCCCCTTTTGCATGCCCCTGTCACTAGCTCCCAATGAATCGTAGGTTGGGTATGATTGCTGGTAGATTTAGGTGTATGTGATGTTTTCGCGATGACTATGATTACGTTTGTGTACTTGAATTCGTATGAAATGCAACCATGTAATCGAAAGTTTGTGCAAGTGTGTGTATGTGTAAAAAATGTCACTGTGAAGTTACTGTGAATGAGGTTAAGTTAACGCTTCAAGTTTAAATTGTTTTGGTTGTCATTTTACGTACATAAACCTATGTAGATCGTGATGTTCATAAAAATGGAAGTGGGGCTGATTTGAGCGTCAATAATTTGGTTAAACGAATCCATGAAATACACCCCAAAAAGTGTTAAAAGATCCATGAATCTTCCCAAGTTTTCAAATGGAAATATTGATGAAAATAAGTTAAGAAAATGATTAAGTCTTTCATACTATTTTCGTTCGTTAGAGTTTGATCGCTAAAAAGTTTCATTCTAATTCGTGCCTTCACATGTTTTCAGTGAATCATTCCTCCACGAAGAGAAGTCAAATGTCGTCTAACTAGGTGGAATGTTGAGGAACAAGGGGTACCCAATGCACTTGAAGTGCAACCCCAAGGAGACATTACTAATGCCAAATTTAGAGAGGCAATTAGGATGTTGAGTTAGGTTGTGACTAACAAGGTTTGTTAGCAAAAGGTTCTTCACAAGAAAGGGCTGACACTTCGAGGATTCCTGAGTTCTTGAGGAAGAATGCCCCAAATTTCACTGCTTAGAGCCCTACTGAGAATCCAGAGAATTTTACTGAGGAACTGAAAAAAGTATTTGAGATGATACATGTTGCTGACACTGTGAGGGTTGAACTAGCTGCATATCAACTCAGTTGTGTTGCTAGAACTTGGTTTGATTGGTGGGAAGAAGGTAGAGATGAGAATGCACCACCTGCTATTTGGGTTTGTTTTGGGGAGGCCTTCTTGGGGTGTTTGTTTCCCCGAGAACAAAAAGAGCCCAAGGTACGTGAGTATCTCAAACTTAAGAAAGATTCTTTGAGTGTTCATCAAGTAAATGTTGAAATTCACCCAACTATCTCGTTATGCTCCGAAATTGGTTGCAGACATAAGGAGAATGATGAGTTTGTTTGTTCCTGGCTTGTCTCGTCTATCAAGAAAAGAGGGCTGGGAAGTAAGGCTTTGTCACGACTGGGGTCTAGACCCTAGCAAAAACCGGCGTCGTTGACCTCTTAGAGGTCGCAGACAAGCCTACATACGTCATCATTACTTCGTATAGGTCAATTTTAGCGGAAAATTTAAAACTTTTGTTTGCTTTGAAGTATACATAGACTTCATAGTAAGAAGTGCATCATATCACATCAGTTCACAACAACCATCTAATAATAAGATATTCAAATGAAGGAAATAGTTCATAACTGCATTAATATAAAGTTGCCAAAATGGCACCAATACAACGTCTGAAAATAAGTAAGAAAGAAACGCTAGTGGAACACCCTCCACTAGCTCATGACTACGTCTAATCTAGAATATATGAGATAAGCATCCTCGAAATAATGAGGGCCTACCAAGTCCGGATGAATGCTCCACGTCCGGATAGCTTCAACGTAGTCTCGTAAGCTCTAGCGTCCACCTGCACCTGCACCTGCACCTAAAAGTAATGGATTGTATGGGATTAGTACACACTTGTACTAAGTATGGGTGTATGCAAGTACACACCAAGGACATGCATGATTAAGAAGAGATCTCTCCTAACGATATGAATTATGGAAAGCCAAGTTAGTTGGACCTGCCAAATCATATTAGGGAAGTCATGATATGAGAGTAACATGCATCATCATTCTTTACATATTGCACACAGCACATAACACACTTCATTTAGCACATACATATATCATATATCATTCGTTCGTACGCCATAAGACCTTGGAATCACGGACTTAACATTAGGACTTCCCAAATGAGGGCTCAACATATGGGACCTCAACTAGGGAGCCTTCTTTAGCAAACACAGAGTCTGCTTCATTCATTCATATGTACTTCATTTTTCATTCATTTATATACCTAGGATGTTGTTTAGGACTCTCTTCGGGTTCACTGTGCAATGACTAAGAATGACCTAGTGTCATTACTTGAGTCTAGTTCACCTCTTGATTATCCTATTCAAACACCTTTGGTATCATTCATTTCATTGTGTACATTACTTTGAGGCTGGGCTCATTCTTTCTTTGGGAACTTTAACTTTAACCGACATAGATCATGTGAGCTCCATGAAATCCAATGTCTACCCCACACCGAAAAGAGGTGGAATCATCGGCCAAAGTGAAACCAAAATATGCTAGCGTATATAGAGAATTGAACCCTGCTAGAATCCTATGTTGGCTGCATAAGTTCAAAGACTAGGAGATATAAAGAGACCCATACCCACCTAAATGGACAATCTCATCTCATGAGATTTACACGAACCTCTGCCTTCCCGAAAGAAGGAAAGCGTGACTCATAACTAGCCTATCGTGCTCCGTATAAAGTTCCATTACATTGATCTCACACATCATAGAAGCTGGCTTTTAGCATGAGGGCATCATTGCTCATTAGATGATTTCTCATCTCATCATTAGTATTAAGTGTGTTTTAATCTCAATACTTTCATTAGAGTGTTTCTTAGAGATTGGTCTCTTTATTAGTTTTACACTCTCATTGGTGAGTACGTTTTTTTATAACACTTATTAGTCTCATTTGAGATTTATCTCGCCTTTCATATTGGCGTCTTATCATGTTGTCACCACATTCATTAACTTTTTAGCATATTAGCTCTTCATAATTACTCACCGCATTACGTGAATGTTTATTTCATCATATGCCAATGCACTTGGCCTTTTAGTGTATTTCACACTCTTACTTAACCCTCTTGGGATCACATTATTTCATTATATACATCTTAGGTTCACTTATTTTTAAACGTACGCTGGACTTATGAACCCATACTTACAAGCCATGAGGCTTCATTCATAATTCGTCTAAGTGACTCATACTTACCCAAGATTATGCGGTACAAGACTTATGCATCTTGTAAGTATGCCAAAGTCTCGAGTTCGATCCCTATGGGAAGCATTCATTAAATATTTATTCACGTAAGACTTATGTATCAATACGGAATTGGGCAAGAGAACCCGATTTCAAATCCCTTGAGCAACACTTAGTCTCTTATTTAAATTTTTAGTTTATATTTTCGGCTTGGGGACCCGAGGTCGATCCCCTATGCCTACACTTCTATTGTTCTTACTTTTCTTTCCTCTCTTTTTCGTTTGAGACCAAGAGTATGTGGGATCGATCCCCCACAACCTCATTTCATTTTTCTTTAATTTTTCTCCTACTTTTCTCACCTATCCGAGGGGTTGTGGGTTCGATCCCCACACACCCCATTTTATTTATTTTCATTTTTCCTTTGTTTCTTCACCCAACCTTACCCCATTTCGAATCCCCCTCACCTCATATTAAATATCAACTTTTTTAGCAGCCTACATATAGTGAGGTCTCGGGTTCAATCCCTGATGACCTCAGATATTTTAAAACAATCTTTGAAACTCCAATTCTCCAAGTTATATAGCCAAAACCAAATTTCCAGCAATCTGGAAATTTTGATCACGTTTTCCAGTCCATTTTTTTTAACATTTTATATGGTAGATTTTAGGACAAATTCGTGAAACACTTCGTACATTATTAGGTGCAATTTCGTGGTTACATTTAGCCAAGAGTTTTCACTCAATTCAACAACATCACACCTCATATGAACATCACGATTTTTACAAGCATTTGCACATAAAATACATGGATTCAGCATGCCTTTTTCACACTTCAATTTGTGACCAAGAGTTACGGCCTACACAATGCACACACATACTTATCACCTAATTTCGGAAAGACATAATTATCAGTCACATAAATCCGAACATACATACATGAACATAATCATCACGAAAACACGTTACATCCCTAATTTCTACCAGCAAACATACCCAACCTACAATAATCGATGGGATCTAGTGACAAGGACATGCAACGGGGAAACATTCCTAGTTTTCGTATTAGAATAGACTGAAACTTAGGGGTCTCTTGGGAAAGGGACCAAGAGGAAGAAAACCCATACCTTTTCTGTCGTTCAACACCTTCCAAACCTACTCTAATGGACAGACAACTCCCAAGACACCAAACCCTCACCACCGAAACTTCAAGCACAATCCGTTAAGAATAATGTTTTTTCTTTTCGTTTCTAGTTTAATTTTTCTTTTGAGTTTTAGCGTACAAGTTCTTTAAGAGTGATGAACTTTTGACTTTTTTTATTCTTTTACTGATGAAGAAAGCGTGAGAAATGAGAGTGGAGAGACGTGATAATGAGAGTGGAGACATGTGAGAGTAAGCTTAGTAGTAGGAGTTTTAGGTAAGGACTTAGTCAAACTAGGACTCTTTGCTATTTTAAATAAAAAATCTGATTTTCTAAGGATTAAGTGACAAGACTAAAATGCCCTTACTTAAATTAGATAGTTAAATACCAATTAATTCAACTTAAATATTGCTTCCACCAAGGATCGAACCCGGGTGGAGCTCATCTCGCGAAAATGGGTCAATTCGGGTCAACCCTACCCGAATTGTCCAGTATTTTTATTAATTAATTAATTAATTAAATACTTAGAGTAATTACAATACTACCCCTAGACTGGAAAAGACCATTTTACCCCTATACCCTCCAAACCTAAAATTACCCCTTTCAAGTCCGGTTAAAACTCATTCGGGTGAATCTTAATATTCGGGTGCCCTACATGGCTGGACCCAACCTTGCCTAGCTCAACTAACTCAGCAAGTTGGTTAGCTTGGCTGGTGCATAGGTTCTGAGGTCTGGTTCCACGCGCATCAAGACGTGTGAACCCGGCCTAATCTAGGCATTCTAGGTACGTTTAGGCATTACTTAGCATAGTCATTTTCGGGTTGTTACAGGCTTCTTGCGGAAATGGACATTTCGATGTTGATGGTCTATGTGCAAATTAGAGGATGAGAAGCTTAGAGGTAGAGAGGAGTTCAAGAAAAGAGGTCTAAGACAGGAAATAAGTCCATGCAGCAGAAGAGTAATGCCAACTTGTCATCTTTCCAGTAGGAACAAAAGGAACCTGCTCCTTCATCTGCTAGTGCACCTGCACCTAGGAATAAAGGTGAGTATACTGTCCATAATTCACATATCTTCATAGCAAGACTTGCACAACTCGGGATAATGTGGCACAAGGAGGTTACTAGGCTCCTGCATGTGATAGGTGTTGTTGAACCCACCCAGGAAAATGTCGTGAGGGCCAAATAATTTGCTTGAAGTGTAGATAAGAGGGTCACTTCATGAAAGAGTACTGTCAAAAAAATGCAAGGAAATGGTATTGGCGGTCGAACAAACTTCTTATATGCTATTGCTAGTCGCCAAGAGCAAGAGGATTCGCCAGATGCGGTCGTTGGTATGATTCATGTCTTTGGCTTTACTATTTATTCTTTGTAATATATGGAGAAGAGTTTATCCTTTGTAACTCCTTATGTTGCTATGAATTTTAATGTTATTCCTGAGCTACTTAATAAATCATTCAATGTTTCTACACCTATTGGTGATTCTAATCTTGTAGACAAAGTCTATCGTGATTGTCCCATTTCCGTCAATCACAAGAGTACCATGAATGATTTAATTAAGTTAGATATGGTAGATTTATATTGTCATTCTTTGTATGGACTTTCTGCATCCCTTTTATACCTTAGTTGATTTTAGGACACTAGTTGTCAAGTTTCAGTTTCAAAATGAGCCAGTCTTAGAGTGGAAAAGCAGTTCAACAATGCCTAAGGGTCGTTCCATTTTGTACCTTAAGGCAATAAAGTTAGTTTCCATGGTATGTGTCTATCAGTTAGTCCGAGTTAATGACTCTAGTGTTGAGATACCTCTTATTCTATCAGTTTCAGTTTCAGTACTAAAAGAGTTTCCAAAAGTCTTCCTAGATGATCGACATAGACATCATTCCAGATACTCGTCCTATCTCTATTACGCCTTACAGAATATCACAAATAGAGTAGAAAGAGTTGAAAGAATAGTTGGAGGATTTTCTAAATGAGGGTTTTATTTGACAAAATTTACTTAGAAGACAGTTAAATTTCAATGGTCTAAAGCTTGTGAGAAAAGCTTTTAGGAATTGAAAATGATGTTTACTACTACCCTATTTTGACTTTACCGGAAGGTACTCAAAGTTTGGTGTTTTATTTTGATGCATCTAGAGTTTGTTTGGGTTATGTGTTAATGGAGAATGATAAAGTTACAGCTTATGCCTCAATACAGTTATAAGTTCAGAGAAGAATTACCCAACCCATAACTTAGAGTTGGCTGCTATAGAATTTGTTTTGAAAATGTCTCGTCATTATTTTTATGGTGTTCATGTGGATGTGTTCATTGATCACAAGAGTCTTCAGTTTGTGTTTAGTTAGAAAGAGTTTAATCTCAAACAAAGAAGGTGCTTATAGTTTCTCAAGTATTTGACATGAGTATTTTTTACCACCCATGTAAGGCTAATGTTGTTGTTGATTCTTTAAGCAGGTTGTCTTTGTGTAACACCACTCATTTTTAGGAAGGTAAGAATGAGTTAGCATAAGAGGTGCATATAATTGCATGATTATGATTTCAATTAATACATTCCACATTATGAGGAATAGTGGTGATGAATGGGACTTAGTCATCATTAGTGTCAGAGGTCAAAGGTGAGCAAGACGAAGACCCTATCTTGCTTGAATTAAAGGCAAAAGTTCATAAGAAAAAAAAGCGATGGATTTTGAAGAAGGGGGAGATGGTGATTTGAGGGATCGAGGTAGATTGTGTGATTGATTTCAAGGGTAATTGGGATGATCACCTATATCACAATGAGTTTCTTGCAACAATAGTTACAATTCTAACATCGAGACGGCTCCTTATGAAGCTCTTCGGGGAGAAATGCAGATCTCATTTTGGATGGTTTGAAGTTGGTGAAGCAGGTTTGATAGGACCTGAGCTAGTTCATCAAGATATGGAGAATATACAAGTTATTCAAGAGATATTTGAAATAGTTCAGAGTCGTCAGAAGTCCTACAATGTTGTTAGGAGAATTGAATTAGAGTTTGAGGTAGATGATTGAGTCACTTGAAAACTTTCACCCCTAAAGGTTGTTACGAGAGTTTGTATGAAGGGTAAGCTCAGCCCCTCGATATATTGGTCCTTACAAGATTTTTAAAAGGATAGACAACGTAACTTATGAATTTGTACTACCACAAGAGTTAGAAGTCATCCACCCAGTGTTTCACATCTCTAAGTTGAAGGAGTGCATGGGAGATACTTCCCATATCATACCAACTTAGGATATTGGAATCAAGGATAGTTTTTCTTACGAGGAGGTTTCGGTTCAGAATCTAGATCGCCAACTTCGCAAGTTGAGAACAAAGAAAGAAGCATCAAGTCAAAGTTTTGTGGACAAATAAGTTTGAAGAGAAGCTACTTGAGAAGATAAGGCAGATAGGAAGAAGAGGTATCCACATCTCTTTGAAACCGGAGAAAATGCACACCAAAGTACTAATTTTCTTCTTAGTACTATCTACATTATGAATGATCATGTTGCTTGTTTGCAATTGCTTGTTGGGCATAGTAAACCTCAATGCCAACTTGCGCGGTTGTAATAACGTCTAAGATCTAAGACTATTGTTACATGTAGGACTCTTCTTACATGCAGAACTCTTTTTATATTGTTTAACAACTTTTTTTTTATCTTTAAAAGTGTAATTACGTAGGTTTCTGTAAGTTTTTATTCTATTCTCAGCCTTGTATATAGTACACTACCTACATTAAGGCCAACACAGTAATCAATACAAAAGGTCAATCTGCATCAAGTTCTTCTCTTTCTCTTTAGTATGTGGTGCACAAGTTTTGTTTTGACCACTCCTCTTGAGGTAATAGATGACTTTTCAAGACTTTGTTAGACTTCAACTTTTAAATTTCAAACTCTTTTATTCGTATGATACTCTTTGCTTTTATCTATTATATTGTGTATGTGTATATCAAACTTCTTGTGTAGGGTATCTTGGTGTCTCCCACACCATGTCTAGTCTAAGGTGTACTTTGGTTCATGACAACAAACTATCACGATTGCAGAGGTTAGAACTCTCAATCGCAATAACCAAAGAATGTGAACTCAGTCAACCTTTCATCGTTATCGCGACCAATGGCCACACATCCATGATGGATAAGGGACCAGGTCCTCGAAAACGTGACCAAGGGCTCGATAACACTAAGTGTAAAATTACTTGCACTAGCTGATGTGCATTAGCGGGTTTTGAAAAGTATTAAATCTCTGGTACACAATTCAAAATTTGTTCGGAAACCCGTGCACTCAAATGAGATATGCTACCCTACAAAATTCATTATTCCAGACTCAATAGAGCCGTTGAAACTTCCAGACGAGGTTATCTTTGCAAAAAGTGGATCCCACACCCAAACTCTATTTTAATCCAAAATCAATAAGGGGCTTTGAATCAGCCAAAGTGCCTCGGGATTCGCATGAAGGGTCGTTTTAAACAAGATTCAATATTTTAAAGCTAAATGTGATGATCAAAATCAATGGTTCAAGGTTAAAAAAAACTCTAAAACACATAAACTCCAATAAAAACCATAAGAAACATTATGGGACCAGATTTTCAGTTCCGATAAATCTTAAATGACTTGGGGTCACTATAGGAACACTGTAAACGATGAGCAAAAGGAATCAAAAAAGAAATGACCTAGAGGGTCATTACAAAGAGTTGGTGAGTAGCCTTTTTTTAAACGGAAATGATATGATAATTGTTCTATAAAGGATAGGACTAATTTTTCGAGGAGTAAAAGGGTTTTTAAGGGTGAGGTGGTGATCAAGAGTGAAATTACGAATTCAAACACCATAGCTTACCCCATATTTTAGCCACATTTTGAGTATAGTGCAGTCAATATTCATGTGTTTAGTGATTATATGTTGTTATGAGTTAATCGACATGATTAGGTTGATTTTAGGCCAAAAATGAAAAGTCCCATATGATGGATTGGAACACAAAGCACAATAATCCATACTAGGATGAAGCTAGAATAGATGCATGAAGGACTGAAAGATAGGCCTCACACCATACATGTACAAGAATTGACCTGTAAAGTCTCAACAAAATGAGGCCGGATTTGAGAAATGGACCAAACGAACTCAGATAGTCTCTCTCTCAATGAGCCCACCTTCTGACCACCTTATTTATTGGAATGGGTTTTACCCAGTCAATTTAGAGTCTTATCGAGAATAAGATTTTTGACACTATTATAATATATATTTCTTTTGACAACACATCTAGGGTTATGAAGTATTGCTATGGGTTGTTAATTACTACAAGATATTAGAAATAACTGTTCTAAGTTTTCAGGTTTTACTTTCAAGTTTTAGTAGATTATTGTTTCATGAAAAGAATTATCTTGCGAGTGTTGCATTAATCAAAGGTTCATAGTATTTCCTATTGTATTAATTCTATCGATTAGTGTAATTTACTATAGTTATTATTTACTGCTATAAACTCATAACTAGGGTTATAGAACATAGAGTAGGGATGACAACAATAAATTGTTTGCAATAATTATCTTTCTTATGAAAGAGTGATGATTGTGAATTAAGTTCCTTTTGCAATGGAAGTTTTCATTAAATAGACACAACATTAAAAAGAACTTGAATATATACTAACTTGTTCGACAAAAGAGGTCAAGATTAGGTAAAATGATCATTAGTGGGGATTTGGTGCTACGTGGCAACCACAATCTAATAACATAAGATTAAGAGAGATAGTTTATCTGAGACTTTTCATGAATGGGAAAATATACTCGATACGCAAGTGCATTTGTAAAATTTTCAAAATAAACACACCTTAATAAATTGATAGTCAAATATTTGATTGAGTTTTGTTATCTAATAATTGAAACCGTAGTTCACATTTATTATTGATGCAAATCACAATTGTCAAAGTATTTAGCATATTCTCATAAAAGAAATTCAATTTTCCAATGATAGTTACTAATTTGAATCCCAACATTAACTTATATAAGAACTCTAGTACGCTCTCTACGGGATTCGACCTCAACCTAGTTGGGTTACTATATTTTTCAATCAACCATATAAAAAGAGAATTCATAGTTCTAGTTGGTTTGATTTTACTTTTTTTAAAAATTTAATAGCATTAATATATATATATATATATATATATATTTCAATTCAAAAGCACTATGTTTTTCCTATAAACCTTGTTGTAACCTTAATGATATACAAGGGTAGTTTCTTCAACGAAAGAAAGCAATGAAACATAATAGATTATTGTTTGGCTTAAACATGTTAAATTCGTAATGAAAATTCATGAGACCTTTGTGTAAAAATAATTTCAAACATTAGTAATCTTTGTGACAACAAATGTCAGCATGTAAAGCTTGTCATTAAGCTTCTTTCTGCGATGTCTCTCAGCCATCAGATTCTTAGCTTGAAGTCCCTTGATCTTACCGTTTTAATCAGCACCACTTACAAGGCAGGCTGCATTTGTGCTGTTTCTCCTATCATGATCCCATCTCAAACAAAATGGAAGATTGGATCAAGATAGGAGAAAACAGCTCAAATGCAGCCAACACTGTAAGTAGTGGTGATCAAAAGAGTATGAAGAAGGGACTTCCAGCTAAGAATCTGATGGCCGAGCGACGTCGCAGAAAGAAACATTAATGGCAGGCTGAGATATATTTTCCCAAAGATTCTAAGGTATGAATTTTTTTACAGCAAGTTCTCGTGAATTTTGATTACAAATTTAACATGTTAAGAGAAAAGGATTACATGTGAAGTGCTTCCTCTGCCATTGTAACAACCCTTTCTATCTCAACAATAATAGCTTTTGCCTTTTCGATTGCAGCTCCAACTTCTGCCGCTGAGTCTGCAATTGCTTGTACATTAAGATACTTCCTGGCTTCCTTTGAATCTCTTTCGACATTGAAACTTTGGTTTCTCCTATTCTAAATCATAAACCCATCCAAAATTGAAAATACAACAAGATTTGTGACTATAGAATTAGAGAACACGAGTTTGATTGGTTTTTTTACAAAAAGGTTACATTAGCTTAATTGACAAGAGGGAACTCCCAAAATTTCATTTGAGAAACATCCACCCAATTTCTTTTTTATTTAATTTTTAGAGTTATTTGAAAAAGTAAAAAAGTGGGGTTGGGTTGTGATATCATGGACCTTTTCATCACTTAAAAAACTTGGGGATAAGAATGCAAGTGTATAAAATATCATATTCATCCCAATATTTAAACATTTTTAAAAAAATCATCCCTCAACTTTTATCCTAGTTAATTTTATTTTGTTGTGATACTGTAGCAAAGTTCATATTTTTGCCTCAAGTTCACAAAATCTTACCCATTTTAGTTTATGTGTTTTATTGGAAAAATTACTGATATATTTCTTCGGATAATGCGTAGGAATTGTTTGTCGCGCCCGGAGCACACACGCTGGACGTGGCTGGCACCCAACGACCATTGCTGGCTTTGAGCGAACCTTTGGCTTGGCTTACTTAACTAGGCGGAAGGCTATTCCAAACTCAGATAATGAATTAAAGGCATTCTCTTAAGAAAACTTAATAAGTTGTCTTGGCCAAAAAGACACTTAAGTCTCAATACTGTAACATATGAAATATAAGATAAAGGAGACCCCAAAAATGAACTACTACAATGTCTATGAAGCCTCTAAACTGACTGAAATGGATGTTGGTACAGAACCCACAATATCCTAACAACTAAGCTAGAAAAGCAACTAAAAGGATGTCCTCCGGAATGCAAGGAGGATCACCAAATTACTGCGGAGTGCTCAACTAGATCAACTGTACGTTGCGTTCTGATACTGGTTACCCATGTCTGCATCATAAAACGATGCAGTCTAACTGGTATCAGTACATTATATGTACGAGTATGCGAGTTGGAAACTAAACAACAACTTAAGCTTAAAGGGATTAAGATGAACTTACCTTGAATCTTCTCAACTTAAGAATAGACTTAACTCAAATTATGTATATAAAGCAATTTAAAACACATACAATATATATAAAGCTTGTAAAACAATAAAACAACTTAGTTTGTTAAAGAAATGCAATTACAAACTCAACTTTACTTATATATGAAAGTAATTTAACTTTTTGAGAGATTCTCTAACCGACAACCATCACTTGAGCCTAAGTGATGATACAACATTTTACCTCACGCTGCCGAGGACCATCCTATACCTTTCCATCGGTATAAGACCTTACTTAGATTAGTGGATCCACTAGATTACCTTATGTGATTATCTAAAAAGTATGATCCGTCAATTTCCATGATGATTTCATGGTTTACCTGTGGACTTGAGTTAATATTAACTCTCATCCCCACATTGGTACTCAATATTAATCCCAAAACATACTTTAGCTCATACTTTCAATAAAACTTATTTCATTTTGGTAGAGATAATTTACTAAACCCCTTTAGCTTTAAAAAGCTCTTTTTCGAATCAATGTTCCCCCTTTTTGTTCAATACTCTTTTGAAAATCTTAGTTTCCTTTTAACATAAATGTGAAACATTTATAAACCTTTAGGGAATACTTAGTCCCCTAATAACTTTTTAGAAATAAACTCAACTCTTGCTCTTTACGTAACTTGAACTTAACTCTTCGGGAATACTTAGTTACCTTATATTACTTTGCAGAAAGATCTTCAAGTCCTTACTCCTTATTTGACTTGAACATTAAGTCTTTAAAACAAAGTGAAAACGTCTGTGAGTGACTTTCACCTTTACACTTCTTTAATTAGAAACTTGAGCCTTAAAACGAAGTTAAAACGTTTAGACAAGAATCTTGGAAAATTTAAGAAACATTACAATAACTTACTTCATAGCTTTAGACTTAACTTCTTAACTCCCTTGACTTTGATCATAACTTTCCTTGAATGGATTATGGATTTCAGGTTTCGATTTGAGTTCTTTGGATGATTTCCAGGTATTTAGAAATCATTTGAACTAATTAGATTAATTGGAGGATGTTAATGTACTTTGGAAGGATTTATAAGGGTTAAACTACGAAAAATGGACGAAAAACGCCAGGTTGGGTGTACTGGTGGTGCGCCACGGCAGCCTCAATTAACTGAGGCCTGATTCGGGCGCACTAGTGGTGCGCCGCGCCAGGCCTTGGTTGACTAAGCAAAATTTTTGGTGCACTGCAGGCGCGTCGGCCTGCTCTTCCCAGCTCCGTCTCGCCAATTTTTCAACTCCTGGTCCATCTCCAATCTCTCCAAAACTTCCTAGTTCTTTCACTAAACGATTGGGACCATTGGTACTATCAATATCTACTGAATTCAACTCAGAATAACTCGAATTAACAAGTATCTAATCAACAATGGCAGCCAACAATCCAATCAACAAGAAATCAAAACTTTCTTTCAAGAACCTAACTTCTAACATGAAATCAATTCATAAATTGGCTGAAGTGAAACAAATTGGTGTGTGGTTGAATTAACCCAAGACAAACGATCCCACATACCTTAAAGGTATCACCCCGACGAAATCCATGCAACGATTCTTGGCGTTCTTGCTTCTTCTTATCCTTGCTCCTCTTTTGTCCTCTTCTTTTCTCTTCTCTCAAAACCCTAACTCGTTTTCTTAATGCGTAAACTGAATAGGATCAGATTAGACTCCAACTTATTACCCAAAAAAGAAATTAAATAATTGGTTAAGGAAAAGACCTAAACAACCTTAACAAATCCGGATTTGGACTTTCCTTCGTCCCAACAACACAACTTTCGAAAGTCATATCTCCCTCATACAACCTAAGAATTTCACAAATTAGCATTTTTGGAAATATCTTCCCAAGAGCTTTCCATCCATATAAAGAACTCATCCAAACTCCTCATGAGCGGGAAGTTATGGCCTGTTGAAAAAGAGCAAAACTCACATTGGAAAGCTGGAAATTTTCCATATTTCCCTACTTATTCCCAAAATTGATTTTCTTGTTTTTCTTAGATTAATCTTAGTTAATTAAAGTTACGAGATGTTACAATATCTCCTCCTTGGGAAAATTCGTCCTTGAATGAGAACTCTTTCACTAGGCTAAGGGTAGTAACATCATTTCATTACTCAACAAACAAAAGCAAGTAATAACATGCTTATACATAGCCTTATAAGGTGCTAAGAAGAGAATTTAGTACCTTGATCTGCATTCTCTCCAGTTTCAAAGAGATGTGAATATCTCTTCTTCATATCCTCCTCAGTTTCCCAAGTCGCTTCTTCAACGAATTGGTTCCTCTAAAGGACCTTGGCTAAAGCAACTTCCTTTGTCCTCAACTTGCGAACTTGATGATCCAAAATCTGAATCAGAATTTCTTCATAGAATAAGTTATCCTTAGTCCCAACATTCTAAGTTGGCACGATCAAGGAAGGATCACCCAAGTACTTCTTAAACATAGAAATGTGAAATACTAGATGAACCGCCGTCAACTCTTGGGTAACTCCAACTCATAAGCCACACTGTCCTCTCTCTTGGAGATTGTATAAGGTCCATATACCGCGGACTAAGTTTTTCCATCTTACCAAACCTCATAACACCCTTCATGGCTGAAACCTTAAGATCCACCTAATCATCTACCTCAAATTCTAGTAGCCTTCTCCTAACGTCTGTGTAGGATTTTTGGCGACTCTGTGCGGTTTTCAATCTTTCTTGAGTCACTTTAACCTTCTCCATAGATTGGTGAACTAGATCTTGTCCTATAAACCCTGCCTCACCAACTTCGAACCACCCAATCGGAAATCTGCATCTTCTCCCATAAAGAGCTTCATATGGAGCCATTTGGATGCTCGAATGGTAATTGTTGTTGTAAGCGAACTCAATGAGAGGTATGTGATTATCCCAATTCCCCTTAAAGTAGATCACAGAAGCCCTCAACATATGTTCTAAGGTCTAGATAGTACGCTCTGCTTGTCCATCTGTTTGAGGATGAAAAGCAGTGCTCAAGTTCACCTTCGAACCCGAACATTTGTGGAAAGATTTCCAGAATTGTGCAGTAAATTGTGCACATCTGTCTGAAATAATGGTCACCGTTATGCCATGAAGTATTACCACTTCTTGAAGGTACAACTTTGCATAATCCTTGGGCAAATAGGTAGTCTTTACCGGCAAAAAATAGTTGACTTTGCCATTCCGTCAATAATCACCCAAATAGAATCATGTTGCCTTCATGATCTTGGCAATCCTGTGATGAAGTCCATATTAATCATTTACCAATTCCATTCCGGAAGTTCTATGTTCTGACACAAACCTCCAGGCCTTTGGTGGTCCACTTTCATTTACTGACAATTTGAACACTTGGCAACAAACTCAACAATATCATTCTTCATGCCTTACCACCCATATACCTCTCTCAAATTGCAGTACATCTTGGTGAAACCCAGATAAATGGAATGTATGGAGCTATGAGCCTCCTCCAACATCATCTATTGGAGTCCATCCACCTTAGGTACACATAATCTGCCTTGATACTTCAGCACACCATCTCCTCCTTGTTCAAATGCCAATACTCTTTGCTTATGAACACTTGCTTTCAAATTAAGCAAAATGGGATCTTGTTCTTGCTTCCCTTTCACCTCTGACACTAATGATGATTCAGCCCCATTAGTTACCACTAGGCCTCTTTCTATGGAATCCATAAGTCTGACTCCCAAACGTGTCAGCCTGTGCACATCCTTAGTTAACTTCCTCTTACCTTCTTAGACATGGGAAGTACTTCCCATAGAAAACCTGCTTAAGGCATTAGCAACCACATTAGCCATACCTGGGTGGTAAAGAATACTCATGTCATAATCCTTGAGTAATTCTAACCACCTTCTTTGTTTGAGGTTGAGTTCTTTCTGAGTGAACACATATTAGAGGCTCTTGTGATGTGAATATATAAACATGAACACCACACAAATAGTGACACCACATCTTCAAGGAAAATACTACTGCAGCCAATTGTAAGTCAAGAGTTGGATAATTCTTCTCATGAATCTTCTAATGTCAGGAGGCATAAGCTATAAATTTTCCATTCCCCATCAACACACAGCCCAAGCCAACTCTTAATGCATCAAAATTCACTAGAAAGCCTTGAGTACCCTTTGGTAAGGTCAAAACCAGAGCATTAGTCAATCTCTTTTTCAACTCCTAAAAGTTTTTCTCACACTCTTTAGACCTTGAAAATTGATTGTCTTCTGAGTTAGTTTGGTCAAAGTAGAATATATAGATAAGACTCCTTCAACAAATCCCCTATAATAGCTATCCAAACCCAAGAAGCTCCTTATATATGTCGGAGACGTGGGTCTAGGCTAACTCTGAACTGCTTAATCTTCTGAGTGTCAACTCTACTCCCTTCACCAGAAATGATGTGGCCTAAGAATGCCACAGACTTAAGCTAAAACTCACACTTCCAAAACATGACATGTAGCTCTTTATCTCTCAAAGTCTGAAGAACAATCCTGAGGTGGCTAGCATGATCTTCTTCATTTCTTGAATAAATCAGTATGTCATTAATGTAGATGATGAGAAGACTCTGTTCATAAGATCCATGAATGTTGCAGGTGCATTTGTCAAACCAAAATACATAACCAAAAATTCATAATGCCCATACCTGGTTCTAAAAGTTGTCTTTGGAATATCACATTCCCTTACTTTCAACTGATGATAGCCTGATCGGAGGTCAATCTTGGAAAAGAAAGAAGCACCCTGAAGTTGATCAAAGAGATCATCTATCCTTGGAAGAGGATATGTATTCTTAATGGTCACCTTATTCAATTGGAAGTAGTCTATACACATCCTAAGGGACCCATCTTTCTTCCTTACAAACAAGACCGGAGCGCCCCTAGGTGAGACACTTGGTTGAATGAAACCTTTGTCTAACAAGTCCTTCAATTGTTCTTTTAGCTCTTTTAACTTTATTGGTGTCATTCTGTATGGCAGTATAGAGATAGGAAGAGTATCTCGGATGATGTCTATGACGAAATATCTCTTTCGGGGGGACTCCAGGGGGACTCCAGGTAGATCATCAGGAAAGACTTCTTAAAACTCACTGACTATAGGAATTGACTGAAGGGAAGGTACCTCAACACTTGAGTCATTAACTCAGACTAAGTGATAGATACACCCCTTAGAGACTAACTTCCTCGCCTTAAGGTACGCAATGAAACGACCCTTAGGTGCTGCTGAACTACTAGTCCAGTTCATGACTGGCTCATTAGGAATTTGAAACTTGAAAGCTCGATTTATGTAGTCTATTGATGCGTAGCAGGAATGGAGCCAGTCCATATCTAGAATGACGTCAAAATATAGCATGTCTAACTCTACTACATCATCCATGGTGATCTTGTGATTGATGGAAATAGGACAGTCATGATTGACTCTTTCTGCTAGAATAGACTCCCGAATAGGTGTAGAAACACAGAAGGGTTTACAAAGTTTTTCAGGAAAAATCACAAACTGATTTGCAACATAAGTAGTTACAAAGGATAAACTTGATCCTCGGTCTAATAAAGCATAAACATCAAAAGTACAGACTGTGATCCTACCCGTAGCAACATCAGGAGAGCTCTCTTGCTCTTGGCGGCTAGTGATTGCATAGAGACGATTTTCCCCTCCGTCGGTGCCAGGATTAGCTCCTCTAGGTGCAGCCTTTCTGGTGGAGTAAGTGATGAAGATTGAGCTCTACTGCCCGAATTCCCACCACCTTGCTTGTTTAGGGCATTCCCTCATAAAGTGACCCTCTTGACCACACTTGAAACAACCTGTGTGGCTATCACAACATCTACCTCGGTGGGTTCTACCACATTTACCACATGAAGAAATTCTACTACCTCCTTGTGCCACACTACCTTGGTATTGGGATGGTCTAGCCTCGAAGTTGTGTGAATTATGGTTATTATACTCACCTCTGTTTCTGGGCGCCGGTGCACTAGCAGATGATAATGCATGCCCCTTTGATTTCTGAAATTGTGGTCGACTTGAACCACCTTTCAGTTGCCCAGACTCATTCCCAGTCTTTACTTTCTTGTTTCTGGATTCCTCTATGTCCCTCATCTTCTCCTCTTCAACTTGTTGCACATAGAACATATGCCTGGACACGTCCATGTCACCAATCAACATTGCAACCCTACCTTATTTGCTTGAAACATGACCCAAACCGGCAACAAACAAGTTCATTCTTCTCCTCATGTCTTTCACCATATCTGGAGCATAGTGAGACAGTTGGGTGAACTTCAACCCATATTCATGAACAGTCATGGAGTCCTATTTCAGAGTAAGGAAATCTCGTACCTTGGCTTTCTTTAGTTCTCGGGGAAAGAACCGGCCAAAAGGATTCTTCAAAGCAAGCACAGTTTGGATGTGGTGCCTCCTCAGCCCTACCATCCTTCGATTGAACAAACCAGGTTCTGGCCACAATCTTAAGTTGATATGCATCCAACTTAACTCTCTTAGTTCCAACCACATGCATCACATCGAATACCTTTTAAACTCTTCTACAAAGAGTTCCAGATCCTCAGTAGTGCTCGAACCAGTGATGTTTGCGGGATTCATACTCAGGAATTCCTGAATACCTAAAGTGCTAGCCCCTTCTTATCGAGATCCTCTTTGTTGCCCGACTTGGTTTGTCACAGCTTGACTCAACATCCGAATAGCTTCCCAAAATTCAGCATTTGTAACCTCTCGTTGGGTTTACACATCCAGTGCATTAGGAACCTCTTGTTCATCTACATTTCTTCGGGATGGTCGACCTCTAACTTCTCTTTTGGAGGAATGATGATCTAAAAATACGCGTATGCACGAATTAGAGAGAGAGACTTTTAGAGATAAACTCTACACACGAAAATAATTATGAAAGAAGTGAAACATTCCTAAATGGGGTAGCCTCCTAATCATAGATGTGACGCGCTTCACACCGATTACTAAGACTCTAATGACACGGATTCATAGACTCCCTAGGACTCTTGAACTATGTACTCTGATACCAAGTTTGTCATGCCCGAAGCCTACACCCTGGACGTGGTCGGCACCCAATGACATTGTTGGCCTTGAGCGAACCCTTGCCTGACTTACTTAACTCAGAGGAAGACTATGTTAAACTCAGATAAAGAATTAAAGACATTCTCATAAGAAAACTTAATAACTTGTCTTGGCCAAAATGGCACTTAAGTCTTAATATTATAACATACGAAGTTTAAGATAAAGTAGACTCCAAAACTGAATTACTACAATGTCTATAAAGCCTCTAAACTGACTGAAGTAGATGTTGAGACAGACCCACAACATCCTAACAACTAAGATAGAAAAGAAACTAAAAGGATATCCTCCGTAATGCAAGGAGGCTCACCAAATGACTGCGGAGTGCTCAACTGGATCAACGGTGTGCTGCGTGCGGATCCTCGTTACCTGTGTCTGCATCATAAAATGATGCAAGTCAACTAGCATCAGTACATTGAATGTACGAGTATGCGAGTTTGAAACTAAACAACAACTTAAGCTTGAGGGGATTAAGATGAACTTACATTGGCTCAGCTCAACTCAAGAATATAAACAACTTAAAGTATGTATATAGAGCAATTTAAAACACATACGATATATCTAAATCTTGTAAAACAATTTAATTTGTTAAAGAAATGCAATATCAAACTCAACTTTACTTATATATGAAAGTAATTCAACTTTTGTGCGAGATTCTCTAACCGAAAAGCATCACTTGAGTCTAAGTGATGATACAACATTTTACCTCACACTACTGAGGACCATCCAATACCATGCCATCGGTATAAGACCTTACTTAGCTTAGTAAATCCACTAGATTACCTTACGTGATCATCTAAAAAGTATGATGCATCAATTCCCATGATTGCTTCATGGTTTACATGGGGATTTAAGTTAATATTAACTCTCATCCCCACATCGGTGCTCAATACTACTCCCAAAACATACTTTAGATCATACTTTTAATAAAACTTATTTCCTTTGGGTTGAGATAATTTACTACACCCCTTTAGCTTAAAAAAGCTCCTTTTAGAATCAATGTTCCCCCTTTTTGTTCCAAACTCTTTTGGAACTCTTAGTTTCCTTTTAACTTAATTGTGAAATATTTATAAACCTTTAGGGAATTCTTAGTCCCCTTATAACTTTTGAGAAATGAACTCAACTCTTGCACTTTACTTAATTTTTGCTTAACTCTTCGAGAATACTTAGTTCTCTTATATTACTTTGCAGAAAGATCTTCAACTCCTAACTCGTTACTTGACTTGAACTTTAAGTCTTTAAAACAAAGTGAAAACGTCTGTGAAAGACTTTAACCTCTACTCTTTCTTTAAGTCGAAACTTGAGCCTTACAACGATGTTAAAACGTTTAGACAAGACACATGGAAACTTTAAAAAACATTACTCTAACTTACTTAATAACTTTAGACTTAATTCCTTAACTCCCTTGACTTTGATCTTAACTTTCCTTGAATGGATTATGGATAGATTTTGATTTGAGCTCTTTGGATGATTTCTGCGTATATAGAAATCATTTGAAGTAATTAGAGTCATTGGAGGATGTTAATGTACCTTGGAAGGACTTAAAAGGGCTAAACGACAAAAAATGGACGAAAACCGTCGAGTTGGGTGCCACGCCAGCCTAAATTGACTGAGGCTTCATTCGGGCGCACCGGTGGCGCGCCACGCCAGGCCTTGGTTGACTGAGGCCAATTTCTGTCGCAATGCAGGCACGGTGCGCCTTCCCCTACTCAGGTGCGTCTGACCAATTTTTCAACTCGTTTTCCATCTCCAATCTCTCTAAAACTTCATAGTTCTTTCACTAAACGATTGCGACCATTGGTACTATCAATAACCACTGAATTCAACTCAAAATAACTCAAACTAATAAATATCTAATCAACAATGACATCCAACAATCAAATCAACAAGAATCTAAAACTTTCTTTCAAGAACCTAAATTCTAACTTTAAACCAATCCATAAATTCGTGGAACTCAAACAAATTGGTGTGTAGGTGAAGTAAAACAATACAAAAGATCCCACATAACTGAAAGGGATCACCCCCGATGAAATCCACGCAACGATTCTTGGCGTTCTTGCTTTTTCTTCTTGCTCCTCTTTTCTCCTCTTCTTTTCTCTTCTCTCAAAATCCTAACTTCTTTTCTAAATGCTTAAAATGAATGGGATTAGATTAGACCCCAACTTATTACCCAAAAACAAAATTAAATAATTGGTTAAGGAAAGACCAAAACACCCTTAACAAATCCGGATTTGGACTTTTCTCTGTCCCAACAACCCAACTTCCAAAAGTCATATCTCCCTCATACGACCTTGGAATTTCGCAAACTCGATGTCGTTGGAAAGATCATCCCAAGAGATTTCCATCAATATAAACAAATCATCCAAACCCCTCTGGATCTGGAAGTTATTGCTGGTTGAAATGACCAAAACTCACTTTTGAAAGCTTGAAATTTTCCAGATTTCCCTACTTATTCTAAAAATTGATTTTCTTGTTTTTCTTAGCTTCATATTAGTTAATTCAAGTTATGAGATGTTACATTTTTTATTTTTTATGTTTATCTGGCCTATCGATTTGAAAGATTTTACTGTATTTTGGTCTACTTTAATTGTGCTTATGTCAATGACACAGTCAAGTTTTGCTGAAATTGCTACTTGTTTTGCATAAATTTTTAGCACTACTGTGTTTTTATTAATAGACTATTGGTCGGTATAATGATATGAAATTATTTTTTAGGATGATTCAGATTTCTTAGGACACAGGATGATTCAGATTTCTTCAAGAGTTCCCCATTGGGGAAAGAGTATTTTGATCCAACAAAGATGTATTTGAAAAATAAAATCAATGTGAAGAAGCTGAGTGAAGTGTACGATAAAAGAGGGAATGCATTTTATGCTCTTTATGGCTTCCGCTTGTCATCTCTAGTACTTATTATCAATTATGTAATTGGTTTATTTTTAAAAACTTATATATTTATATAGTATTTCATAGTCTCTTTATTTATTTGTTATTTTATTAATTTCAGGTTTTGATACGTGATGTTTTTCCACATCTTGATAATTATGCTAAGAAGTCCTTGGATTCTCTTTTTTCCATTCCCTGTTTACTTAGATGCCACATGAAAGGAGCGATAATATAATCGAAGGTGATCCAGTTTAGTACAAACAAAGAAGTACAAAGGTATAAATTTATATATTACGAGGTAAATTGATCGCGCTTCGTGTGGTGGGGAAGTCAATAATCTAATTTTGAACATTTGATAATATAGGTGGTTTCAAGTGGGTACAACACAATGATAAATTGTCAACAAAATTTTACCAAAGATGAAATGGATTTTTTTTAATCTTTAAACAAAAAGATTTGATTCTACGTTTTTATCCATGTTAATAATTCTTCATTATATTGTGGTTATTTATAACCAAAGTGTTTAGAAAAGATAGGTAATTATTTCCTTGTCTATATTTGTATTTTCCAATAGTTGTACAAATATTTTATTCCTCAATTGCAAGAGATTTTCTTCTATTCAAGGCCTCTAAAGAAATAATTTAAATATTATAAATCTTGTATAATTAGTTGTGTACTTGATAAGTTAATTAGTTTTTTAAAAAAACACTTCTTGGAGTTAAATGAATTAATGTATGCCACTCAAATAGTTTGGATTAAATAAATTCTTGCCAAGCCCTTATTCAAATTCATTTGTAGTCTATGACACTACTTTGATAGCCAAAAGACATATTTTGTTGTTTATGTTTCGATTAATATGGTTGAAACATTATTTTTCGCAACTTTAATCTAATATTTATAAGGAGATAATTATATCATTCATTTTTAGTTAATATGGGTTCATCCAACTTTGAGGGGTAATTCATTTACTTCAATCCAACATTTGAACCCCAAACTTAAATTAAGGTTGAGTACAATACTTATCATCCCACTACATTCCTTTATTTTTTGAAAATTACTAATCAATTTAATGTCTGGATAAGATAGAAATTTTAATAACTAAAACTCCATGGTATAGTGGAACCACCATAACTTCTGAACACTCAAAAGTCCCTTCTTGGACAGCCCTTGAAATTTTAGCCACTGAAGACTCTATAAAGATCAAAGCCATTTATTTTATAAGTTCAAGAATTTTAATCTACATGAAATCAATAGTCTAATTATTACATCGAACTCTTGATTAACATATATTTACTTCAACATAATGATCAAAACCATAAACATAAACGACAAAGTTTAAAATATGTACTCAAAAACAACAATTAATAATACAAACATAAATTACTGACTAAAAAATTTAGAAGGACTTGTAACAAAATAATTAAATAGAAAGGAAAAGTTTGAGTTCACTGCATGCACATTGTCCCCTTAAGGAAATTATTCTCCAATTTTATCGAGGTATAAAATAATAGATCCTCTTAGGATAGAACGCTACTATTCCCCATAGTATTGATACAAAAAAAATAATGTTTGTGAGCCACTCAACAGGAGCAAAGTACACAAATATTTAATTGTGCAGAAGCAAAAGAAGAAGTTTAGAATTATGCGTTGTTTCAAATGAGAGGAAGTCCCTCTATTTATAGACAACAAAGGGTAGTGTGAATAAATATTTATTGTGCCTTATCAGAAATGTCATAACTCTTTGGAAAAGTCACACCTCTCATAAAAGTCACAACTTTTTATAAAAGTACTTTTCAAAAAAGTCGCAACTCTTAATACAGTTACAACTCTTCATAAATGTCGCAACTCTTTGTAAAAGTTGCAAATTTTCATAGAGAAGTCGCAAATTTTCATAGAAGTTGAAACTTCTCATAAAAGTCACATAAAAGATGAAAGAGAAGGCTAATTTTGGAAATAAATATATTTAAATTAGTGAATGTCGTGTAGTATTTATATTTTTTTTTGTAGATTCTGTACCCATATCTCACACCTAATGTTTGTGAGACAAAACTAAATTACATGGAAACATTAAGGCATATATGGGCTAAGTGAAGGACACAATCATTGATGCCTTAAAGAACAATTTGAAAGGTGTCACTTGCCTCACTTCAGCAATAGAGAACAAGGTGGATGAAATATTTAGTGATAACAATTCTAACTAACCTTTTGAGAATTATGTTTCGAGTGGACAGAAACATAAATTGAGTAATTGTAAAATGATAATCTCTGTGAGCGTGTTGCATCCCTTAAACAGTAAATGATGGAAGTTGTTGTTTTATTCGAGAATAGAAATTGAGGAGAAGTCAAAAGAACAAGAAAAATAAAGGTAGAGTAATTTATATATAATTTGTGTACAATTATTTATTTTAAAGAATGTTAAGACACTGATCTTACACTAGTAGATGAAGCTACACAACATAAACACTCGATGAAGATGGTATTGAAATTGATGTTGATGAAATCATTCCATTAGCAATAGTTGGTGAAGAGATCTTGTTGCAGTTACTGAATACTTTACAGAAGGAGTTAATGAAGTTTTAAAAGAGATGAAGGAAGGAGAGAAAAAACAAGAGGAGGAGAAGATGGCAGAAAAAGAAGAAGAAGAGAAAGAAGAGGAGAAACTGAAAAGAATGAAGAAGAAAAAGTAGAGAAGTTAGCAGAGATGAAATAAAAAGAAAATGAAGAGGAGAAGGTCGAAGAAAAGAAAGAAGAAGAAAAAGAGTAGGAGAATCTAGAAGAGAAGAAATAAGAAGAAAAAGAACATGAGAAGCTGTATGTTGAAGAAGGCTTGGCAGAAGAAGGAAAATGAGGCAGTGATGAAAATACAGTGGACATGATGGCTATTGTTATGGAGATCAATAGTAATGAGTAAGGCATTTGTGATTATTGATTTTTTTAAAAAACAAATTGGTTTTTGAAGTGGATTTTGAGACATACATTTTTTAAATGATTAGTTTTTGGTGGTTTATTATTAAAATAATTGGTTTTTGAGATAATTAGTTTTCGTTGATTGATTAGTAAGACAGTTATTTTTGAGATAATTAGTTTTTGGTAGTTGATTTTTATGCCAATTTATTTTTGAGATAGTTAATTTTTGAAGTCCTTTTTAAGAAAATGGTTGTTGAAGTTGTTTGTTTTTGAAGTATTATTAAAGACGGATGGATTATATAAATGTGTTTTTTGTTTTGATGGATATTTTGTTGCCATTTATCGATTTCAAAATGTATAAATAATGTCTTACCATACAAGAAAGATTTCATTTTATTAATAGATTGTACTGCTACACGAGTAAAAAATATAAGACTCTACTATTGCGTCCCTGTTACACATTTCCAAAAAACAACCATTAAGAACATGTCATATAATTATTGTAAAATGGATGTCCACACAATATATATTGTGTTCAAGTAAACTTAGTGGTAAAGTAAAGTAACTTTGTGGCCCTTACTTTGGGCCCAAGTTTTATAACATCTCTCTCTCTCTTTATATATATATATATATACCTCTCTCTCTCTTTATATATATATATATACACATAAACTAGTTTCTCGACACGTGCATTGTTTGTGCTGACCAATTCAGAAAGTATTTTTATAGTAAATAGTATTGCTTATTTAACCGAAGATTTGAATAATAAGTTTTGCACAAAATAATATTGCAGATTTTTCTGTGAATGTTCAATGTGGATCATCATAAATATATATCTCTTATTCACGCAAACCTATGAAGATGGTCAATTAAATTTTTTATTTTAAATGCATATATTTATTTCAATTTGTTGAGGTTTAATTGTGTAATTGGTCGTATTTCAGTAATATTACCTTTTAAACGATATGTGTTGTGTATTTTTCTTGTCATCTAACCAGATGTATTTGCGGGTGTATGTCATATGAAACTGTTCAGATGTCATATGAACATGTGAAGAAAACCCTACATTTTCTTTTATTGAAATAATTTTTGTATAATAATTTTTATTTTATAACTTATGACATAATAAATGGCGTTCCTGTTGTTGGCTCTCATATTAACTTCTCAGCTGATTGTGTAAATGAATCAAAGCTAATTATCTGACTGTCCATAGTTAACTAAGAAATGTTTCCTTTTTTAACCGAAAAACTAAAAGTTGAAATTAAAGAATATATTCTATCTGTGAAATCATATATATATATATATATATATATATATATATATATATATATATATATATATATATATATATATACTAGATTCACTGCACGTGCGTTGCACGTGTAGGTTAAGTCCTGAGATCCCTATACACGAGATATTTTATCTTTTATGTATGTTTTAGTATTTCAACACATCAATATGTTTTTAAATAATGTACTACGTCATACTAAGTGAATAGCCAATTTATTTGCCTTCGTGCTTGTTGGGCATGTTGTAACGAACGTCATATTTTAAAATTGTTATTAGGCAGTTTGTTAGTAAGTAATTGTGCATAAATTAACAGTTTATCCTCTAAGTTATGTCATACAATGAACTGTATGTTTCCTTTTAATATTTGAAATTAAGCGTACGATGTATTTGAATAACTTTAATACACAAAAGTAATGTCTTCAGTGGTAGATGTCTGGTTTTTTCATATCGTCTCCTCTTCCACCAAACCTAAGAATTCATCCTATATATTTTTCATTATCAACATGTGTGGTGTATATTTTTTCCTGTCTGATTTCTTACAATTTTTGTATTAATTAAATCTCACCTAGTACTTTCTTGTCGATAATATTTCTTGTGTATGTCCTGGTGCATCAATCTGGTTGTTCAGTCATGACTTGCACTTTTTGTTGTTAGCATAGATTTTCCTCTAGATAGTGCAATATATAGTTTTTCATGCAAGAAAGCATGCCAGTGTATGTATACTCCTACATTGGATATCCTTTGACCTTTAGCATATTTTAATTTTTTTTTATCTATTTTAGTCCTTAACAGTTCGGTTTTCGGTTTAACATATAATAATATACTTATAAAACAAATATACGACTTCTCTAAAGAATTTGACCTGACAAGACAATAATGTAATTTTACAAAAGCTCATAAAATAGAAATAATAACAATAAACATGAAAAAAACTATTCATGTGTAACACAAAGACAAAAAAAGAGGAATATAATTCTTACTTTAGGTTTTGCCGATTTATATAAAGTAAAGTTTTGACCTCAAAGTCATAACAAAGTATGCATTGATTGCTAAATAAAAATTACAGAACTATTAATATATTGCGATTAACATTTACTAATATGTATGTATATGTAAAAGTATTAATTTACTATAGTATAAACTCTTAATGGGTTATCGATTTACCCAATAATTGAATATCCAAAACCAATACCGAACTGATGGCCCAATATTTTTTTTATTAAACCATTAAGAAATCGTTCACCCAATAACCCAATTGCAATATACCGTAAATACTTTTTTCAGTTCGGTTTATCGGTCGAATGGATTTTTGCAGACCCCTAGGGGATGATAGTTGTATTGTTGTAGTAAGGTGGTATTGTTGTAGTAAGCCACCTGGTTTGTGGCATATTTACCTGATGGTTCATTCCAGTCTGAAGTCAGTCAAGTAATGGAATTGATAGAAGTTCCACCTTAACAAACCCTAAGAGGGAATTCTTCGAATCACAACCATCACCTACCTCGAAAAAAGGTTGAAACCCTAGACAACTTGATCCTTCATTTTCCGGAATTGTTCCGCTTGTTCGTGGTCTAAAATCAACAATTTATATACGGAAATCAATAAAGAAACATTAAATTCCCAGAAAACACACAATCTATGAAACCTAGTTCAAAACCCATGACCGCTACTAATTAATTAGGGTTAATTCTACCATAGGATTCTTCAAGAGAACCTTACCCATCAATATTGACTCACTCTAAAATATTCTACGGATCGAAAAACATGTTCGGAGAGTAAAAAAATTACCTATAGCTTCAAGAATGGTGGAAAATGAGTTGGAATAGCCTAGGGTAGTCTCTTAACTCAAAAAGACGATAAATACAAAATAACATCGTCTAAGGATTTTATTTATGAATTTTAAACCCGTCATCCCGCTACAGCGGCACCCATCCCACTGCAGTAGCGTTGCTGCAGCAGCACTAATCCCGCTGCAGCGGCACAAAGAGAACCAGTGAGTTTGTCTTGAAAAATCCCAAAGATATTGTTAATGTACTAGGCTAAAAAATTCCCTATATAATGGTTAATGTACTAACCCCCAAAAGTTTTACATCTCCTGATTCGAACTAACCTATGGGCGATCTACATCCCCTCCTATATAATGCCTATAATGGTTCCTTATCAATCCTTGAGTGATAACTTTTAATATAGGAGAACTCAGATAGGGATAGGAACATATCCCAATGCCCTCGAAAGTCAATTACACAAGCTCTCAAAGGGTTCTGCATGGTATGTCTTTATGACATTATGATTATGAGTTGACATCTTCTTTTAAACAGTTTTTTTTTATTTTTTATATTGCACTTATTTTAAACTTCTTTGAAATGAAATGAGTTCTGTTAAGTATTCATGATTGAGAAGAGTAAAGGTAAGTGTTTCTTTCATAATCTCTTTCAAACCTATGTTGTTTTAGCATCCCAACTCGCATACTCGTACATTCAATGTGCTGATGTCAGTTGGCCTGCATCATATTATGATGAAGACGCATGTAACTAGGATCAGCACCCAGTGCAACGTTGATCTAATGAGAAGTCATTATAGAATTTTAGGCCTACGGCCACCCTAGTAAAGTATAGCCTAAACTAGCAAAAAGTGTGGCCTTCGATCAAAGGCTACACTATTTGACTTTAAGCAACACTTTTTAACGGGTGGCCTAAAGAAGAGTAACATTTGACATTAGGTAACACTTTTTAAATGCCGCCATCAAAGCTACACTTATAAAGAGTATTCAAAGAGGTATAAGGGCACGCTTTGTAGTGATGCATTAGTGACACCTTTTTTAAATTATTATACCACACTTAAAAGTGTTGCTTTCATTTGTTATAGGTCACTTAAAAATGTTGGCTTTTATAAAGTGTAGGTTTTCCTATGTACAAGATAATATTGCATGTACTACAACAACACTTTTGAAGTGTGGCAATATTGTGTGGAATTTTGTAGCCACAATTATTTATTTGCATATATTCAATATTCAAATAATTAAATATACAAGTGACCTAAAGTACAAAATAAACTAATAATTAAACCGAAGCAATATATTTTAAATAAACTTTGAGAAACATATCTTAAACAAAAAATACTTAGAAAGTGATTGCGTAAAGATATCTACTATCAATAAATTCCACAAAACCAAATGCATTCAAACATATATGACAATTGTACAAAAAAACTTCATCGTTCACTATAGTAGATCGAATTTACTTCTGGCCACAATTCAAATTCAATTATCGGCAATTTTCATGCACATTCAAAATAAAATTATAAGTTAGTGAAATAAATATGTATTTAATATGCTTAAATTCACAGTAAGCCAAACCAATTCATAACAATAAAGTTGTGAAAGTGCATAATTGGAGAATATTCAATGTAACACAACCAATCCAAATCAATATATATATATATATATATATATATATATATATATATATATATCATATAGAACATTCATCAACAAATGAATTTTGAATTGACACAAAACCCATAACTCATCTTAGTGGGTTCACAATCAAAGTACCTCCACCCCTATTTATCATTTTTCACACAGGCAAAAATCTGATTAACTCAAATAGACAGCAACTCTGTAGCCAAATAAAAGCGAAACAATAATAGTATGAGAATCAGATACCGAAATCAGTAAATGCAGCAACAGGTGGAGAAGATCGATGAATGGATTTTTCTTGGATAGGTGATGGGGTATGGTGAGCACTTTTGGACCCAAAAACAAGAGAAAATTGAGGGTCTTTGTGCACTGAAACACGTGAACCCATTTCTTCTTCAACAATCACAAATTAATTCATAGAACTTAGAGAAGTAGAAGTGAGAAACAACACCTAAAGAGGGAAGAACAAAGGTCCTGCCTGTTCATAGCTTTTGGGGAGCTGTATTGATCATTCTTCCACAAAGTGTTCTAAAAGAGGTTTATAGACTATGTAGAGAATACTTGTCGGGAAACTACCAGGATATGAGAAGCATAGTATTGGAAGGCTACTTACTAAAGCAAGACTTAGACATTTGAACATACCCATTGACACTGATGATTGTTGCCTATGTAATATGAAGGCTGTTGAAACTTCACTACATCTATTTTTTTATTGTGTTTTGACCAAACAATTGATGCGAATTCAAAAGTGGACTCCTACTTTTAGGCCTGAGGAGGAAACACCTATAGTCCCTATTTGGATTTCTCTACCGTATCTACCTTGTCATTGCTATCACAAGGACATCTTGTCATCCCTATTAAGTCCTATTTGCAAAGTTTTGTACTTGGACACTGCTTCTATCCAAAAATTTAGAAGAAGTGTTGCTAGGGTCAAAGTCCAAATCGATCTTACCAAAACGAGACCTCCTCATGTGTGGATGTGGTTAAATGAAGAAGATCTCAACATAGGGACCTGGCAAACTATTGAATATGCGCATATTCCGGATTACTACATGCATTGTAATCACCAAGGAAACTTGTTACATGCCTGTACTATTAAGCAAGGAGATGAGGAAACTTTTTTAAAATAAGAAAAGAGTTGGAGGATGATAGGAAGAACAAAAACAAAGGGGGACAAGATTCCAGAAACCTGCTAATGCAATACACGAATAGAGAGGATGGAAAGACCAGTTCACAATACCAGCAACACCAAAAACAAGGAAATAGCAACAAGCAAGCTGATGAAGAATTACAAGACTCAAAAGATGAAAGCTTACAGGCCAGTTCAACATAGCATGGAAAGACAAAAATTTCCTAAGCAAACATTGCAACAGAAGCAGACACATCAAACAAGTATGACTACTAATTCTGCACTCCCGGCTTAAAATAATTTCATTGATCTTTCTATGCAGGATCAACCAAACAGTCAAGGAGGAGTTGAAATCAAAATTCAAAAAATGAGAATACAATGGAGACACAAATTAATAATAAGTCAACCACTAAATTACATTCCACAACCAACCAATTGTCAAATAATTCCGACAAGGAAAAAAAAAGAAAAAATTCTAAATATCAAAGCATAAGGATCACAGGTATTGACTCTACTACTCCCCTACCCTAAACACCCCTTGTTAAATGTTTTGATGAGGCTGTTGAAGTTATTGGAGGGTTGGAAGGAGGGTGTCAGGAAATAATAGCAATTCTTTAAGCACTTAGACATTGCAAAGGTAACAACTACAGAAATTTTGTCCTATAAACAGATTCTTTAAATATTAAAAACATAGCTCGCTGAGAATGGAAGGTCCCATGACAGCAAACAGGAAATACATGAGATAATTAATTCAACACAAGAGCAGATTCAACATGTATTCCAAGAGGCTAACAAACTAGCAGATAAATTAGCAAATGAAACATGTGAACAAGATAATGGAGATCCATACATTTCAACAACTATCAGGAGAATGCAGGGGAATTGTGAACACTGATAAAGCAGAAATACCCTCTCTGCAAATTAAAACAAGAAAAATTAAGTATACGCAATACATGTTGCCAATCTGTGTTATAAAATTAGAAATTACTGATTCTAGTAAATTGTTCAGAAACATGAAGTAACTGAAATTTATAGAACCAGTAAGAGAGATGAACAGAAATTGAATTCACAAAAAAATTAAAATATGTAAAAACGTATCAGATTCTGAAAAAAAAATTAAAACGGAAAAAGATCAAGTCCACTGAACTCACAGTGTCCCCTTAAGGAAATTATTCCCCTCTAGTATCCGAGGTTTGATTTGGAATATAACCTCCCAGGGTAAAATGATCTTAATCAGCAGAGTGTAGATACCAAAAACTCTACTGTCAGCGAACCAATCCACAGCAGGAAAGTACACGAAGAAATAATGTGTGTAGAAGAAGAAGAAGAAGATCAGAAAATTTGTAAGGAAATATTCTGAAGAATGAGTGGTATTTATAGGCAAGAAGAATAGGTTCCGAAAGGTTGCAACCCTTTCAGAATCCTCACAACCATTAATGAAAGTTTGCAACCTTTCAAATGGTAATGATTGTTTCTGAAAGTTGCAACCTTTCAGAACAGTCATGGCGGGAATTTTAAATAAAACGGGAAAGTTGTTTAAATTCAAAAGGGTCATGCGCGGATCCGAATCGGATCGGGTTAATCAACAAAAAAATCGAAACGTTTCGGTTAATTTTAACTAAATAACTGAAAACATTTTCAACTAATTAATTGAAAAGATATTGGCCATTTAATTAATTAATTAATTAAATAAATAATTAATTATATATAATTAAAACAACCTTTGTCCAAAAAAAAATCTCTCGATCGATCATTTGCCAAAGCCAAAGCCAAAACCGAGACGAGCGAGCGAGCGACGACGACGGCGCGAGGGGGGTCCATTTTTCCAACCCTTTTAACAATTAATAGGAGTGTTTCTGTATTTAAACTCTGCTATTTTTCTTTCCACCACCCATGAGGGACAAATGCCTTTTCATTAAAGCATAAGAGGACTTTTCAAGTTCCCAACTCTTCAAGTTCTCAACTTTTCAAATTCCTCTCTCTCCCCCTATTTTCCATCAATTCTTGCTACATACCCAACAATCCCCCACATTGATGGGAAATGGTTATAACATAGGAATGCACGGACAATTGTGTACTTTACAGGCAAGGATTAATTGCATCTGGATAAGTAGGTTTTGTTGTGAAGAAAAAGATGAAAACGAAAATCTAACAATAAAGAACACCAAGTTTAACGTGGAAAAACCCTTCAAACCGAAGGTAACCACCACGGGATCGACAAGATCCGAATTGCTTCACTATAACAATAAGAGGGTTACAAATATTCTTCTAATGGCTACACAACAAGTGCCAAAAGAGAACAAACAATAGTTACACCAACAAAAGATAAATAGAAAGAAACACCACCCAAACCCAGCTTCTATTCGGGACCTAAAATAGGATCTTGCTGACCTCCGAATACGATCTTCACCGTTCAAATGAACCACCAAGATGTCAGGAACATTCAGTCCAAATTTCAGCCCGATCTAACGGTTAGTTAATCGAGAAACACCATCTGAACGTTGTTGGTTGGAGAAAAAGACTGCAGCAAAAGAATCCTTTTTCTTCTCTCTTTTCTCTTGTTGAAAACTCTCTCAAAAAACCTCTCTTTTGTTCTATTGTCTTTCAAAGACAATACCAATGAGCAATTGAATTATTCTCTCAAGACCATCCTCTATTTATAGAGTTGTGCTTTTCCTTACAAAGCCAAAACCAACTACAAATAGGATTACAATTCCAATCCTTTTCCTAATAGAATTGGAAACCAAATAAAGAGAATAATTCCAATCCTTTTCCAAGTAGGATTAGGCCATGGGCCTTTGGCTGAAACATGGGCAATAGCCCAACAAACTCCCCCTCCAGACAAGGGGCCAAATGGATTTCAAGTGGAGGAACTTTTGACAGGTTTCCTGCCTGCCACACTTCTACAAAACTCATGCTTGTCTACGATGAGTTTTCCACTTATATCTATGAGTATCTAACATGACTTCATCATAACCTTCAGGTTTTCCCATGTTAGTCAATAGAATATACTCATCATGAGAATAACGTGTTGAGCTTCGCTTCTCTCTAGTAGATCTTCTACAAGAGGTTTCTGGAGCATCCGAAGCGGTCATCCCAACATGAGTTGGTTGATTATCAACCACAACATCATCAGTAGGAACAATTATATGTTCTACACTCTGATCATTATCTTGGGTTCCTTCATGTGCAGAAGATGTATAAATATTAGGAATTGGATCAACATTAACTAAGCTCTCATCAGTCTGAGAATCTAGTTTCTTAGTCTTGTCAATATCTTCAATAGTTTGATCTTCAAAGAACGCAACATCACGACTTCTAATGAGCTTCTTATCAATTGGATCATAAAAGCGATATCCAAACTCATCTTGACCATAACCAATGAAGATGCACAGCTTAGTTTTAACATCCAATTTCGACCTCTCATCTTTTGGAACATGCACACAAGCTTTACACCCAAACACTTTCAAGTGATCATAAGAGACATTCTTATCAAACCAAACTTTGTTTGGAACATCACCATCCAAAGCAACAGCAGGAGACAAATTGATAACATAAGCAACAGTGTTAAGTGCTTCAGCCCAAAAAGAATTTGGAAGTTTATCCTCTGAAAGCACACATCTAACTCTCTCAACTAAAGTTCTGTTCATCCTCTCTGCCAAACCATTTAATTGAGGAGTCTTTGGAGGAGTCTTCTGATGACGAATTCCTTTCGATTTGCAGTAGTTATGAAAGGGACCAATATACTCACCACCATTATCAGTGCGAATACATTTTAATTTCTTTCCCGTTTGTCTCTCAGATAAGGCTTCAAACTGTTTAAACACATCAAGCACTTGATCTTTGTATTTTAAAGGATATACCCAAATCTTGCGAGAACGATCATCAATGAAAGTAGCAAAGTAAAGTGCACCACCTTTTGACTTCACTTTAAAAGGACCACACAAATCTGAGTGTACTAGCTCCAATAACTCAGATTTTCTTGAAGAAGTATGACTGTGAAAAGAAACTCGTTTCTGTTTCCCTGCTAAGCAATGAACACATCTTTTCACCTTTGCTTGTTCCATACCAGCAAGCAAATTCTTCTTAGCCAAATAGGTGATCCCCCTCTCGCTCATATGACTAAGCCTCTTGTGCCACAATTCTGATAAAGTCTCACTCTCCACCAAATTTATAGAGTCAACAAGAATCGATCCTTGTGTCACGTATAAATTTGAATGCTTTCTTCCTCGAGCTAAAATCAATGAGCCTTTGGTGAGCTTCCATTGGCCATTGCACAAGTCATTATGATAGCCATCATCATCTAGTTGTCCTACAGAGATCAAATTTATCGGAATGTCTGGAGCATGCTTGACATTCTGAAGGACCAACGTTGAACCAGTATTGGTTTTCAAACAAACAGTGCCAACACCAAACACCTTAACCTCACCAGCATTACCCATCTTTAACACCTCAGAGTTAACAGAAGTATAAGATGAAAAGAAGTCTTTTCTTGGTGTGACATGTGATGTGGCTCCAGAATCTACTATCCAACTTGTATCTTGAGATACAAAATTGATGACGTCTTTATCACAAGCGAAGAGAAGGTCATCTTGGACAACAGCAACAACAATATTTTCATTGTTTTCTTCCTTCTTCCCTTCTTTAAGATCTTGCTTCAATTGTTTGCAAAATCTTTTAATATGTCCTTTCTTTCCACAATGATAACATTTAATATTTGGATTCCTAAATTTTGACTTGCTTCTACTTTCACCTCTACTCCTCGGATCTCTTGTCTTATGTCTCCCTCGATCTTCTGTATATAGAATATCTGAATGTGAAGATGTGTCTTGAGATTTTCTTCTAACCTCTTTATTCAACACACCACTCTTTGCATATTCCATAGTCACCTTTCCACCAGTGGCAGAATTTGTTAAAGAAATACGAAGAGTTTCCCAAGAATCGGTAGAGTATTAAGAAGCCAAAGTCCTTGTATTTAATCATCAAAATTAACACCCATTCCTGATAGCTGATCAAGAATACCCTGAAAATCATTTATATGATCAAGAATAAGACTGCCCTCCTTGTATTTAATGTTCATCAATTGCTTTAACAAGTACAACTTGTTATTGCCAGTTTTTGAAGCGTAAAGCGTCTCAAACTTCTCCCACAATGTTCTAGCATGTGTCTCATTCACAATATGATTGCGAACATTATCTTCAACCCATTGTCTTATATATCGACATACTTGTTGGTGCTCAAATTCCCAATTTTCATCGGTCACATTCTCGGGTTTATGAGCAGAAAAAACCGAAAGATGCATCTTCTTCACGAACAATAAATCTTTCATCTTGCTTTTCCATATGTTGTAGTTTCTTCCGTTTAGACATACCATCTTGCTCATATTTCCCTCCATATAGATAACATTAGCTCTGATACCAGTTGTTGTGATGAAAAAATGATGAAAACGAAAATCTAACAATAAAGAACACCAAGTTTAACGTGGAAAAACCCTTCAAACCGAAGGTAACCACCACGGGATCGACAAGATCCAAATTGCTTCACTATAACAATAAGAGGGTTACAAATATTCTTCTAATGGCTACACAACAAGTGCCAAAAGAGAAAAACAATAGCTACACCAACAAAAGATAAATAGAAAGAAACACCACCCAAACCCAGCTTCTGTTCGGGACCTAAAACAGGATTTTCTGACCTCCGAATCCGATCTCCACCGTTCAAATCAACCACCAAGATGTCAGGAACACTAAGTCCAAATTTCAGCCCGATCTAACGGTTAGTTAATCGAGAAACACGATCTGAACGTTGCTGGTTGGAGAAAAAGACTGCAGCAAAAGAATCCTTTTTCTTCTCTCTTTTCTCTTGTTGAAAACTCTCTCAAAAAACCTCTCTTATGTTCTATTGTCTTTCAAAGACAATACCAATGAGCAATTGAATTATTCTCTCAAGACCATCCTCTATTTATAGAGTTGTGCTTTTCCTTACAAAGTCAAAACCAACTACAAATAGGATTACAATTCCAATCCTTTTCCTAATAGAATTGGAAACCAAATAAAGAGAATAATTCCAATCATTTTCCAAGTAGGATTAGGCCATGGGCCTTTGGCTGGAACATGGGCAATAGCCCAACAGGTTTCCCCTTGGACTTTCCGTAGTGAACATATGTCGGATATACTCGGTCAATCGGTAGATGTGATATCTTTGAACCATCGAACTTTGGTGTATACCTAGACAACCATATGTCACACAATTAACCCTTTACTGTTTATGATTCTTACGGTTGTGTTCGTTTCAGCCATGAACACCTCCTGGTTTCATGAGTGTATAGAGAATAGGCTTTTGACATAAAATTCTCTTTGAAACGGCTTCCACTTCACACTCACATAGGTGATTTCTAAATATGTCATCTCGTAGATACACTATTTGATCAAATCTACAAAACTTAGCAAATCATTAAAAACTTTAAGCTTTATTACCTCATCAACAATCCTTAAAGTCTTAACCTTGTTCCTGAACATTGTCTTCATCATGAGAATGGATTGAGTTAATTGACAATGTCGAACCGTCAGCCACAACTTTATTTTTCTCCTTGAATCTAGCTCTTGGGATCTCCAGTCTGCTAGATAGATTTACCGTCATGCTGACTTGTCCTAAGCCGTAAACCCATTCCCTTAGATGATCTTTCAACTACCTCTCTCACTAGGCCTTTTGTTAGTGGATCTGACACATTATCCCTTGACTTTACATAGTCAATTGTGATAATTCAACTAGAGAACAGTTGTCTTACGGTGTTATGTCTCCGTCGTATATGACAAAACTTCCCGTTGTACATAACGCTCCCTGCCCTACCAATTGCTGCTTGACTATCGCAATGTATGCAAATAGGTCCAACAGGTTTGGGCCAGAAAGGAATATCTTCTAAGAAATTCCGGAGCCATTCAACTTCTTCACCAGCCTTATCCAAAGCAATGAATTCAGATTCCATTGTGGAGCGAGCAATACATGTTGTTTGGACGATTTCCAAGAGACTGTTCCTCCACCAAGTATGAACACATATCTGCTTGTGGATTTACTTCATTTGACCCGGTGATCCAATTTGCATCACTATATCCTTCAATCACAGTAGGATATTTATTATAATGCAAAGCATAGTGTTGTGTATATTTCAGATATCCCAACACACGTTTCATTGCCATCCAATGAGTTTGATTCGGATTACTAGTAAACCGACTCAGTTTGCTAATAGCACATGCTATATCTGGTCGCGTACAATTCATAATATACATCAAACTTCCCAATACTCTGGCATATTCCAATTGAGAGTCACTATGACCTTCATTCTTTTGAAATGTACAACTTAAATCAATTGGAGTTTTGACAATATTGAAATTTAAGTACTTAAACTTATCCAATACTTTTTCAATATAATGAGATTGAGATAATTCTAGTCCCTGAGGAGTTTTGATAATCCTGACCCCTAAGATCAAATCAGCAACTCCTAAGTCCTTCATATCGAACTTGCTAGTCAACATGCGCTTAGTAGCATTTATATCATCAATGTCTTTACTCATTATCAACATGTCATCAACAGATAAACAAACAATGACTTCATGATTCATAACGGTTTTAATGTAAACACATTTATCTCATTCGTTGATCTTGAATCTATTTGCCAACATAGTATGGTCAAATTTAGTATGCCATTGTTTGGGTGCTTGCTTGAGTCCATAAAGTGACTTCACAAGTCCATAAAGTGACTTCACAAGTCTGCACACTTTCTTTTCTTTACCAGGAACTATAAACCCTTCAGGTTGTTCCATGTAAATTTCTTCCTCCAACTCTCCATTTAAGAAGGCTGTCTTTACATCCATTTGGTGGATTTTAAGATCATGCACTGCTGCTAGTGCTATTAACATCCTAATTGATGTTATCCTTGTTACTGGAGAGTATGTGTCAAAGTAGTCCAGACCTTCCTTTTGTCTGTACCCTTTGACTACCAGTCTAGCCTTATATTTGTCAATAGTCCCATCGGGTTTAATTTTCCTTTTAAAGATCCACTTTGATCCTAAAGGTTTATTTCCTGGAGTAAGATCAACCAATTCCCAAGTGTGATTACTTAAAATTGATTCAATCTCACTATTGACTGCTTCTTTCCAATAAGCTGACTCAGATGAAGACATATCTGCTTTAAATGTTTGAGTCTTATTTTCAAGCAATAGTGCCACAAAATCTGGTCCGAAAGAAGCAGGTTTCCGTTGGCAAGTACTACGCCTAAGATTTTCACTAGTTAGTGTATTTTCCGTTGATTCTTCTCGTGGTCGTTTAGGTCTTTCACTTGTCGACTCACATTAAGTTTTATACGGATAAATATTTTCCAAAAACTCTGCGTTATCTGACTCAATTATCGTATTAACATGAATCTCAGGATTATCAGATTTGTGAACCAAAAGCCGACAGGCCTTACTGTTCACAAAATATCCAATAAACACACAGTCTACTATTTTGGGTCCAATTTTAACCCTCTTTTGTAAAGGGGACCTCTACCTTGGCTAAACACCCCCACACTTTGAGATATTTCAAGTTGGGTTTCCTTCCTTTCCACATCTTATATGGAATTGATTGTGTTTTTCGATGGGGTACTCTATTGAGTATTTTATTAGCTGTAAGGATGGCTTCCCCCCCAAAGGTTTCGTAGTGAACCAGAATTGATCATTAAGGCATTCATCATTTCCTTTAATATTCTGTTCTTCCGTTCTGCCAAACCATTTGACTGTGGTGTATAAGGTGCAGTAGTTTGATGAATAATATCATATTCCAAACATATCTCTGAAAAAAGAGATTCATATTCTCCACCCCTATCACTCCGAATCATTTTTATCTTTAGATTCAATTGGTTCTCCACTTCATTTTTGTATTGCTTAAATGCATCAATTGCTTCATCCTTACTATTAAGCAAATATACATAACAAAATTGAGTGCAGTCATCAATAAAAGTTATAAAATACTTTTTCCCACCACGAATGGTGTCGATTTCATATCGCATATATCTGTGTGAATTAAGTCTAAAGTTTTGGAATTTCTTTCAACAGACTTATAAGGATGTTTAACAAACTTACTTTCCATACAAATTTCGCATTTCGATTATCGCATTTAAAATCAGGCAATACTTCTAGATTAACCAATTTTCGCAAGGCTTTGTAATTTACATGTCCCAAACGGGCATGCCATAAATCATTTGACTCCAATAAGTAAACAGAAGCAGAATTTTTATTAATACTGTCAACAACCATTACATTCAGTTTGAAAAGACCCTCATTGAGGTAGCCCTTTCCTATGAACATTTCATTCTTACTTATTACAACTTTATCACTAAATAAGACACACTTAAACCCGTTCTTAACGAGTTGTGCAGCAGAAACTAAATTCTTCCTAATAGTAGGGACATGCAGAACACTGTTCAATGTCAACACCTTGCCAGATGTCATTTTCAACATTACTTTCCCAGTTCCTGCAATCCTTGTTGTTGCTGTGTTTCCCATGAACAATTCTTCATCGTACTCAGCAGGAGTGTACGTTGCAAAGGCTTCTTTCGCGGAGCAAATATGTCGAGTGGCACATGAGTCGAGAAACCACTCCTTGGGATTTCCAACTAAGTTACACTCCGAGATCATTGCACATAAGTCATCTACATCTTCCATTTTTTCCACGATGTTTGCTTGACTTTTGTCTTTGCCTTTTTCCTTGTCCTTTGTTGGAGCACGACATTCAGAAGACCTATGACCAGCCTTGCCACAGTTGTAAAAGTTGCCTTTGAATTTCTTCTTGGCCTGTTCTGACTTCTGCCCATTGGACTTCTTTCTCTTTTTGTCTTTGGTAGTAGCTTCTTCAACAATATTAACTCCAATGATTGTTGAGCTCTTACGAGACTTCTTTTCGGTATTTTTGTTATCTTCCTCAATCTTGAGCCGAATGACAAGATCTTCAAGCTTCATCTCTTTACGCTTGTGCTTTAAATAATTCTTGAAATCGTTCCACGAAGGAGGCAATTTCTCGATCATTACAGCCACTTGAAAAGCTTCATTTACTACCATATCTTCAGCAATCAGATCATGGAGAATAAGTTGAAGTTTCTGCACTTGTGATCCAACAATTTTACTATCTACCATTTTATAGTCTAAAAACTTTGCGACCACAAACTTTTTCAAGCATGCATCTTCTGTCTTATATTTCTTCTCAAGTGCATCCCACAACTCTTTTGAAGTTGTTATTGCACTATAGACATTATATAAGTCATCATCTAAAGCACTCAAAATATAGCCTTTACATAGGAAGTCTGCCTGTCTCCATGCTTCAATAATCATGAATTTTTCCCTTTCTGGCATATCATCAGCAGGCAGTGGAGTTTCTTCACTTGTAAATTTCTGCAGACCAAGAGTGGTAAGCCAGAAAAATACTCGTTGCTTCCATCCTGTGAATTTACCCGGTTTCTCTGCTTGTGGTACAACAGTTCGGGTTGGTGCAGCAACAACCACTGTAACACCATTGTTTGCCATTTCTGATAAACAAAAATTGATACAGTCTTAGTAAGCAATAAAATATAATTGCAGACTTAAAGGAGTATAAAATCACGAAGATTTTTGTCTCCACCAGAAACACAGATTAAAAAATAATTTCCTTAAGATTGTTGTCAATCTGTGTTATAAAATTAGAAATTACTGATTCTAATAAATTGTTCAGAAACACGAAGTAACTGAAATTTATAGAACCAGTAAGAGAGATGAACAGAAATTGAATTCACAAAAAAATTAAAATCTGTAAAAACGTACCAGAATCTGAAAAAACCTTTTAAAACGGAAAAAGATCAAGTCCACTGAACTCACAGTGTCCCCTTAAGGAAATTATTCCCTCTAGTATCCGAGGTTTGATTTGGAATATAACCTCCCAGGGTAAAATGATCTTAATCAGCAGAGTGTAGATACCAAAAACTCTACTGTCAGCGAACCAATCCACAGCAGGAAAGTACACGAAGAAATAATGTGTGCAGAAGAAGAAGAAGAAGATCAGAAAATTTGTAAGGAAATATTCTGAAGAATGAGTGGTATTTATAGGCAAGAAGAATAGGTTCCGAAAGGTTGCAACCCTTTCAGAATCCTCACAACCATTAATGAAAGTTTGCAACCTTTCAAATGGTAATGACTGTTTCTGAAAGTTGCAACCTTTCAGAACAGTCATGGCGGAAATTTTAAATAAAACGGGAAAGTTTTTAAATTCAAACGGGTCACGCGCGGATCCGAATCGGGTCAGGTTAATCAACAAAAAATTCGAAATGTTTCGGTTAATTTCAACTAAATAACTGAAAACGTTTTCAACTAATTAATTGAAAAGATATTGGCCATTTAATTAAATTAATTAATTAAATAAATAATTAATTATATATAATTAAAACAAACTTTGTCCAAAAAATAATCTCTCGATCGATCATTTGCCAAAGCCAAAGTCAAAGCCGAGACGAGCGAGAGACGACGACGGCGCGAGGGGGGTCCCTCTTTCCAACCCTTTTAACAATTAATAGGAGTGTTTTTGTATTTAAACTCTCCTATTTTTCTTTCCACAACCGATGAGGGACAAATGCCTTTTCATTAAAGCATAAGAGGACTTTTCAAGTTCCCCACTCTTCAAGTTCTCAACTTTTCATATTCCTCTCTTTTCCTCTATTTCTCATCAATTCTTGCTACATACCCAACAATACATCAGTAGAGGAGTCAAGAGGATTAAAAATTTAGCACAAAATTATGTTAGGTACAGAACGCCATGAAAAAACATACATTATTGTGAATAAAACTAAGCTACCTAGTGTTTTTGCTTTGGGCTTGAATTTCCAAGCCTTTGTATCAAACTATGATCACTTGTAAAATTGTGGTAAAATTATGCTTCTATCTCAAAAAAAATAACAGCTCTATATATCTTTTATGCGACTTCCACTATGCTTTGCATTTGAATGAAAGCTTCTAGTCTTAACTTTAATTCTTTAACCTTCAAAAAGCAAGAGAGATTTGCTTGCTAGGCTTCTAAAGAACCTGCTGCCTTTATGTACCAACAATTTCCATCATTTTGTATCTTTTTAATCTAAGACTTTGTGAGTACAACAAAATTCTCACTAGGGAAAGATCATCACCTTTGGATCATACCTATATTTATGGAAAACAATGCACAAGGTCTAACAATCAAAATTTAAGCAACCTACTATGATAACATTCAGACAAATAACTTAAGCCAGACTCTCATCATGTTAGTGAACCAAATAGATCATTAAATAAGACGTAGTCTGGTTACTTGGGTCAACAAAATAAAAAAATTATGGAAGCTTCTCTACTACATAGCCGAGTGAGAACTTGTATTTTCTAGGCAGAGCTTCTCTACTATAACAAAGTCAACTACACCATAATGAATAGTTAATATTTTCATCTGTGTATGCTACAAGAACTTTTATGAACTTTAAAGAGAGGAAAAATAGTAGTTATGATTTAAAGATCTCAAGAAACTGTCATCATGTGAATTAAATTATTGAGTCATTGAAATACAACCAACAGGAAGAATACTAGAATAACGATTAGAGACATAAAGACAATTTTTGTAGTCATTGATGTCGTGGATTTATTCTTTTTCAACATTTAGAAATGATTGCACGACATAATTTACCACTATAAAGTATCTAGGATGTTTTGAGTTGACAATCATATATGGTTCAGCAAGTTCTAAGAAAGCAGAGGAAGTAGTTCTGGCGGCGACAGCTATTTGCGTGTATGAGCATCAGCGGAGTAATCATCGATAAACCATAGAAAAAAGACAGTGAACACCTTTAGGAATTAAACTTGCCGCGACGTGTTTATTCATCAACTATGGGGAAAAAATTCCTTGTCTCCTATTCAATCTCGCAATCTGAAAAATAACAAATTGAAATATTCTGAAGCAAAGTTTAGTTAAAAGGTGTTAATACCTCTATTAAGGTTAGTCAAAACAGAAACAAAAAGATGAAGAAATAGACAGAAAAACAAAATAATCCGAGTCCACAGAAGCTACTGTGTCTCCTTAAGAAATTTAATCCCCTCATTGTACCCGAGATTACAGATTAATTTCTCCAAAGATAAAACAGATTAATCCTGTTAAAAAGTAGTGGTACCTCAAACTTCTGAAACTTCAGCGAATACAAGAACAACAACAAGTCACACACTGACTTAGTCTATCGACAAATTGGTTTATGAGAGAAAATATATGCAGAGAGTAGGAAAATTTTCAGTGTTCGAAATCTAGAAAAAATATCTAATTTATAGCCATTTTTCAGTAAGGGACACATCTGTTCGAAAAAGTCTGTTGAGACCCATTTTTTCTAGACCGTTGTGTCTTTTGGGAAGAGTAACTACTTTATAAATCAATCACATCATTTGCCAAAGCCAAATCCCAAGATGAAGTCGAAGTCGAGGCTGAGCGAGCGACGGCGACGGCTCGAGGGGGCACTTTCTTTTTAGCTCTTTAAGAAGTAAAGGAAGTGTTTCCTAGTATAAGGACAAAAATTTCCTTTCATTTACCGATATGGGAGAAATGACTTTTCATTTGCTCTTTGCAAATGACTTTTCATTTTCCCTCCAAATTGGTTCCCTCATTTTTTCAATATTTCTCTTCTCTTTTTCCCATTCACACTTTGCTAAACCTAACAATGCCCCACATGTATGGGAAATGACTATTGTTAAAATATATGCATGAAAAACTTGTGTGTCCTGTAAGTAAGGATTAATCGCATATGGATAAGTAGGTTTCCCTTTAAACTTTCCATAGTGAACATATATTTGATATACTCGGTCAATCGGTAGATTTGATATCTTTGAACCGTCAAACTTTGGTGCATACCTAAATAACATAAGTCACACAATCAACCCTTGAATTGTTCTTAGTTCTCATTGTTTTGTTCGTTTCATCCATGAACACATCTCGGTTAGTAAGTGCTTAGATAACTGGCCTTACCAGATTCTCCTTGAAGCGGTGTACTTCACACTCACATCGGTGGTTTCTAATTGTGTTATCCCGTAGATATACCATTTGATATACCCTGTATCAAACTTAGAAACCATTAAAAAGTCCTTATGTCTTTATCCTGGGTACTGAACATTGTCTCATCATGGGAATGGACCATCAAAAAAATTTTACAATGTTGAACTGTCATCAATGACTTTGTTTTATCTCCTTGAACCTAGATCTTGGGATCTCCAGTCCTCTAGGTAGAGTTACCGCCAGGTTGACTTGTTCTCGAACATAGTCCCATTCCCGTCGATGATTTCTCAACTCTCTCTCTAGTTAGGACTTTTGTAAGTGGTTCCGACACATTATCCTTTGACTTTACATAGTCAATTGTGATAATTCCACTAGAGAGTAGCTGTGTAGCAGAGTTATGTCTTCGTCTTATGTGACGAGACTTACCGTTATACATAACACTTCTAGTCCTTCCTATTGCAGCTAGACTATCACAGTGTATGTATATAGGGGTCATTGGTTTGGGCCAAAACGGAATATCTTCTAAGAAACTCCGGAGTCATTCAACTTCTTCACCTGCCTTGTCTAAGAGGATGAATTTAGACTCCATTGTATAGAAAGATATACATGTTTGTTTGGATGATTTCCAAGATATTTCTTCTCCACCAATAGTAAAAACGTATCACTAGTAGACTTCATTTCAGTTGACCCAGTAATCCAATTTGCATCACTATATCCTTCAAGAACTGCTGGATATTTTTTGTAATGCAAAGCATAATTTTGAGTGTCATCTAAGTATCCCAAAACTCTCTTCATTGCCAACCAATGATTTTGATTGGTATTAATTGTGTATCGACTCAGTTTACTGATAGCGCAAGCTATGTCTAGTCGTGTACAATTCATGACATACAACAAACTTCCCAACACTGTGGCACAGTCCAATTGAGATTGACTTTCACCTTTATTCTTTGCAAGATGAAGGTTCACACAAATTGGGGTCTTTGCCCTATTGAAATTCAAATATTTGAATTTTTCAAGTACCTTTTGAATATAATGGGTTTGAGACAATGCTAGACCGTTAGGAGTTTTGAGAATTTTTATTCGAAATATCACGTCAGCAACTCCTAGATCTTTCATATCAAACTTATTAGCGAGCATACACTTAGTAGTTTTTATATTGGCAATGTCTTTGCTCATTATCAACATGTCATCCACATATAGGCATATAATGACTTCCTGATTTGGAGTATCTTTAATGTAAACACATTTATCAGATTCATTGATCTTAAATCCATTTAACAATATGGTTTGATCAAATTTTGCATGCCATTGTTTTGGTGCTTATTTTAGTCAATAAAGTGACTTAATAAGTTTTCACACTTTCTTCTCTTTACCAAGAACTACGAAACCCTCATGTTATTCTATGTAAATTTCTTCTTCCAGCTCGCAATTTAAGAAGACGGTTTTCACATTCATTTGATGAATTTCAAGACCGTATACTGCAGCTAGGGAAATTAACATCCGGATTGATTTAATCCAGTCACTGTCGAGTATGTGTCAAAATAATTAAAACCTTCTTTTTGTCTAAAGCCTTTGACAACAAGTCTTGCTTTATATTTATCAATAGTTCCATCATCTTTCATCTTTCTTTTAAAGATCCATTTTGAACCCAAGGGTTTGTTCCCTGGAGGAAGATCAACCAACTCCCAAGTATGATTGCTTAGGATTGATTCAATTTTACTATTGACAGCCTCCTTCCAAGAGGTTGAGTCGCTAGAAAACGTTGCTTCCTTGATTTTTTTAGGCTCACTTTCAAGAAGAAATGTTACAAAATCAGATCAAAATAAAGTAGCTTTCCTTTGACGTTTACTGCATCTTGGACTCTCTTTATTGGTTTCATTCTCTTTTGGTTCTTCTCTGGGTTGTTTAGACCCCTCACTAGATGAATCAAGTCTAGTTTTATATGGATAGTTATGTTCAAAAAATTCAACACTATCTGATTCCATTACCATATTATCATAAATATCCGGATGTTCGGACTTATGAATTAAAATCGACATGCCTTACTTTTTGTGGCACATCCAATGAATATACAATCAACAGTCTTAGGCCCTATTTTTACACTCTTAGGTATAGGAACTTGGACTTTGGCTAGACACCCACACACTTTAAAATATTTCAAGTTGGGTTTCTACCTTTTCATTTCTCATATTGAATAACATGTGTCTTTGAGTGAGGCACTCTATTGAGTATTGATTTGTTGTAAGGATAGCTTCCCCCCACATGTTCTGTAGTAAACCTGAACTTATAAGTAATGCATTCATCATTTTTTTTAAAGTTTGACTTTTCCTTTCTGCTATCCCATTAGATTGAGGAGTGCACGGAGCAGTAGTTTGATCGAATATTCCATTTTCCAAATATATTTCTGCAAATGGAGATTCATATTCTCCGCCTCTATCACTTCTTATCATTTTGATCTTTCTATCCAACTGATTTTCAACTTCAGTTTTATATTGCCTAAATGCATCTATTGCTTCATCGTTACCATTTAATAAATAAACATAACAATATCTAGTGCAACCATCAATAAAAGTTATGAAATACTTTTTCCCACCACGTGATGGTGTTGACTTCATGTCACAAATATCAGTGTGAATCAGTTCTTAAGGATTTGAATTACCTTTCAACAATTTCATAAGGATGATTAGCATACTAAGATTCAACGCAAATTTGACATAATGATTTACTGCACTCAAATTTTGGGGAAAAAATTAAGTTAATCAGTTTTCGCAATGTTTCGTTATTAAGGTGTGCCAAACGTTCATGCCATAAACATTTAGACTCAAGTAAGTAAGAAGAAGCAAAATCTTTATTCATATCAACTGCAATTACATTGAGTTTGAAAAGGTCATCACTGAGGTAGCCTTTTCCTACATACATATTATTCTTACTTACTACTACTTTATCAGAAATAAATACACATTTGAATCCATTCTTAGTCAGAACTGGAATAGAAACTAAATTATTTCTCAATTTCAGAACATAAGAGACCCTGTTCAAAGTCACCACCTTGCCTGATGTCTTCATTAGTAGGACCTTTCCAGTTCCTTTCACCTTTGCAACGGCGGAGTTTGCCATAAACAACTTCTCGTCTGTAGGTGCTGGAGTATATGATGAAAATAATTCTTTGTTGGCACAAAAATGGCATGAGGCACCAGAATCTATCCACCATTCTCTTGGATTTCCAACCAAGTTACATTCTGAAAGCATTGCACAGAGATCATCCATTTCTCCTTTGGATTCAACCAAGTTTGCTTGATCCTTCTTTTTCTTGTCCTTCTTAGGACCCCGACATTCAATAGCCCTGTGACCACGTTTACCACAATTGAAGCATCTTTCATTGAATTTTTTCTTAGGAGGATTGCTTTTTGGACCAGATACTTTCTTTCTTTTCTTTAATTTTGTGGGATTTTCTTCAACAACATTTACTCCAGATATTGCTGAGTTACCACGTGACCTCTTTTTGTAGCCTTATTATCCTCTTCAATTCTCAACTTTACTATGAGATCTTCAACATTCATCTCCTTGCGTTTATGTTTCAAGTAGTTCTTGAAGTCCTTCCACAACGGAGGTAACTTCTCAATAATGGCAGCCACTTGAAAGACATCATTCATAATCAATCCTACATTAAAGATTATGTGAGTATTAGGGAAAAATATAATATTAATAACATAGGCATTATATAAATTTATACATTCATCAAGGAGATAATGGATTATGACATGCAGTTCTTGAACTTGGGTGACGACGGTCTTACTGTCTATCATCTATAGTCCAGAAATTTTGCCACAATGAACTTCTTCATTTCGGCATTCTCAGTTTTATACTTCTTTTCTAAAGCATCCCGGAGTTCTTTGAGGCTTTGACATTGCTGTACACATTGTACAGATCATCTTGCAGGCCACTCAGAATATAATTTTTACACAAAAAATCTGAGTGTGTCTATGTTTTTGTTACCAAGAATCGTTCTTCAGGCGGAGTATCATCCGACATAACATGAAAATTTTCATTAATGAACCTCTGCAGACTCAATGTACTGAGATATAAAAACATCTTCTACTACCATCTCTTGAAGTCGAATCCAGAAAACTTTGCAGGTTTCTCAGCCGGCGCTAAGGCAGCAGTTGAACGATTGTGTGCAACCGATGTTGTTGCAGCACTCACTGTTCCAACATTTACTTGACTTGAATTAGTCATTTTTTTGTCACAAATGACAGATAACTATAGTATGTAAAATACTAATAATAAAGAATAAATCTTTACACAAACTGTTTCTGATTTAATGATAAAGTTTTTATTTTCTTTTAATCGTTAATCGAATGAATTTTAAAAATTCAAACAGAGTAGAAAACCATAACAGTTTTAATCTCCATAAACCTTAAATACAGAAACTTCTTAAATTTCATAAGATTGTTAATATCTGTATCAAGGTTAGTCAAAAAAGAAACAGAAAGATGAAGAAATAGACAGAAAAACAAAATAATTCGAGTCCACAAAAGTTACTGTGTCTCCTTAAGAAATTTAATCCCCTCATTGTACCCGAGGTTACAGATTAATTTCTCTCAAGATAAAATGGATTAATCATGTTAAAGAAGTAGCGGTACATCAAACTTCTAAAACTTTAGCTAACAGAAGAACAACAACAAGTCACACACTGACTCAGTAGATCGACATATTTTTTTATGAGAGAAAATGTATGCAGAGAGTAGGAAAAAATTTCAGTGTTCGAAAACTAGAAAATATCTCTTATTTATTGCCATTTTTCAGCAAGGGACGCGTCTGTTCCGAAAAGTCTGTTAAAAACCATTTTTTCCAGACCGTTGTGTCTTTTGGGAAGAGTAACGACCTTATCAATCAATCAATCAATCACATCATAAGCCAAAGCCAAGCGAGCGCGAGGGGGCACCTTCTTCTTAGCTCTTTAAGAAGTAAAGGAAGTGTTTCCTAATATAAGGACAACAAATTTACTTTCTTTTACCGATATGGGAGAAATGACTTTACATTTGCTCTTTGCAAATGATTTTTCATTTTCCCTCCAAATTGGTTCCCTCATTTTTTCAATATTTCTTTTCTTTTTTTTTCCCATTCACACTTTGCTAAACCCAACAAAATGTGCATACACTTCGTCACAAAGCAAATTCATTCAGCATGTCTCTTTTGAAAGTTTAATTCTAACACCTATAAAGAGAGCAAAAGATACATACATATGCATAGATGGTTACAGGAAGGTCCTTGCAGTACCACTTAAAGTCAATGAAGTCTCTTTGGTGGGCTTAGTTTCACATGATGTACTGTCATACAAGAATAATAATTTAGGATGAAATGACAACATAATAGTAATTAAATTAGTGTTCTAGATGTACCATGCTTTCAATCTTACCCCTGAATGATTTCACGTGTACTTTAGCAGAATGGTTAGAGAACCATACAATACTTACAAAACAAAACTCAAAACTAAAGAGATTAATCCATTGTAAGACTTGTTTAGTATTCTCACCTTATCTATTATGTACCACCAAAGGAGAAATTTTCACAAGATATTACTTGTTGTCCTAAAATCTGACTCTGTAAATTAGCACAAAAAAACATAATAGATTCAACGCTCACTGGAGGTATGGAGGAAAGAAAGGTATATACTGAGATTGAGATTCATTGACATTTCAGTATTTCTACCTAATAAACATAGGTTTTTGTTCTTTTGCTCCGAATGTGCTGTATGTTCAGCCTTTTTGTCCCAGACATCTGCAAGCATACATGCAGCATACAACTTGTAGAAGCAAATAAGAAATGTGTGCATCTTATCCAAAAAGTAATAACTACAACGATAAACTTATAACCCGGAGGTCTGCATGCATATAGAGATCTACAAAGAAGATAACCAGGGAATCAAAAAAAGAACTTATGTGCTCTTGCTGTATCAACAAGAGGAATCTCATTTTGTTGAATTTTGTTAGACATCAAATACATAAACAACAGTATTCCGATACTCAATTTTAATATTCATTTATTTGTTATTGTATATCTGAGTTGCAGATGTTGTCTTTACACTTCTTCTGATCCATTTTCTTTACTTCCCAAAGTTCTGTTAGTTATCACTTTCTCTGTAATAGTCTAACTTAGATTCTGATACAACGGTTAAGATTGATAACTAAGAGGACAGTACCACCCTGGCTAGTGATGATTTTGAATCTAAAGAAAATAAAACGGACAGCGGAGATGAGGAGAGTAGTAGAGATACCCGAGATAATGGGGATGACGATTATGATCCCCTATCCTGGCCAATTTGTGCAAGAGAAATCTCTGGTAAGTCGTATAATCTAACGACATGAATAGATGAGTTAGGATCCTTTCCAGTTAAAATTTCCGTGAGAGAAAGGATAGTTTTTTATCGTGATTTGAGAAAACTTTTCGTTCAAGAATAAAATTATAATGAGTTTAGAGGTACTTGTTTGGACACTTGAGACATAATTTTAATTATTTCAAGTTCAAAGGATATATGGTCCTTTATATGTTGCTGCGACATGTGAAAAATGATAAAAGAAAAATTTGCTTGAGATGTGGTTCTTTGTGAATGATAAGCCTTCTTGTTTTGGGTTAAAAGAATTTCCATGGATTAGGGGGATGAATTACTCAGCATACCCCTGTGATGCAAAAATGACAAAAGTACTTGAGAAAGGTGAGTAATTTCACAATAAAGGAACAAAGAATGAGAACATCATTGCTACAAAGTTGATGAATTTGATCAAGGGTACCAGATTGAATAAGGTGCAAAAGTTGAAGTGGTCTTTTGTTTGATTCATTCACTCGATGTTGCTTTCCCATGATTGATCTAACATTGTGGATTTAAACCACATTAAGATGCTGGATGATTCAGATTTCTTCAAGAGATACCCACAGGGGGAGAGTAGTTTGATCTAACAGAGACGTATTTGAAGAACAAAATCAATTTCAAGAAGTAGAGTGAAGTGTACAATAAAAGAGGGAATGCATTTTATGCTCTGTATGAATTCCCCTTGTCATTTCTAGTACTTATTATCTATTATGTACTTGTTTTTTTTTTAAAAGCTTATATATTTATCTAGTATTTTGTAGTCTCTCTTTATTTATTTTTTATTTTATAAATTTCAGGTGTGGATATATGAGGTTTTTCCTCATCTTGGTAATTATGCCAGGAAGTCCATGGATTCTCCTTTTTCCATTCCCTATTTACTTAGATGCCACATGAAAAAGAGCGATAATATTATCAAAGGTTATCCATTTTAGTACAAACGAAGAAGTACAAAGATATAAATTTATTTATTATTAGGTAAATTGCCCGCGCTTCGCGTGGTGGTTAAGAACGTCAATAATTTCTTTCTAAACATTTGACAATATAGGTGTTTTTGAGTGGGTACATCCCAATGATAAATTGTCAAGAATATTTTATCCAAAGATGAAATGAATTATTTTTTTAATCTTAAAATCAAAAACATTTGATTCTAAGTTCTTTTGCATGTTAGTAATTCTTCATTTTACTTTTGTTATTTATCACCAAAGTGTTTGGAAAAGATAGTAATTGTTTCATTGTCTATATTTATATTTTTTCAAAAGTTGTACAAACAATTTATTCATCAATTGCGAGAGTTTTCTCCTATTGAAGGCCTCTAAATAAACAATCTAAATATTAAACATCTTATATAATTAGTTGTGTACTTGATAAGTTAATTAAAATTTTAAAAAAAATATCTCTTGGATTTCAATGAATTAACGTGTGCCACTCAAATATATTGATTAAATAAAGTCTTGCCAAGTCCCTCATTCAAAATCATTTGTAGTCTATGTCACCACTTTAATAGCCAAAAGTAATATTCTGTTATTTATGTTTCGCTCAATATGGTTAAAATATTTTTTTTTTCAACTTTTAATCTAATAGTTATAAGGAGATAATTATATCTTTAATTTTTCATTAATATGGGTTCATCCAACTTTGAGAGGTAATTCCTTGACTTCAATCCAACATTTGAACCCTTATCTTTAAACTAAGGTTGAGTGCAATACTTACCATCCCACTACATTCCTTTATTTTTTGAATGTCACTAATCGATTAAATGCCTCGATAAGATAGAAAATTTAATAACTAAAACTCCATGGTAGAGTGGAACCACCATAACTTCTGAACACTAAAAAGTCCCTTCTTGGACATCCCATGAATTCTTTAGCCAATGAAAACTCTATAAAGATCAAAGTCATTTATTTTATAAGTTCAAGAATTTTAATCTACATGATACCAATAGTATAATGATTACATCAAACTCTTGATTAACATATCTTTACTTCAACATAATGATCAAAACCATAAATATAAACGACAAAGTTTATGACATGTACTCAAAAATAACAATTAATAACACAAACATAAATTAATGACTTAAAGAATAAAAGGATTTGTAACAGAAGAATGAAATAGAAAGAAAAATATCTATCTCACTGAATGTACCTTGTCCTCTTAAGAAAATTATTCTCCTATATTACCCGAGGTATAAAGGAATAGATCCTCTCATGATAGAACGATGCTATTAACTATAATATTGATACAAAAACAATAATGTTAATGAAGCACTCAACATGAGCAAAGTACACAAATATTCAATTGTGTAGAAGCAAGAAGAAGTTC
>CM040627.1:17915466-18054850 GCA_022817965.1 Solanum lycopersicoides
AAAGACTAGTTTTGGAAATAAATATATTAAAAAGGAATCCTTGATTCATGCGATGCCACGTAGGCGGGCCTAAGGTTTTCTATATATATATATATATATATATTTATATATATATATATATATATATATATATATATATACTAGATTTCTATATAATAATTTTAATTTTATAAGTATAACATAATAAACTACGTTCTTGTTGTTGGCTCTCATATTGACTTCTAAACTGATTGTGTAAATGAATCAAAGCTAGTTATCTGATTGTCCATAGTTAACTCAGAAATGTTTCCTTTTTTAACCGAAAAACAAAAATTGAAATTAAAGAATATATTGTATATGTGAAATCATATACATAATCACATTTTATCTTTTACCCAACAAAGATTTAGTTCATCTATAATAAGGAGGCTTCAACATTTAGGAATTTCTTCGCTTCTTTCACACTCTTTTCGTGCTTTAGAGTTTCATCGCAAGAAAATTAAATTCTAATTCGTGCCTTCCCGAGTTTTCAGTGAATCATGCCTCCATGAAAACAAGTCAAAGGTCGTCCAGCTAGGTGAAATGTTGAGTAACAAGGGGTATCCAATGCACCTGAAGTGTAACCCTAAGGAGACGCTACTAATGCAAATTCAGAGAGGCAATTAGGATGTTGAGTTAGGTTGTGACTATGAAGGTTGGTTAGCAAAGAGGAGCTCGACAAGAAGGGGATAGCACTTCTGGGATTCGTGAGTTCTTGAGGATGAATCCCCCAAGTTTCACTGGTTCGAGCCCTACTGAGGATCCAGAGAATTTTAGTGAGGAACTCAAAAAGGTATTTGAGATGATGCATGTTGCTGATACTTAGTGGGTTGAGATAGCTGCATATCAACTCAATGGTGTTGCTAGAACTTAGTTTGAATGGTGGAAAGAAGGTAGAGATGAGAATGCACCACCTGCGATTTGGGCTTGTTTTGGAGAGGCCTTCTTGGGATGCTTGTTTCCCCGAGAACAAAAAGAGGCGAAGGTACATGTGTTTCTCACAGTTAAGCAAGATTCTTTGAGTGTTCATGAGTATGGGTTAAAATTCACCCGTCTCGCTATGCTCCGGAATTGGTTGCGGGCATGAGGAGTAGGATTAGTTTGTTTGTTGCTGGGTTGTCTCGTCTATTAAAAAAATAGGGCCGGGCAGCAATGATTATTGGGGATATGGAAATTTCGATATTGATGGTCTATGTGCAGCAATTAGAGGACGAGAAGCTTAGCGATAGAGAGGAGTTCAAGAACAAGAGGGATAAGATAGGAAAATGAGTCCGTGCAGAAGAAGAGCAATGCCAACTTTTCATAATTCCAATAGGAACAAAAGAGGCCTGCTCCATCATCTGCTAGTGCACCTGCACCTAGGAATCAAGGTTAGTATACTGTCCATAATTCACAGATCTTCTGAGCAAGACTTGCAGAGTCTCAGGTGTGGCACAAGGAGGTTACTATGCTCCTGCATGTGCTAGGTGTGGTAGAACCAACCCACGAATGTTTCGTGAGTGCTAGACAGTTTGCTTCAAGTGTGAACAAGAGGGTCACTTCATGAGAGACTGTCCAAAGAAAATGCAAGGAAATGGTATTGGCGGTGGAACAAACTACTTATATGCTATTGCTAGTCACCAGGAGGAAGAGGATTCGCCAGATGCGGTCGTTGGTATGATTCATGTGTTTGACTTTACTATTTATTATTTGTTATATCTAGGGGCGAGTTTATACTTTGTAACTCCTTATGTTGCTATGAATTTTAATGTCATTCCTGAGCTACTTAATGAAACATTCAGTGTTTCTACACCTATTGGTGATTCTATTCTTGTAAACAAAGTCTATCGGATTGTCCCATTTCCTTCAATCACAAGAGTACCATGTCCGATTTAATTAAGTTAGATATGGTAGATTTCTACTGTCATTCTTGGCATGGACTTGCCGCATCCCTTTTATACCTTATTTGATTTTAGGACTCTAGTTGTGAAGTTTCAATTTCAAAATGAGTCAGTCTTAAAGTGGAAAAGCAGTTCAGTCGTGCCTAAGGGTTGTTCCATTTCGTACCTTAACGCAAGAAAGTTAGTTTTCATAGGGTGTGTCTATCACTTTGTCTGAGTTAATGACTCTAGTGTTGAGATACCTCCTATTCTGTCAGTTTCAATTTCAATAGTAAAAGAGTTTTCAGAAGTCTTCCTAGATGATCGACATAGACATCATTCTAGATACTCATTCTATCTCTATTCCGCCTTACAGAATGTCACCAATAGAGTTGAAAAAGTTGAAACAACAGTTGAAGGATTTTCTAAATGAGGGTTTAATTTGACAAAATTGACTTAGAAGACAGTTAAGTTTCAATGGTCTAAAGCGTGTGAGAAAAGCTTTTAGGAATTGAAAAAGAAGTTTACTACTATCCAATTTTCACTTTACCGGAAGATACTCAAATTTTTATGTTGTATTGTGATGCATCTAGAGTTTGTTTGGGTTGTGTGTTAATGGAGAATGAAAAAGTTAGAGCTTATACCTCCAGACAGTTTAAAGTTCGTGAGAAGAATTACCCAACCCATACCTTAGAGTTGGCTGCTATAGAATTTGTTTTGAAAATGTGGCGTCGTTACTTGTATGGTGTTCATGTGGATGTGTTCATCATTCACAAGAGTCTTCAGTTTGTGTTTAGTTAGAAAGAGTTTAATCTCAAATAGAGAAGGTGGTTAGAGTTTCTCAAGGATTTGACATGAGTAGTTTTTACCACCCAGGTAAGGCTAATGTTGTTGCTGATTCTTTAAGCAGGTTGTCTTTGTGTAGCACCACCCATTTTTAGGATGGTAAGAATGAGTTAGCACAAGAGGTACATATACTTGCATGATTATGAGTTCAATTAATGGATTCCACATTATGAGGAATAGTCGTGACGAATGGGGCTGATTCATCATTTGTATCAGAGGTCAAATGTGAGCAAGACAAAGACCCTATCTTGCTTGAATTAAAGGCAAATGTTCATAAGAAAAAAAAGTGATGGATACTGAAGAAGGGGAAGATGGTGTTTTGAGGGATAGGGGTATATTGTGTGATTGATTTCAAGGGTAATTGGGATGATCACCTATATCACATTGGGTTGCTTGCAACAATAGTTACAATTCTAGCATCCAAATGGCTCCTTATGAAGCTCTTCGGGGAGAAATGCAGATCTCGTTTTGGATGGTTTGAAGTTGGTGAAGCAGGGTTGGTAGGACCTGAGTTAGTTCATCAAGCTATGGGGAAAATAAAATTCATTAAAGAGAGATTTGAAATAGTGCAGAGTCATCAGAAGTCCTACAATGATGTTAGGAGAATGGAAGTAGAGTTTGTGGTAGATGATTGAGTCACTTGAAAAGTTTCACCCCTAAAGGTTGTTATGACAGCTGGTAAGAAGGGGAAGCTCAACCCCTAGTATATTGGTCATTACAAGTTTTCCAAAGGATTGACAACGTAGCTTATGAATTTGTACAACCACAAGAGTTAGCAGTCATACATCCGGTGTTTCACTTCTCCATGTTGAAGGAGTGCATGGAATATACTTCGCATATCATACCATCTGAGGATATTGGAATCAAGGATGGTTTGTCTTATGAGGAGGTTTTAGTTCAGAATGTAGATCGCCATGTTCGCAAGTTGAGAACAAAGAAAGAAGCATCAAGTCAAAGTTCTGTGATCAAATAAGTTTGTAGAGAAGCTACTTGAGAAGCTAAAGCGGATAAGAAGAAGAGGTATCCACATCTCTTTGAATCCGGAGAAATGCACACCAAGGTACTAATTTTCATCTTAGTACTATCTACATTATGAATTATCATATTGTTTGTTTGCAATTGCTTGTTGGGCGTAGTAAACCTCGACGCCAACTTAAGGGGTTGTAATAACGTCTAGCATCTAAGACTATTGTTACATGTAGGACTCTTCTTACTTGTAGGACTCTTTTTATTATTATTTTTTATCTTTAGAAGTGTAATTATGTAGGTTTCTATAAGTTGTTATTTTATTCTCAGCCTTGTATATAGTACACTGCCTATATAAAGGCCAACACATTAATCAATACAAAAGGTCGATCTGCATCCAGTTCTTCTATTTCTCTTTAGTATGTGGTGTACAAGTTTCATTTTGACCACTCCTCTTGAGGTAATAGATGACTTTTCAATACTTTGTTAGACTTCAACTTTTAAATTTCAAACTGTTTTATTTGTATGATACTATTTGCTTTTATCTATTATATTGTGTATGTGTATATCAAGTTTCTTGTGTAGGGTCTCTCGGTGTCTACCACAACATGTCTCATCTAAGGTGTTCATTGGTTAATGACAACAAACCATCGCGATTGCAGAGGTTAGAACTCTCAATCACAATAACCAAAGAATGTGAACATAGTCAACCCTTTATCTCTATTGCGACCAAGGGCCACACATCCATGATGCATGAGGGATCAGGTCCTCAAAAACGTGACCAAGGGCCCATTAACACTAAGTGTAAAATTACTTGCACCATTTGATGTGCATTAGCGGGTTTTGGAAAGTTTTAAATCTGTCGTACACTATTTAGAATTTGTTCGGAACCCCGTGCACTCAAATGAGATATGCTACCCTACAATATTCATTATTCAAGACTCAATAGAGCAGTTGAAACTTCCATACGAGGTCATCTTGGAAAAAAGTAGATCCTACACACAAACTCTATTTTAAGCCAAAATCAATAAGGGGCTCAGAATCAGCCAAAGTGCCTCGAGATCCGCATGAAGGGTCGTTCTAAAAAAAATTCAATATTTTAAAGCTAATTGTGATGATCAAAATCAACCGTTGAAGGTTTAAAAAAAACTCAAAAACACATAAATTCCAAAAAGAAAAAAGAAAAAGAAAAATTATGCGACCATATTTTCAGTTCCCATAAGTCATAAATGACCTGGGGTCACTATAGGAATATTCTAAACGATAAGCAAAAGACATCAAAAATGAAATGACCTAGAGGGTCATTACACAGAGTTGGTGAGTAACCTTGTTTTAACCGGAAATGATACGATAACGGGTCTATAAAGGATAGGATTATTTTTTCGAGGATGTAAAAGGGTTTTAAGTGTTAGGTGGTGATCAAGAGTGAAATTACGCATTCAAACACCATAGCTTACCCCATGTTTTAGCCACATTTTAAGTATAGTCCGGTGACTATTCATGTGTTTAGTGATTATATGTTGTCATCTTTTAATCGATATGATTTGGTTGGTTTTAGGCCAAAAATAGCAAGAAAAGTCCCATATGACGGATTGGAACACAAAGTGCAATATTCCATACTAGGATGAAGAAAGAATAGATGCAAGAAGGACTCAAATATAGGCCTCACACCATACCTTTACAAGAATTGGCCTGTAAAGACTCAACAAAATGAGGCCGGATTGAGAAATGGACCCCGCGATGTGAGGTAGTCTCTCTCACAATGAGCCCCACTTTCTGACCACATTAGTTATTGGAATGGGTTTTACCCAGTCAATTTAGAGTCTAATCGATAATAAGATTTTGACACTGTTATAATATATACGTCTTTTGACAACACATCTAGGGTTATGAAGCATTGCTACGGGTTTGGAATTACTACAAGATATTAGAATTAATTGTTATTAGTTTTCAGCTTTTACTTTCAAGCTTTAGTAGATTATTGTTTAATGAAAAGAATTACCTTGCGAGTGTTGCATTAATCAAAGGTTCATAGTACTATCTATTGTATTGATGCTATCGATTAGTATAAATTACTATAGTTATTATTCAATGCTATTTACAAGTATATAAATCCATAACTAGGGTTATGGAACTTAGAGTAGGGATGACAACAATAAATTATTTACAATAAATAACTTTCTTATGAAGAGGTGATGATTGTGTATTAAGTGCCTTTCGCAATGGAAGTTTTCATTAAATAGTCGACAACATTAAAAAGAACTTGAATATATTCTAACTTGTTCGACAAAAGAGGTAAAAATTAGGTAAAATGATCATTAGTAGGGATTTGGTGCTATGTGGCAACCACCATCTAATAACATAAGCTCGAGAGAGGATAGTTTATCTGAGACTTTTGATGAATGGGAAAATTTACTCGATACGCAAGTGCATTTGTCAAATTTTCACAATAAACATACCTGAATAAATTGATAGTCATTTTTTTTTTAGTTTTGTTATCTAATAATTTAGACCGTAGTTCACATTTATTATTGACACAAATCACAATTGTCAAAGTAGTTAGCAGATTCTCATAAAAGAAATCCACTTTTCCAATGATAGTTGCTAATCTGAATCCCAACATTAACTTATGTAACAACTCTAGTACGCTCTCTACGGGATTCGACCTCAACCTAGTTGGGTTACTATATTTTTCAATCAACCATATAGAAAGATAATTTTGAGTTCTAGTTGGTTTGATTTTACTTTTTAAAAAAAATTGATAACATTTGGTAAATATATATATTTCAATTCAGAAGCACTATGTTTTTCGTATAAACCTTGTTGTAACCTTAATGATATACAAGGGTAGTTTCTTCAAAGAAAGAAAACAATGAAACAAAATAGATTATTGTTTGGCTTAAACATGTTAAATTCGTAATGAAAATTCACGAAACCTTTCTGGTAAAAGAATTTCAACCATAGTAATCTTTGGGACAACAAATCTCAGCATCTAAAGCTTGTCATTAAGCTTCTTTCTGCGACATCTCTCGGCCATCAGATTCTTAGCTTGAAGTCCCTTAATCTTACCGTTTTGATCAGCACCACTTACAGGGCTGGCTGCATTTCTGTTGTTTCTCCTATCTTGATCCCATCTCAAACAAAATGGAAGATTGGATCAAGATAGGAGAAAACAGCTCAAATGCAGTCAACACTGTAAGTGGTGGTGATCAAAAGGGTATGAAGAAGGGAATTCCTTCTAAGAATGTGATGACCGAGCGACGCCGCAGAAAGAAGCTTAATGGGAGGCTTTACATGCAGAGATCTGTTTGCCCAAAGATTACTAAGGTATGAATTTTTTTTACAGAAAGTTCTCGTGAATTTTGATTATGAATTTAACATGTTGAGAGAAAAGGATTACCTGCAAAGTGCTTCCTCTGCCATTGTAACAACCCTTTCTATCTCAGCAATAATAGGTTCTGCCTTTTGCGATTGCAGCTGTGTCTGCAATTGCGTGTTCATTAAGATCCTTCCTAGCTGCCTTTAAATCTCTTAAGACTTCAAAACTTTGCTTTCTCCTATTCTAAATCATAAACCCATCAAAATTTGAAAATACAACAAGATTTGCGACTATAGAATTAGAGAACACAAGTTTGATGGGGTTTTTTATAAAAAAGTTACATGAGCTTAATTGACAAGAGGGAACTCCCAAAATTTAATTTGAGAAACAACCACCCAATTTCTTTTTTATTTAATTGTTAGGGTTAGGGTTAGAAAAAGTGAAAAAGTGGTGTTGGGTTGTGAGGTCATGGACCTTTTCATCACTAAAGAACTTGGGGATAAAAATGCAAGTATATGAAATATCATGTTCATCCCAACATTTCAACATTAAAAAAAATTCATCCCTCAACTCTTAGCCTATTTGATATTTATTTTGTTTGTAATAGCGTAGGACTTTTTGATTTTTATGTTTATCTGGCCTATCGATTTGAAAGATTTTTCTGTATTTTGGTCAACTTTAATTGTACTTATGTCAATGACACTGTCTAGTTTTGTTGAAATTGATACTTGTTTTGCATAATTTATTAGCATTACTGTGTTTGTATTACTAGACTATTGGTCGATATTTGATATGAAAATTATGTTTTAGTATATCATCCAGTATGGCTAAAAATAGAGGCGGCGGCGTTAAACGAGATTCTCCTAAGGCTTCTATTTTAAAAAAAGGCTGAAGAAATTTTCAAATCTTCAAAACTGAAAAAAATGGTAATTGAAGAACCTAAGTCTAACTCGGATTCTTATACAATAGTTGAGATTGATAACTACGAGGACACTAGCGCCCTGACTAGTGATGACATTGAATCTAAAGAAGAAAAAACTGACTGTGAGATGAGGAGGATAGTAGAGATACCCGAGATAATGGAGATAACGATTATGATCCCCTATCCTTGCAAATTTGTGCAACAGAAATCTTTGGTATGTCGTATAATCTAACGACATGAATGGATGAGTTTGGATCGTTTTCTCTAAAAAATTTCGTGAGAGAAAGGATGTTTTTAGCGTGATTTTAGAAAAATTTAGTTAAAGAAAAAAAATATAATGACTTTAACGGTACTTATTTTGGACATTTGAGGCATATTTCTAAATATTTATAGTGCAATGGTAATACGGTCCATTATATGTTGATTCGACATGTGAAAAATGATAAAAATAAATAAATTTCATTAAATGTAGTTCTGTGTGAACGATACGCCTTCTTGTTTTGGGTTAAAAGAATTTCCATGGATTACGGGGCTGAATTACTCAGCATACCCCTGATGCAAAAATGACAAAAGTACCTGATAAAGGTGAGTAATTTCACCATAAAGTGACAAATAATGAGAACATCATTGCTACAAAGTTGATGAATTTGATCAAGGACACCATATTGGATAAGGAGCAAAAGTTGAAGTGGTCTTTCATTTGGTTCGTCCACTCGATGTTGCTTGCCTATGATTCATCTAATATTGTGGATTTAAAACCCATTAAGATGCTTAATGATTCAGGTTTCTTCAAGAGGTACATAGGGGAAAGATTATTTTGATCTAACAGAGATTTATTTGAAGAAAAAAATCAATTTGAACAAGCAGAGTGAAGTGTACGATAAAAGAGGGAAGACATTTTATGCTCTGTATGGCTTCTCCTTGTCATTTATAGTACTTATTATCAATTATGTACTTGATTTATATTTAAAATATAATATATTTAAATATTATTTCATAGTCTCTCTTTATTTATTTGTTATCTTATTATTTTCAGGTTCGGATATATGAGGTTTTTCCTCATCTTGCTAATTATGCTAAGAAGTCCTTGGATTCTCCTTTTTCCATTTCCTGTTTACTTATATCCCACACGAAAGGAGCGATAATATTATCGAAGGTGATCCATTTAGTACAAACAAAGAAGTAAAAAAGGTATAAATTAATTTATTATGGGGTAAATTGTTCACACTTCGTGTGGTGGTGAAGTAAGTCAATAATCTACTTCTGAACATTTGATAATATAGGTGTTTTCGAGTGGGTACAACCCAATGATATATTATCAAGAATATTTTATCCAAAAATGACATGAGTTATTTTTTAATCTTCAAATAAAAAAGATTTGATTCTAAGTTCTTCTGCATGTTAGTAATTCTTCATTATACTGTGGTTATTTATAACCAAATTGTTTAGAAAAGATAGGTAATTGTTTCATTGTCTATATTTGTACAAACATTTTATTTATTAATTGCGAGAGATTTTCTCCTATTCAAGGCCTCTAAATAAATATTCTAAATATTAAACATCTTATATAACTAGTTGTGTACTTGATAAGTTAATTAAAAATTTTTTAAAACATCTCTTGGAATTCAATGAATTACTGTATGCCACTCAAATAGTTTGGATTAAATAAAGTCTTGCCAAGTCCCTTATTCAAAATCATTTGTAGTCTATGTCACTACTTTAATAGCCAAAAGACATATTTTGTTGTTTATATTTCGATCAATATGGTTGAAATATATTTTTTTTAATTTTAATCTAATATTTATAAGGAGATAACTATTTCTTTAATTTTTATTTAATATGGGTTCATCCAACTTTTAGGGGTAATTCATTTACTTCAATCCAACATTTGAACCCCAACTTTAATTGAGGTTGAGTACAATACTTATCACGCCACTACATTCCTTTATGTTTTGAACCTCACTAATCGATTAAATGCCTGGATAAGATAGAAAATTTAATAATTAAAACTCCATGGTAGAGTGGAACCACCACAACTTCTGAACACTCAAAAGTCCCTTTTTGGACATCCCATGAATTTTTTAGCCACTGAAAACTCTATAAAAATCAAAGTCATTTATTTTATAAGCTCAAGAATTCTAATCTACATGACACCAATAGTTAATGATTACATCAAACTCTTGATTAACCTATCTTTACTTCAACATAATGATCAAAACCATATACATAAACGACAAAGATTAAAACATGTACTTAAAAACAACAATTAATAACACAAACATAAATTAATGACTAAAACATTTAAAAGTACTTGTAACAAAAGAATGAAATAGAAAGAAAAATATCGAGCTCACTGCATGCACATTGTCCCCTTAAGGAAATTATTTTCTATATTACCGAGGTATAACGGAATAGTTCCTCGCAGGATAGAACACTACTATTCACTATAGTATTGATACAAAAACAATAATGTTCATGAACCACTCAACAGGAGCAAAGTACACAAATATTTAATTGTGTAGAAGCAGGAGACAGAGTTTAGTATTATGCGTTATTTTAAAATGAGAGGAAGTCCCTCTATTTATAGACAAAAAAGGGTAGTGTGAATAAATATTTATTGTGCCTTATCAGAAATGTCATAACTCTTTGGAAAAGTCACACCTCTCATAAAAGTCACAACTTTTTACAAAAGTCGCAACTCTTCATACAATTACAACTCTTCATAAATGTCGCAACTCTTCGTATAAGTTGCAACATTTCATAGAAGTCACAAATTTTCATAAATTGGAACTTTTCATAAAAGTCACAACTTTTTTATGAAAGGGAAGGCAAATTTTTGAAATAATACATTAAAAGGGACTCCTGGTTTGTGGTGGCGCCACGTTGACGGGCCTAGGTTCTGTTTTATATATATATATATATATATATATGTGTGTGTGTGTGTGTGTGTGTGTTTGTGTGTGTGATTATCTAGCAGTATATTTAAATTAGTGAATGTCGTGTAGTATTCATATATATTTTTGTAGATTCTGCACCCATATCTCACACCTAATATTCATGAGACAAAACAATTAATGGAAACATTAAGGCATATATGGGCAAAATGAATGACACAATTATTGATGCCTTAAAGAACAATTTTAAAGGTGTCACTTGCCTCACTTCGGCAGTAGAGAACAAGGTGGATGAAATATTTAGTGATAAAAATTCTAACTAACCTTGTGAGAATTATGTTTCGAGTGGACAGAAACATATACTGAGTATTGTAAAGATGATAATTTGTGTGAGCATGTTGCAATCCTTAAACAGTGAATGATGGAAGTTGTTGTTTCATTCGAGATTAGAAATTGAGGAGAAGTCAAAAGAATAAGAAACATAAAGGTAGACTAATATATATACTATTTGTGTACAATAGTTTATTTTAATGAATGTTAAGACACTGAAACTACACAACATAAACACTCGATGAAGATGGTGTTGAAACTGATGTAGATGAAATCATTCCCATTAGCAATAGTTGGTCAAGAGATCTTGTTGAAGTTGATGAATACTATGCAGAAGAAATTAATGAAGTTTTAGAAGAGATGAAGGAAGGATAGAAAATACAAGAGGAGGAGAAGATGGCATAAAAAGAAGAAGATAAAGAAGAGGAGAAACTGATAAGAATGAAGAAGAAAAAGTAGAGAAGCTAGAAGAGATCAAATAAAAAGAAAATGAAGAGGAGAAGGTCGAAGAAAGAAAGAAAAAGAAAAAGAGTAGGAGAACCTGGAACAGAAGAAAGTGTTGGGTATGTAGCAAGAATTAGTGGGAAATGGAGGAACATGAAAAGAGAAGAACTTGAAAAGTTGGGAACTTGAAGAGTTGGAAACTTGAAAAGTCCTCTCTTGCTTTAGTGAAAAAGCATTTGTACTCATCTGTGGTGGAATGAAAAAAAGGACAGTTTAAATATAGAAACTCCTACTAATTATTAAAATATTTAGAAATAGGGACCCCTCGCGCCGTCGTCGTTGTCACACACTCGACTCGGCTTCGGCTTTGGAAAATGATCGATCGAGATATTATTTTTTGGACAATGTTTGTTTTAATTATTTAGTTATCTATTTATTTAATTAATTAAATTAAATTAAATGGACAAAACGTTCTCAATTAATTAGTTGATAATAGAAATGTTTTCAATTATTTAGTTGAGATTAACCCAAACGTATCAACTTTATGGTTAATTAACCCGACCCAAATCAGATCCGCATGACCCTTTTTATTTAAATTCTTTCCCGTTTTATATAAATTTCCCACCGTTTGGAAATAGGCTGTTCTGAAATGTTGCAACTTTCAGGAAAGTCAAGATCATTTTAAAGGTTGCAAACTTTCATTAATGGTCGTGTGGATTCTGAAAGGGTTGCAACCTTTCGAAACTTGTTCCTCTTGCCTATAAATACCATTTATTCTTCAGAATTTTTTGTTACGATTTTTTCTGATTTCTTCTTCTTCTGCACAAAAGTTTCTTCGTATACTTTACTGGTGTTGAGTGGTTCGCTGACACCAGAGTTTTGGGTATCAATACACTGTTGATTGAGATCGTTCTATCGTGAGAGGACATATTCTAAATAAAACCTCGGATACTAGAGGAGAATAATTTCCTTAAGGGAACACTGTGAATTCAGTGTACTTGATATTTTCCCTGTTCTAATTTTCATATTGTGGTACGTTTACAAATTTTAGTTTTTGTGTGAATTAAATTTTTGTTCAACATTCTTACTGGTTCCGTAAAATTTGGTTACTTCGTGTTTCTGCAAAGTTTATTGGAATCAGTAATTCTATTTTTTCAAACACAGATTGGCAACAATCTTAAGGAAATTATTTATTTTATATTAATATGTGTTTCTAGTGGAAACAAAAATCTTCATGATTTTTTACTCCTTTAAGTCTGCAATTTTAAGTTATTGCTCACTAAGACTGTTTCGATTTTTGTTTATCAGAAATGGCAAGCAACAATGTTACAGTGGTTGTTGCTGCACCAACCCGAACTGTTGTACTACAAGAACTGAAGGCCGGTAAATTCGCTGGTGTGAATTTCAAAGTATGGAAATGACGGTTATTTTTATGGCTTAACAATCTTGGTCTGCAGAAATTTACCTACGAAGAAACTCCAGTGCCTACTGCTGAAATTTCAGACAGAGAAAAATTCATGATTATTGAAGCATAGAAACAAACAGACTTCCTATCTAAGGGCTACATTCTGAGTGCTTTAGAGGATGACTTATATAATGTCTATAGTGCAATGACAACTTCGAAAGAGTTGTGGGATGCACTTGAGAAGAAATATAAGACAGAAGATCATGCTTGAAAAAGTTTGTGGTCGCAAAGTTTTTATACTATAAAATGGTAGATAGTAAAACTATTGGATCACAAGTGCAGGAACTTCAACTTATTTTCCATGATTTGATTGCTGAAGATATGGTAGTAAATGAAGCTTTTCAAGTGCCTGCAATGATCGAGAAGTTACCTAGTTCGTGGAACGACTTCAAGAATTATCTAAAGTACAAGAGTATAGAAATGAAGCTTGAAGATCTTGTGATTCGGCTCAAGATTAATGAAGATAACAAAACCGCCGAAAAGAAGTCTCGTAAGATTTCGACAATCATTGGAGTTAATATTGTTGAAGAATCTCATTACATAGACAAAAAAAGAGAAAGAAGTCCAACACACAGAAGTTAGAACGTGCCAAGAAGAAATTCAACGGAAACTGTTACAATTGTGTTGAGGGTGGTGATAGGTCTTCTGACAGTCGTGCTCCATTAAACAACAAAGACAAAGGCAAAGGCAAAGGTCAAGCAAACATCGTGGAAGAGATGGAAGATGCATATGACTTGTGTGCAATGATCTCAGAGTGTAACTTTGTTGGAAATACGAAGGAGTGGTTTCTCGACTCAGGTCTGCAAAAGAAGCCTTTGAAACGTACACTCATGCTGAGTACAATGAAGATTTGTTCATGGGAAACACAACAACATCAAAGATTGCAGGAACTGGGAAAGTAATATTGAAAATGATATCTGATAAGGTGTTGACTTTGAATAATGTTTCGTATGTCCCTACTATTAGGAATAATTAAGTTTCTGTTGCACTACTCGTTAAGAATGGGTTTAAGTGTGTCCTAGTTAGTGATAAAGTTGTAATAAGTAATAATGAGATGTTCATAGGAAAGGGCTACCTCAATGAGGGCCTTTTCAAACTTAATGTAATAGTTGTTGAGAGTATTAATAAGAATTCTGTTTCTGTTTACTTATTGGAGTCAAATGATTTATGACATGCCTGTTTAGGACATGTAAATTACAAAGCCTTGCGAAAATTGGTTACTTTAGAAGTATTGCCTGATTTTAGATGCAATAAATCAAAATGTGAAATCCGTGTGGAAAGTAAGTTTGTTAAACATCCTTATAAGTTATAAATTTGTTGAAAGAAATTCCAAAACTTTATACTTAATTTAAAAATATATGCGATATGAAGTCGACACCATCTCATGGTGGAAAAAATATTTTATAACTTTTATTGATGATTGCACTCGATTTTGTTATTTATATATAGTAAGGATGAAGAAATTGATGCATTTAAGCAATACAAAATGAAGTGGAGAACCAATTAAATCTAAAGATAAAAATGATTCGGAGTGATACGGGTGGAGAATACGAATCTCCTTTTGCAGAGATATGTTTGGAATATGGTATTATTCATCAAACTACTGCACCGTATACACCATAGTCAGATAGTTTGGCAGAACGGAAGAACAGAACATTAAAGGAAATGATAAATGCATTGATGATCAATTATAGTTCACCGCGAAACCTTTAGGGGGAAGTCATCCATACGACTAATAAGATACTCAATACGGTACCCCATAGAAAAACACAATCAATTCCATATGATTTGTGGAAAGGAAGGAAACCCAACTTGAAATATTTAAAAGTGTGGGGGTGTTTAGCCAAGGTAGATGTTTCTTTACCTAAGAGGGTGAAAATTGGACCCAAAATAGTGGACTGTGTATTTATTGGATATGTTGTGAATAGTAAGGCCTGCTGGTTTTTGGTTCACAAATCTGATAATCTGGAGATTCATGTTAATACGATAATTGAGTCAGATAACGAACAATTCTTTGAACACATTTATCTATATAAAACTGAATGTGAGTTGACAAGTGAAAGAACTAAATGACCACGGGAAGAATCAATGGAAAATACACTACCTAGTGAGGATCCTAGGTGTGGCACTCGTCAACGGAAACCTACTTCTTTCGGAAAAGATTTTATGGCACTACTGCTTGAAAATGAGCCTCAAACATTTAAAGCAGCTCTGTCTTCGTCTGAGTCAACTTATTGGGAAGAAGCAGTCAATAGTGAGATCGAATAAATTTAAGTAATCACACTTGGGAATTGACTGATCTTCCTCTAGAAAATTAACCTTCAGGATCAAAGTGGATCTTTACAAGGAAAAGGAAACTTGATGGTACTATTGACAAATATATGGTTGTACTGGTATTCAAAGGATACAGACAAAATGAAGGTCTCGAATACTTTGACATATACTCTCCAGTAACAAGGATAACATCAATTAGGATGTTAATAGCACTATAGGCAGTGCATGATCTTAAAATCCACCAAATAGATGTAAAGACAATCTTCTTAAATGGAGAGTTGGAGGAAGAAATTTACATGGAACAACCTGAAGGGTTTGTAGTTCCTGGTAAAGAAAAGAATGTGTGCAGACTTGTGAAGTCATTTTATGGACTCAAGCAAACACCCAAACAATGGCATGCTAAATTTGACCAAACAATGTTGGCAAATGGATTCAAGATTAATGAATGTGATAAATGTGTTTACATTAAACACGTAATGAATCATGAAGTCATTGTTTGTTTGTATGTTGATGACAGGTTAATAATGAGTAAAGACATTGATGATATAAATGCTACTACGCGCATGTTGTCCAGTAAGTTTGATATGAAGGACTTAGGAGTTGCTCATTTGATCTTAGAGATCAGGATTATCAAAACTCCCCAGGGACTAGCATTATCTCAATCTCATTATATTAAAAGAGTATTTGATAAGTTCAAATACTTGAATTTCAATGTTGTCAAACTCCAATTGATTTAAGCTTTACATTTCAAAAGAATGTAGGTTCAAGTGACTCTCAATTAAAATATGTCACAGTGTTGGGAAGTTTTATGTATATTATGAATTGTAAGCGACCATATATAACATGTGCTATTAGCAATCTGAGTCGGTTCACTAGTAATCCAAATCAAAATTACTGGATGGCAATGATACGTGTGTTGGGGTATTTGAAATATACACAACACTATGCTTTGGATTATAATAAATATCCTGCTGTGATTGAAGGATATAGTTATGCAAATTGAATCACCGGGTCAAATGAAGTAAAATCCACAACGGGTTATGTGTTCATACTTGGTGGACAAATAGTCTCTTGGAAATTGTCTAAACATACATGTATCGCTCGCTCTACAATGGAATCTGAATTCATTGCTTTGGATAAGGCTGGTGAAGAAGCTGAATGGCTCCGGAATTTCCTAAAGGATATTCCATTATGGCCCAGACCTGTTGGACCTATTTACATACATTGCGATATTCAAGCATCAATAAGTAGGGCAGGGAGCGTCATGTACAACTGGAAGTCTCGTCATATATGACGGAGACATAACACCGTAAGAGAACTACTCTCTAGTGGATTTATCATAATTGACTATGTAAAGTCAAGCGATAGTGTGTTAGATCAACTAACGAAATGCCTAGTGAGAGAGTAAGTCGAAAGATCATGTTAGGGAATAGGTTTACGGCTTAGGACCAGTCAGCATGGCGGTAACTCTATATAGTAGACTGGAGATCCGAATAGCTAGATTCAAGGAGAAAAACAAATTTATGACTGACGGTATGAGAAAATGATCAGGAACAAGGTTAAACTTTAAGGCTTGTTAATGAGTTAATAAAGCTTTAAGTTTTTAATGATTTTCTAAGTTTAGCGTATTTGACCATATAGTGTATCTACGAGATGACACGGTAGAAATCACCTATGTGAGTGTGAAGTGTAATCCGCTTCAAAGGGAATTTTATGTCAATAACCTATTCTCTATACACTCATGAAACCAAGAGGTGTTCATGTCTGAAACGAACACAACCGTAAGAACCATAAACAGTAAAGGGTCAATTGTCTGACATATGGTTGTCTGGGTATACACCAAAGCTCTATGGTTCAAAGATGTCGCATCTACCGATTTATCGAGTATATCCGACATATGTTCACTATGGAAAGTCTAAGGGGAAACATACTTATCCAGATGCAATTAATCCTTGCCAGTAAAGTAAACACCCGCCAGTGCATTCCTATGTTATAACAATTCCCCATTAATGTGGGGGATTGTTGGGTATGTAAGAAGAATTAATGGGGAATCGAGGGAAGATGAAAAGAGATGAACTTGAAAAGTTGGGAACTTGAAAAGTCCTCTTATGCTTTAGTGAAAAACCATTTATCCCTCATCGGTGATGGAAAGAAAAATAGGTTAGGTTAAATATAGGAACAATCCCATTAATTGTTAAAATTGTTGGAAAGAGGGACCCCCATCACGCCTTCATCGTCGTGTCTCACTCGGCTCGGCTTCGGTTTAGCATTGGAAAATCATCGATAGAGAGATTATATTTTTGGACAAAGTTTGTTGAAATTATTTAGTTAATTGTTAAGTTAATTAATTAAAATAAATTAAATGGCCAAAACGTTTTCAATTAATTAGTTCATAACAGAAATGTTTTTAATTATTTAGTTGAGATTAACCGAAATATTTCAACTTTCTAGTTAATTAACCCGACCAGTTTTATTTAAAATCTTTCCCATTTTACTTAAATTTCCCACTTGGAAATAGGTTGTTTTGAAAGGTTGCAACTTTCAAGAACAACCAGGACCGTTCGCAACCTTTCGGAACCTGAAAGGGTTGCAACCTTTTGGAACTTGAAAGGGTTGCAACCTTTCGGAACCTGTTTCTCTTGCCTATAAATACCATTTATTTTTCATATTTTTTCCTTACGACTTTTTCTGATTTCTTCTTCTTCTTCTGCATAAAAGTTTCTTCGTATACATTACTGATGGTGAGTGGTTCGCTTACGACCGAGTGTTGGGTATCAATGCGCTAGTGATTGAGATATTTCTATCCTGGGAGGACATATAATCCAAATCAAACCTCGGATAGTAGAGGGGAATAATTTCCTTAAGAGGACACTGTGAATTCAGTTGTCTTGATTTTATTCCTATTCTAATTTGCAGATTCTTGTACGTTTACATATTTTAGTTTTTTTGTGAATTAAATTTATATTATATTTCTTACTGGTTGAGTAAACTTTTGGTTACTTCGTTTTTTTGTAAAATTTATTGGAATTACTAATTCTGGTTTTTCAAACACATATTGGCAACAGGTAGAAGAAGAAAAAGAACATGAGAAGCTGGAGAATGTTGAAGAAGGCTTATCTGAAGAAGAAAAAGGAGGCAGTGATGAAAATACAGTGGACCTGATGGTTATTGTTATGGAGCTCAATCGTGATGAGTAAGACATTTGTGATTATTGATTATTTTTTACAAAGAAAATTGGTTTTTGAAGTGGATTTTAAGACAATACATTTTTAAATGATTAGTTTTTGGTGGTTGATTATTAAAATAATTGGTATTTGAGATAATTAGTTTTTGGCGATTGATTAGTAAGACAATTATTTTTTGAGATAATTAGTTTTTGGTGGTTTATTTTTATGACAATTTATTATTGAGATAGTTGATTTTTGAAGTGCCTTTTAAGAAAATAGTTGTTGAAGTAGTTTGTTTTTGATGTATTACTAAAGACGGGTGGATTATATAAATGTGTTTTTGTTTTGATGGATATTGTTGCAATATATCTTCTTCAAATTGTATATATAATGTCTTACCATACAAGAAAGATTTCATTTTATTAATAGATTGTACTACTACGTGGTAAAAAATATAAGACAGTACTATTGTGTCCCTGTTACACATTTCCAAAAAACAACCATTAACAACATGTCATATAATTGTCGTAAAATGGATGTCCACACAATATATATTGTGTCCAAGTAAACTTAGTAGTAAAGTAAAGTAACTTTGTGGCCCATTTACTTTGGGCCCAAGTTTAATAATATATATATATATATATATATATATATATACACAAAAAAAAACCTAGTTTCTCGACACGTGCTTTGCATGTGCTGACCAATTCAGAAAGTATTTTTATAGTAAGTAGTAGTGCTTATTTAAACGAAGATTTGAACAATAAGTTTTGCACAAAATAATATTGCAGATTTTTTTGTGAATGTTCAATGTGGATCATATATATATATATATATATATATATATATATATATATATATATATATATATATATATATATATTATTCATGCGAACCTATGAAGATGGTCAATTAAAATTTTTATTAGTTAAATGCATATATTTATTTCAATTTGTTTAGGTTCAATTATGTAATTGGTCATATCTTAATAATATTACCTTTTAGATGATATTTGTTGTGTATTTTTTTTGTCATCTAACCAGATGTATTTGCACGTGTATGTCACATGAAACAGTTCAGATGTCATATGAACATGTGAAGAGAGCCGCCACATTTTATTTTATTGAAATAATTTTTGTATAATAATTTTTATTTTATAACTTATGACATAATAAATGACGCTATTTTTGTTGGATCTCATATTGACGTCCCAACTAATTGTGTAAATTAATCAAAACTAATTATCTAACTGTTCATAGTTAACTTAGAAATGTTTCTCTTTTTTAACCGAAAAACTAAAAGTTGAAATTAAAGAATATATTTTATCTGTGAAATCATATATATATATATATATATATATAATAACATTTTATCTGACAGCCAACAAAGATTTAGTTCATACAATTGTAAATAATTTTTAATTTATTCAATAGAGCATGATTTATTTAAGGAAAAATATCAACACTATGTTATCGCATATATACCGGTAGTATTATAATTTGATAAATTATTGATCAATAAGTAAAGATAAGAAAAGATGATTGATAAAAATAATTAATGTAATAACTATGAGAATTTATAATCTTATAACTAAAGAATGTTAATGAGTGTAAATAACATTTGCGATAATTAGTAATAATTGTCACGACCCGGACCATCGTGATTGGCACCCACACTAAAACTCGTGGGAGAACCACTACTAAGAACCAACTAAAGAAAGAAATCTAAAGCTATGGTATTTAAGTTACGGAAGAGAGTTAAAAAACTAGAGACAAAGTTCCATTATTAAATAAGGAGCTAATAACTAACTAACAATGCGGAAGATAAACCTAGAATCTTAAAGTCAATCTACCAAAACTATAATGATATACGTATCTATAAAGAGATTACTAACGAATTATCAACTAACTAAATCAAGGTCTATGTCCGAAATGGTGGACATAGACTAAAGAGAATACTATGGTAGCCCGAACAATGTCGTTCACCCTTGAACTAGAAGCAATCACCGATCTCCTAAGTAAGGTCTGTCAACCGTCGCGTCAAGATACCCTGTACTCAACAAAAATACGAACTAGTGCATAATATGTGCACAACCACAGTGTAATGATAGAATCACCAGGCAATCCCACTATTGTAACAAAAACAAGCAATTACAACATTATAATACATGCATAAATATTAACATATTCAATATTATAATAACAATCAATATCACAATTCACATGCTTCATCACATAGTTGGTCCTCTCACGGAACCCAAAGTCAAACTGTTAGTATGCCATAACGTGGCAATCCGATCCTCTTTTTATGCCGTAACGTGGCAGTCGATCCCAGTTAGCATGCTTGAATGTGGCAATCTGATCCAAGTTAAAGTTCCATAACGTGGAAGCCGATCCCAATAACTCATCAATAACACATCAAGATCATTCATTCAAGTCATGATTTCATGGTATCAATATTCATATGTCCCATTTCAACATCTATGATCAATATTACAAACATGCATACATATACAAGTATCACAACGAAGCAAAGAAAACGTATATCACATTATCATCGAATCACAACCATCACCTATCTCAAAACAAGGTTGAAACCTAGACAACTTGATCCTCACTTTCTAGATTATTTCTACTTGTTCGTGGTCTAAACTCAACAATTTATATATGGAAATCAATAGAGAAACACTAAATTTCCAGAAAACACACAATCTATGAACCCTAGTTCAAAACCCATGACCCCAACTAGTCAATTAGGGTTAATTCAATTATGAACCTCCCCATCATTATTGACCTATTCTAAAATATTCTACGGATATGAACCCTAGTTCAAAACCCATGACCCCAACTAGTCAATTAGGGTTAATTCAATCATGAACCTCCCCATCATTATTGACCTATTCTAAAACATTCTACGGATCGAAAAATGAGTTCGGAGAGTGAAAAGCTTACCTCTACCTTCAAGAATGGTAGAAAACGAGTTGGAATAGCCCAGGGTAGTCTCTTAACTCAAAAAGTTAAAAAATACAAAATAACATCGTCTAAGGGTTTTATTTACGAATTTTAAACCCGCCATCCTGCTACAGCGGCACCCATCTCACTGTAGCGGTGTCGCTGCAGCGGCAATAATTCCGCCAGCGCACAAAGCAAACTAGTGAGCTTGTCTTGAAAAACCCCAAAAATCCTTAATTTCCTTTCCACATCGTCCGCTACAGCAGCATCCATTTCGTTGTAGCGGCGACATTGCAGCGGCAAGAATCCCGTTGCAGCGTCATGAAGCGAGGCAGTGATCTTACAATAGATTTTCACCTTCTCTCTTTTTACAAGTTACTATTAATGTACAACGCTCTGAAAGTTCCCAAAACGCCAAGATCGATTCCTGATGATCTACTTATCCAAATTCAATTCCGTAAAGTCGTACGAATTCCTTCACGAGTTATCTAACCGATTATGTAATCAGATTCGTATTTAGTCCACTCAATTCCTTCTAGATTTCCTTATCTTGATGATTCTAAATGTCTTCAAATCTGGACAGGGTTGAAAAATCCTAGTACTATGAAAACATTTTTCCAGTCCCAGTTTTTCCCTCTTGGAATTTCTATAACGACGAAACCTGGTCTTTACAATAAATACAAATTTACCCATCACTCATCCCCGAGTGATCAACTAGGGAAAGGTAGGCTAGAAAAGGAATAAGGCAGTACCTAATTCGACGAACAATTGTGGATACTTGTCTCGCATATCCTTCTCGGTATCTCAAGTAGCTTCCCACATTGAAGAATGTTTCCATTGAACCATTACGAACTTAATCTCTTTTGTTCTCAACTTACAAAAATCGCTATCAAGAACAACGATCATTTCCTCCTCATATTGGTGGTCCTTGTCTAGCACTATTGAGTCCCACTTAATGATATAGTCACCACCACTTTGATATCTCTTCAACATGGACACACGAAATACGGGATGTACACCGCACATATTTGGAGGTATTGCTAATCTATACGCCACCGAGGACCAATATTGCGAGGACTCAATTTACCCATCTTACCTGATGTTTTGGGGGAAGTTACATGATCAATTGGGCACACAACTCACTTTTCGTAAAGCCTTCCATCCCTAGACGAATGGACAATCAAAAAGGACTATACAAGTGTTGGAGCACATGTTGAGAGCTTGTGTAATTGACTTCGGAGGTCATTGGGATATGTTCCTATCCCTATTAAATCTCATCACCCCTTCATGGGTGATACCTTGAGAAGAACTTCTCGCCCATCAGGAATTCCATGTCTCTCACCTTGCGATCCGAGTACTTTTTTTGTCTACTCTACGGCTATAAGTTTAGCTTGAATGCTCCTCACCTTATCTTGAGTGTCCTTCACTAAGTCAACCCCCAAAGGTTTTACATCTCTGGATTCGAACTAACCCATGGTCGATCTACATCCCCTCCCATATAATTTCTATAATGGTTTCTTATCAATGCTCGAGTGATAACTTTTATTATAGGAGAACTCAAGGGTACCACGATCTGAGATGATAAAAAGGGGCACATCATGCATCCTCACTATCTCCTTTTTCATCAATCTTAGACAACTGTTAAGCATTGTAATCCACCCTTATCGGAATGAAATGGGATGACTTGGTCAATCTATCAAATACAACCCAAATGAAATCAAACTTCCCTTGAGTCTTGGAAAGCCCAACCATAAAATCCATGGCTATCTTTTCCCACTTCAATTCGGAAATTGGCATCCTTTGAAGTAGCCCCGCAGGCCTTTGATTTTTATACTTCACTTGTTGACAATTCTGATACTTCGCTGCAAACTTCTCAATGTCTTGTCTCATACCCGACCAGCAATACCCTCGTTTCAGATCTCTATACATCTTGGTCACGCCAAAATGAATAGAATAGCGCGAGCCATGAGACTCCGCCAACAACCTTGGAATCAAATCATCAACTCTTGGTTCCTTGAGACTTGCCTATTCAAATTTGTGTTCTAAGCTCATGTAAATCTCTATTTTCAAATTGCTTGGACTTGATTTACTCTATAGATATGGACTTAGCTTCAACGCTAGCTAAAAACCCACCTTTTTCAGAGATGCCCAACTGTACGAACTTAGACTCTAAGGTCTGAATCTCCTTGGCACAAAGTCGCTTGGTTCCACTCAGGTAAGCTAAACTACCATACTTATCACATTTCGACTCAAAGTATCTGCCATAACATTTGACTTATCGCGATGAGGACCTTCTCCTTCAGTGTGTAAAAATCATCTCCGCTTCATGAAGAGGACGCAAATTCCCTTGCCTCAAAATTAAATTTCGTGAATAATTATTTTGGAGCATCTCCGGGTCGGGGACTTGTTCTAAGATGGTGATTTCTTAATTTTTCACAAGTTTAGCTATTCCAAATCATTCCTAAACATCAAGAGACCTTTCCTATCACAAATCATAATCCTTGAATCCATAATAAAACTCAAGGATTAGTTAAGAGTCAATGTAAGATCTGTTATGAGTCGAGTCAAGTCAAGAGAAGTTATGATCAAAATCAAGAGAAGTCAAGAGTCAAGTAAGAGAAGTTCATTTAAAGTTTCCATAAGTCTTTTACAAATGTTTTAACTTTGATTTAACACTTAAGTTTAGAGTTCAGTAAAGAGCAAAAGATGAAGTTCTTTCTTCAAAGAAGTATATGAGGACTATGTATTCCCAAAGAGATTTAAATTGTCTTTACATTTAAATAAGAACGAAAACTGAGATTACCAAAGAGTCTTCGGGCTAGTTTTCAAAAAACTAGTTTTCAAAAAAGAGTAATAGCTTTCTATATTAAGCAAGAAGGGAAGCTGAGATTTCCAAGATAACCTTTGATTTAAGTTTTTGAGCACTAATATCAAATAACAGAAAGAAGTTGTTTTTAAAACATATGAGCTAAGTATATTTTTGGGAGTAGTATTGAGAACCGATACGGGGATGCGAGTTCATATTAACTTAAGTCTCCATAAACCATGTAACTATCATGGGTAGAAAAGGGTCATACTTTTTAGAAGAATCCTTTACGCATAGACTAGTGAATCCACATAGTGAGTTAGCTTCCTATATCATCGACAAGGTATAGGATGGTCATTGGCAGAGTGAAGTAAAGTAATGTACCATCACTATAGCTCTTAAGTGATGGTTGTCGGTTAGAGAAACTCCCGTAGTAGTAATTGAATGGATTCTCAAGGGGTTCTACATGGTATGCCTTTATGATATTATGATTATGAGTTGACATCTTGTTTTAAATAGTTTTCCTTTTCTATATATTGCACTTGTTTTAAACTGCTTTATAATGAATTGAGTTCAGTTAAGTAATCATGAGATAAAAAGAGCAAAGGTAAGTGTTTCTTTCATAATCTCTTTCAAGCCTATGTTGTTCTAGCGTTCCAACTCGCATACTCGTACATTAAATGTACTGATGCCAGTTGACATGGATCATATTATGATGAAGACACATGTAACTAGGATCGGCATCCAGCGCACTGTTGCTCCAATGAGCAGTCACTACAAAATTTTGGGCCTACGGCCACCCATTAAAGTATAACCTTAACTAGCAAAAAGTGTGACCTTTGATATAAAGCTACACTTTTGTACTTTAAGAAAAATATTAAATTGGGTGTCCTAAATAAGATTAACCTTTGACATTAGTTAACACTTTTTCAATGTCGCTATCACAGTTATGCTTATAAAGCGTAGTCAACGAGGTATAAGGGTACACTTTGTAGAGATGCATTAGCGACACCTTTTTTTTTAATTATTCTACACTTGAAAGTTTTTTCTTTGATTTATTATAGGTCACACTTAAAAGGTATTGCCTTTTATATCCCATGTAGAGCAATACTTATAAACGGTTAAGTTTTCCTATGTACAAGATAACGTTGGATGTCCTACAACAACACTTTTGAAGTGTGGCAATATCGTGTAGAATTTTGTAGCCATAATTTTTTATTTGTAAGAATAATATTTTTTATTTGCATATATTCAATAATGAAATAATTTAATATACATCTGACTTAAAGCACAAAATAAAGTAATAATTAAATCGAAGCTATATATTTCAAATAAATTTTGAGAAATGTACAAAAAATACTTAGAAAGTGATTGCTTAAACATCTCTACTATCAATAAATTCCACAAAAACCAAATGCATTCAAACATATATGAAAATAGTACAAAACCTCTTCATAGTTCACTACACTAGATTGAGTTTACTTCTGGCCATAATACAAATTCAATTATCGGCATTTTCTTACACATTAAAAATAAAATTATAAGTTAGTGAAATAAATCATGTATTTAATATGCTTAAATTCACAGTAAGCCAAACCAATTCATAACAATAAAGATGTGGAAGTGCATGATTGGACAGTATTCACTGTAAGCCAACCAATCCAAATCAATATATATATCTAGAAAATTTATCAGCACATGAATTCTGAATTGACACAAAACCCATAACTCATCTTAGTGGGTTCACAATCAAAGTACCTACACCCCTTATTAACATTTTTAACACACGAAAAAATATGATTAACTCAAATAGATGGAAAATCTTTAGCCAAATGAAAGAGAAACAATAATACTATGAGAATCAGATACCAAAATCAGTAAAGGCCAGCAGGTGGTGAAGATCGATGATTGGATTTTTGTTGGAGAAGTGATGGGGTATGATGAACAGTTTTGGACCCAAAAACAAGAAACAATTGAGGGTCTTTGTGCAGTGAAACACGTGAACCCATTTCTTCTTCAAAAATGACAAATTAATCCATAAAACTTAGAGAAGTACAAGTGAGAAAAACACCTAAAGAGGGAAGAAGAAAGGTCCTGCCTGTTCGTAGTGTTGGGGGAGCTGTGTTGATCATTTTTCCACGAAGTGTTCTAAAAGAGGTTTATACACTATGTAGAGAATACTTGTGGGGAAACTATCAGGATATAAGAAGCATACCATTGGAAGGATACTTACTAAAGAAAGACTTAGACACTTGAACATACCCATTGACACTGATAATTGTTTCCTATGTGATATCAAGGCTGTTGAAACTTCACTGCATCTATTTCTGATTGTGTTTTGACCAAACAATTTATGCGAATTCAAAAGTTGACTCCTAATTTTAGGCCTGAGGAGGAAACACCTATAGTCCCTATTTGGATTTATCTACCGGAGCTACCTTGGCATTGCTATCAGAAGGACATCTTGTCATCCCTATTGAGTCCTATTGGCAAAGTTTTGTACTTGGACAATGCTTCTATCCTAAAATTTAGAGGTAGTGTTGCTAGGGTCAAAGTCCAAATCGATCTTTCCAAAGAGAGACCTCCTCATGTGTGGATGGGGTTGAATGAAGAAGATCTAAACATAAGGACGTGGCATCAGTAGAGGGGTCAAGAGGTTAAAAGAGCAACACACAATTATGTTAGGCACAGTATGCCATGAACAAACATACATTGCTGTGAATAAAACTAAGCTACCTAGTTTTTTTACTTTGGGATTGAATTTCTGGGCCTTCGTTGTATATATTTGTGTTGGTTGAAATAAAGGAGCAGCCATCTCTACAAAGTTAACGATAAAAAACAAAGAAATAAAACTACGATCACTCATAAAATTGTGGTAGAAGTATGCTTCTATCGCAGAAAAAATAACAGCTCTATATATCTTTTATGCGACTCCCACTTGTTTTTGCATTTGAATGAAAGCTTCTAAACAACCTGATGCCTTTATTCACCAGCGATTTCCATCATTTTGTATCTTTTAAATCTAAGACTTTGTGAGTACAACAAAATTCTCACTAGTGGAAGATCATCACCTTTGGATCATACATATATTTATGGCAAACAATGCAAACGTACTTGTTAGGTTCAAAGGTCTAACAATCAAAACTTAAGCAACCTACTATGATAACATTCAAACAAGTAACTTAAGCCAGACTCTCATCAGGTTAGTGAACCAAAAAAATAATTAAATAAGACATAGTCTGCTTACTTGGGTAAACAAAATAAAAAGAAATTAAGGAAGCTTCTCAAGAGTTACCTGAACAAAACCACATAGCCAAGTGAGAACTTGTATTTTCTAGGCAGAGCTTCTCTACTACAACAAAGTCAACTACACCATAATGAATAGTTTATATTTTCATCGGTGTACGCAACAAGAACTTTTATGAACTTCAAAGAGAGGAAAAAGAATAGTTACTATTTTAGGATCTCATGGAACTGTCGTCATGTGACTTAAATGATTGAGACATTGAAATACAACCACAAGAAGAATACTACAATAACGAACAGAGACATGGAAAACAATTTTTAATTTGTAGTCATGAATGTCGTGGAGAACAATTTTTTTTTCAAGATTTAGAAATGATTGCACGACATAATTTTTTTTTCAAGATTTAGAAATGATTGCACGACATAATTTACCACTATAAAGTAGCTAGGATGTTTTGAGTTAACAATCATATATGTTCAACAAGTTCTCAGAAAGCAGAGGACGTTATTCTGGTGGCGGAAACTATTTGCGTGTATGATCATCACAGGAATAATCATCGATAAACCATAGAAAAAGATAGTGAACACCTTCAGGAACTAAACTTATTGTGAAGCAGAGTTTAGCTAAGAGGTGCATACACTTCGTCACAAAGAAACCTCATTCAGCATGTCTCTTTTGAAAGTTTAATTGTAACACATATAAAGAGAGCAAAATATACATACATATGCATTGATGGTTACAGGAAGTCCCTTGCAGTACCACTTAAAGTCAATGAAGTCTCTTTGGAGGGCTTAGTTTCACATGCTAGACTGTCATACATGAATAATAATTTAGGATGAAATGACAAAATAATAGTAATTAAATTAGTGTTCTAGATATATCATGCTTTCAATCTTACTCCTGAATGATTTCACATGTACTTTAGCAGATTAGTTAGAGAACCATACAACACATACAAAACAAAACTCAAAACTAAAGAGATTAATCCATTGTAATACTTGTTTAGTCTTCTCACCTTATCTGTTATGTACCACCAGAGGAGAAATCTTCACAGGATATTACTTGTTGTCCTAAAACCTGACTCTTTAACTTAGCACAAAACAACATAATAGATTCAACGCTCACTGCAGTTATGGAGGAAAAAAAGGTATATACTGAGATTGAGATTCATTAACATTTGAGTGTTTGTACCTAATAAACATATGTGTTTGTCCTTTTTCTCCGAACGTGCTGTATGTTTAGCCTTTTTGTCCCAGACATCTGCATGCATACATGCAGCCAACAAATTGTAGAAGCAAATAAGACATGTGTGCATGTTATCCAAAAAGCAATACCTACAATGATAAATTTATAACCCGGAGGTCTACACGAATATAGAGATCTACAAAGCAACTAACCGAGGAATAAAAAAAAGAACTTATGTGCTCTTGCTGTATCAACAAGAGGAAGCTCATTTTGTTGAATTTAGTTAATGATCTAATACATAAACAACAGTAACAACTTCTGGTAGTCAATTTTAATTTTAATTTATTTGTTATTGTGTATCTTAGTTGCACATGTTGTCATTACATTTCTTCTTATCCATTCTCTTTACTTCCCAAGGGTCTGTTAGTTGTCACTTTCTCTGTAATAACTTATTCAGGTTATTCCTTATAGCTTATAGTGAATTCTTTGTTTTCTGCCTCATACATTTAAAATGCAGGCATTGAGCACGGACTGAGACTCTCCCGCCCCTTTGGGAGGAATTCCTGCACTTGACGTCGGATCTCTTTATTCGATAATAGGGATAAGTGAGAGCCACTTTGCAGGGTAGACTTCTTGTATTATAGGTTGTTCAACTAATCTGAATGGTAAGTTGTGTACACTACAAAAAAAATTCACTGAATGGTGAGCCTCCTTGCTTTCCGCAGGATTCATTTTTATTGCTTTCAGTATCAATTGTAGTTCATTAGGATGTTGTGGGGTTTGTCCCAACATCCATCTTAATTTTTTTTATAGGCTTCATAGACAGTCAGATGTTAGTCCTTTGAGTCTTTTCATTATCATTTATTATGTAGTAAGACTTTAGTTGCCATTTTTTCTAAGTTCATTGTTTCATCTTTAAAACGTTCTAAGTTATCCTTTAATCAGTTGAGTAAGTGCATTTTAATCCTTGTATTAATGCTCTATATCTTCCGATGAGTATGTAAGTCAGGCCAAGGGTTCGCTCGGGGTCGATAATGGTCTGCGAGTGTCAGTCCTGGCAAAGGTGTAGGCTCGAGGTGTGACAAACTTGGTATCAGAGCAAAAAGTTCAAAAGTCCTAGGGAGTCTATGAAATTTTGTCTGTAGAGTCCTAGTTATCGGTGTAAAGTGCGCCACATCTATAATTAGGAGGATGTAACATTTAGGAATTTCTTCACTTCTTTCACACTCTTTTTGTGCGTTAGAGTTTGATATCGAAGAAGTTTCCTTCTTATTCGTGCCTGCGCATGTTTTCAGAGATCATGCCTCCACGAAGAGAAGTCAAATGTCGTCCAACTAGGACGAATGTTGAGGAACAACGGGTACCCAATGCACCTAAAGTGCAACCCCATGGAGAAGTTACTACTGACAAATTCATAGAGGCAATTAGGATATTTAGTCAGGCTTTGACTAAATAGGTTGGTCAGCAAAGAGGAGCTCGACAACAAAGTGCTGAAACATCGAGGATTCTTGAGTTTTTGAGGATGAATCCACCAAGTGTCACTGGTTCGAGCCTTATAGGGGATCCAAAGAATTTTACTGTGAAACTGAAAATAGTATTTGAGATGATGCATGTTGCTGACACTGATAGGGTTGATCTAGATACATATCAACTCAAGGGTGTTGCTAGAACTTGGTTTTATTGGTGGAAAGAGGGTAGAGATGAGAATGCACTACCTGTGAGTTGGGCTTGTTTTGAGGAGGCCTTCTTGGGGTGTTTCTTTCCTTGAGAACTGAAAGTGGCCGAGGTACGTGAGTTCCTTACACTTAAGCCAGATTCTTTGAGTGTTCATGAGTATAGTTTGAAATTCACCCAACTGTCTCGCTATGCTCCGAAATTGGTTGCAGACATGAGGAGTAGGATAAACATGTTTGTTGATGGATTGTCTCGTCTATCAAACAAAGAGCGCCGGCATCAATGCTTATTAGGTACATGGATATTTCGATGCTTATTGTCTATGCGCAGAAATTAGAGGACGAGAAGATTAGAGATAGAGAAGAGTTCAAGAACAAGAGGGCTAAGTCAGGGAATGAGTCCGTGCAACAGAAGAGTAATGCCAACTGGTCATCTTACAATAGGAACAAAAGAGACCTTTTCCATCATCTCCTAGTGCACCTGCACCTAAGAATAAAGGTTAGTATATTAGCCGAGAATTCAATGATCTTCAGAGCTAGACCTGCACAGTCTCAGGATAGTGTGGCACAAGGAGGTAATGTGGCTCCTGCATGTGCTAAGTGTGGTAAAACACACCCCGGAAAGTGTCGTGATGGTCAACCATGTTGCTTCAACTGTCGACAAGAGGGTCACTTCATGAAAGGGTATCCAAAGAACATGCAAGGAAATGGTACTGGCGGTGTAACAAACTGCTTATATGTGCTAGTCGCCAAGAGCAAGAGGATTCCCCAGATGCGGTTATTTGTATGGTCTAAGTCATTGACTTTACTATTTATTCTTTGTTATATCTAGGGGCGAGTTTATCCTTTGTAACTCGTTATGTTGCTATGAATTTTAATGTTATTCTTGAGCTACTTAATGAATCACTGTTTCTACACCTATTGGTGATTCTATTCCTGCAGATAAAGTTCATCGTGATTGTCCCGTTTCCGTCAATCATAAGAGTACCATGGCCGTTTTCAGTAAGTTAGAAATGGTCGATTGCGATTGTCATTGTTTGTATGGACTTGCTTCATTCCTGTTATGCCTCAATTGATTTTAGGAATCGAGTTGTCAAGTTTGAGTTCCCAAATAAGCCAGTCTTAGAGTGAAAAAGTAGTTCAGCAGTACCTAAGGGTCTTTCCATTTTGTACCTTAAGTCAAGAAAGTTAGTTTCCAAGGGGTGTGTCTATAACTTAGTCTGAGTTAATGAATCTAGTGTTGAAATACCTCTATTCAGTCAGTTTCAGTTTCAATAGTAAAAGAGTTTCCAGAAGTCTTACTCAATTGTAACACCCTGTACACAAAACAGACCAAAAATCAATTTTTCAGTTATGTTTTACTTCAATTTTACTCTTTCCTACATGCTCAGTACCTTCAAGTACTGATGCATACGTGCGCTACATCTTCTCGTGATGTAGGTTCAGGTTCTCCGCATCCAGATCACGCATAGATCGATTTCCAATATCCAGTTCAGCAGATTCAGTGGTGAGTCCTCATTCTCCGAGAACAACAGTCATGGGTTTCATTTCAGTCTTTTAGTCATTTAGTTTCAGTTTTGCTAGATTTAGCTGGGGCTTGTCCCAGTATTTCTAGTCAAGTTTAGAGGCTTATTTCAGACAGAGTTAGTTTCAGCTTAGTATTGTTAATATTTTTCTTTGTATTAAACTCATAAGTTTTCATATATCTCAGATTTAGCATATGGGTATTTCCCATCTTTTCATTTTTAGTATGATTTAGATTCCGCAACAATTTATTATTCTTTAGTATGCTCATGATCATGCCAGCAGGGTTAGCTTGGGATCACTTGTGGTCCTAGGTTCCGTGTCCGCGTCTTGGGGGTAGCTCGTGGCGTGACAAAACTTGGTATCACTAGGTTCAAAAGTCCTAGGATGTCTGAAAAGCCACACTAAGTAGAGTCATTTTCATGGGTGTGAAGTGCACCACATCTAATGAGAGGGAGGCTATGAAGTGTTTTAGGAAAAGTTCACTTTGTTGTTACTCTTATCGTGCGTAAAGTATGATCTAATCCCATTCTAACTTGACGTTCTACGTTTCAGATCATGCCTTCTTGTAGAGCTTAGGCATGGAATGCTAATGCACGCAATGCTAACGCAGTTCCTCTAGTACCAGATAAGAAAGTTCTAATAGAGAGTTTTTCAGCTTTTGGCTTAGAGTATAACCAACCAGAACAATCAATAAGTTCTAGTTCCTACTAATAGAAATGATCGATCAGTGGCAGCCAGAGTTTGTGATTTTGTTAGGATGAATCCGCCTAAGTTTTTAGGGTCACAAGTTGGTAAGAACCCACAGAAATTCATTAATGAGGTCAAGAAAATATTTGGTGTGATGCAAGTAACTTATAATGATAGGTGAACTTGGCATTCTACCAGCTTAAGGATGTGACTAACATATGGTTCACTCAGTGAAAAGACAACAGAGACGACTTTGTCTTTTATAACTTACTATAGTAGTCCAGATCAGTGTTAGTCCAGAAACTCTCTCAGAACCTTTCTCAGTTTCTACTGCAGTCGGTGACCCAGTTATAGCTAGACGGGTATACATAAATTGCCCTGTCACAGTCTCTCAGAAAGTCACCTCAGCAGATCTAGTAGAGTTAGAAATGGTAGACTTCGATGTCATTCTAGGCATAGATTGGTTACATTAATGTTATGCATTAGTCGATTGTAGAACTAGGATGGTTCGTTTCTAGTTTCCAGACGAACAATCTTAGAATGGAAGGGTAGTAGCTAGCGTCTATGGGTCAATTTATTTCTTACCTTAAGGCCAGAAAGATGATCTCTAAGTGTTATCTCTATCATCTATTTCGGGTTAAGGATTCTATCTCTGAAACCCCAACTCTTGAGTCAGTTCCAGTAGTGAGTGAATTTCTTAAAGTGTTTCCAGAAGATCTTCCCTGAGTCCCTCCCGAAAGGGAAATTGACTTTGGAATTGATATCCTTCCAGATACCCAGCCTATTTCTATTCCTTCTTACAGAATGGCTCCAGCAGAGCTTAAGGAATTGAAAGAGCAGTTGAAAGACCTTCTAGATAAGGGCTTCATCAGACCTAGTATTTCACCATGGGGTGCACCAGTGTTGTTCGTAAAGAAGAAAGATGGCTCCCTCAGAATGTGCATTGTCTATAGACAGTTGAACAGGGTCATAATCAAGAATAAGTATCCCATCCCCAGGATTGATGACTTGTTTGACCAACTTTAGGGTGCTAGTCATTTCTCAAATATAGACCTCAGATCGGGTTATCATCAGCTCAGAGTAAGAGATAGTGACATTCCAAAAACAGTTTTCAGAACTCGGTATGCTCATTATGAATTTGTAGTTATGTCGTTTGACCAATGCTCCTGCAGCTTTCATGGATTTGATGAACAAAGTGTTCAAACAATAATTAGACTTGTTCGTTATTGTCTTCATTGATGATATCCTCATTTACTCTAGGAGTGAGGAAGAACATGCAAGTCATTTGAGATTTGTTCTGCAGACTCTCAAAGATCGTCAGTTATTCGCTAAATTTAGCAAATGTGAGTTCTGGTTGCAATCCATTGCTTTCCTTGGTCACATTGTGTCTAGCGAAGGGATTCGAGTGGATTTGCAGAAGATAGAAGCAATGAAACAATGGCCCAGACCTACCTCTGCTATAGATATCAGAATTTTCTTGGGTCTAGAGGGTTATTACAAAAGGTTCGTGGAAGGATTTTCATCAATAGCATCACCATTAACTAGGTTGACTCAAAAGATGGTCAAGTTTCAATGGTCAGATGATTGTGAGAAAAGTTTTGTAGAGTTGAAAACTAGATTGACTACAGCTCCTATTTTGACTCTACCAGAGGGGTCAGATGGTTATGTGATCTATTGCGACGCATCCAGAGTTGGCCTTGGTTGTGTATTGATACAGCGAGATAAGGTTATAGCTTATGCTTCTAGACAACTTAAGGTGCATGAGAAGAACTATCCAACTCATGACCTCGAGCTTGCAGTAGTGGTGTTTGCACTCAAGATATGGAGACATTACTTGTATGGTGTTCATGTAGATGTGTTCACTGACCATAAGAGCCTTCAGTATGTGTTCACCCAGAAAGAGTTGAATCTTCGCCAGAGGAGATGGCTTGAGTTCTTTAAGGACTATGATATGAGTGTGCATTATCATCCTGGTAAGGCGAATGTAGTAGAAAACGCTCTTAGTAGACTATCTATGGGTAGTGTAGACGATGTTGAGAAGAAATAAAGTAGCTAGTGTAGGATGTTCACAGGCTTGCTCGCTTGGGAGTTCGCCTTATGAGCATATCAGACAATGGTGTAACAGTTCAGAATGGGGCAGAATCATTTTTGGTAGTGGAGGTTAAGGAAAAGTAAGACAGTGATCCAATCTTGCTTGAATATGGGTGCAGTCCATAATCAGAGAGTGGAGGTTTTCTCCCAAGGAGGAGATGGTGTACTTCGCTACCAAGGTAGATTGTGTGTTCCTGATGTGGGCGAGTTGAGACAGCATATTCTTGCAGAAGCCCATAACTCTAGGTATTCTATTCATCCAGGTGCCACCAAGATGTACCGCGATCTGCGGGAAGTCTATTGGTGGAATGGCATGAAGAGGGATATAGCAGACTTTGTGAGTAAGTGCCCCAATTGCCAACAATTCAAGGTAGAACATCAGAAACCAGGAGGTATGACTCAAGAGATCGATATTCCTACTTTGAAGTGGGAAGTAATCAATATGGATTTCATCACAGGGTTAACGCGTACTCGCAGACAACATGACTCCATTTGGGTGATCATTGATAGGATGACTAAGTCTTCTCGCTTTTTGGCGGTCAAGACTACAGATTCGGCAGAGGACTATGCCAAGCTTTACATTAATGAAGTTGTGAGGTTTCATGGGGTTCCTTTGTCTATCATATCAGATAGAGGTCCTTAGTTTACCTCTCATTTCTGGAAGTCATTTCAGAAGGGTCTTGGAACTCAAGTTAACCTTAGCACAGCATTTCATCCGCAGACGGATGGACAAGCAGAGCATACTATTCAAACCCTAGAGGATATGTTGAGATCTTGTGTTATCGATTTCAAAGGTAGTTGGGATGATCACCTTCCTCAGATTGAGTTTGCCTACAACAATAGCTATCATTCCAGCATCCAGATGGCCCCTTATGAGGCTTTGTATGGCGTAGATGTAGATCTGTTGTTGGTTGGTTTGAAGTAGGTGAAGCAGCTTTGATAGGGCCAGATTCAGTCCTTCATGCTATGGAAAAAGTGCAACTCATTAGAGATAGACTTAAGACAGCCCAAAGTCATCAAAAATCTTATGCAGATGTAAGGAGAAGGGAACTAGAGTTTCAAGTTGATGATTGGGTTTTTCTGAAAGTCTCACCTATGAAAGGGGTGATGAGATTTGGAAAGAAAGGGAAGCTCAGTCCTAGATATGTAGTCCCTTACAAGATCTTGAAAAGGGTTGGCAAGGTGGCATATGAGTTAGAGTTACCAGCAGACTTAGCAGCAGTGCATCCGGTCTTCCACATCTCACTCTTGAAGAAGTGTGTGGGTGACCCAGCCTCTATAGTGCCATTAGAGAGTGTGGCAGTGAAAGATAGTCTTTTTTATGAGGATGTACCAGTTGAGATTCTTGACCGGTAGGTTAGAAGGTTGAGAAACAAAGAAGTCGCTTCAGTCAAGGTTTTATGGCGGAGTCAGTCCGTAGAGGGAGCTACTTGGGAAGAAGAGGTAATAGTTCCTCTTCAGTTTTCCAGTCATTCATGCGTAAATTCAGTCTTAAAATCATGTTCCCTCAGTTTGTACTTGCATTTTCAGCGTATTTGCATGTACTCAAAACTCAATTTAGTCAGAAACTCAGTTCGGAGTGTTTAGTAGTGGGGTTTGTAGCTCTCTCCCTCTATTTCAGCTAGTTTAGTCTTCATTCGAGGACGAATGTTCCCAATGGGGAGATAATGTAACACCCCGTAGCCAAAACATACCAAAATTCAGTTTTTCAGAAAAATATGCAGGTACAACTGATGTGACCATCGACGTACCATAGCCTGACCCACGGTCCATCCTGCACAACCGTCGATAGGATCAGAAACTCCCAAAAATCTCATCCTTGGAAAATTGGTTAAGTGTTGGTCGACGGACAGACTTATGGTCCGTAGGTCAAACTACAGTCCGTAGTCCATGACCGTCGATCAAGACCCCATTCACCCACTCTCTGACAAGAGCCACGGATGACCAGCACGGTCCGTAGGTCTGACCGTAGGGTGAAATTAGTAGACAGTTAAGGGAGAAGTGCAGTTGGGTCAACTTCAAATGGTCATAACTCTTTGAACAAAATGTATTAGGTGCTCCATGACCTACCCACAGATATATAATTGAATTATCTTTTCATAGACACCGACCTTGCTAAAATCAGACCTCCGAGTAACATGTTATGGCCATTTTAGTAAAGGCTTGCCGAACAGGCCCAACCGACGGGGCGTGGATCTACCTATGGACCGTCTATCCTGGCCGTAGGTTGGTCTGACAGCAACTTCCCCAGGGATCTTTTGGACCTTTCCCACTTTGTTTAAACCCTAATATACGTTGTTTTGACCCTAAATCATAAGATTTTAGTCAGTTTAAGCCTAGAAACATAATTAAAATATATCAAAGTCAAATCATTAAATCAAAACTTAGAAAATTAGAAGCAAGAGAGGAGAAAAAGCTCAAGAAACCTAGTTAAAGAACGCCACAAGCTCCAGCAGTTCCATCCCCGAAACTTAAGTATTTTTCTATGGATTTCATCACCAGGTATGTGGGATTTCACTAGTGGCTTCCTTTCACCCATTAGATCCCTAGTTTTCAGTCAGATTCTTGATTCCCATATCATGATTAGACCTAGGGTTCCTAGAACTTCAACAGAACTTTATGAATTTATTAGTTATATGTTCCAAATCAGATTATCATGTTACTATTTAGTTTATCGCATGAATTTCAAAACCCTAGCTTTGTATTTCTTTAGTTCTTGAATTACACATGCTAGGTCAGATATTTCAGTTACTTCAGATATACATACCTCAGTTATTAATGCATCATTATCATATTAAATGTTGCATTCTCATTTTGCATGTTCAGTTTTGAGCTATCCAGTATTTTACAGAAATGCAGACATAATCAGTTAACTACATAAATCAATTGGAGTAGCATAATATGATTTGAACTAGGGTTCAGCGTTCTTAATTAGTCCCAGAAGTACTAGCCAAGTAGGTTGTAAGTCCCCTCTGTGGGCAATCAGTTTAGTGATCACGCCAGCATGCCTTTATAACTTTGGCAGGGTATATTGGGTCCTCTCGATGGGGCGTATACATCGGACTCCACATTTAGCTCATGTGGTTTTATTGTTGGTTATTAGTAGCTCCACAGTTCAGTCAGACTCTCTGCATTGACCATTTATCAGTATATTCAGTATTTAGTTTCAGCATGTGGTAAATTGGTCATTGCATCCAGTTAGCTAAGAAATTCAGTATATTATGTTCAGTTTATTATACTTGCTTTTGTGCTTGTTCAATTATGTTTTGTTTCAACTTTACTCTATCCTACATGCTCAGTACCTTCAAGTACTGACGCATACGTGCGCTACATCTTCTCGTGAAGTAGGTTCAGGTTCTCAGCATCCAGATCACGCATAGATCGATTTATGATCTCCAGTTCAGCAGATTAAGTGGTGTTCTCCGAGGACAACAGTCATGTGTTTCATTTCAGTCATTTAGTTTCAGTTTTTCTAGATTTAGCTGGGGCTTGTCCCAGTATTTCTAGTCCAGTTTAAAGGCTTATTTCAGACATAGTTAGTTTCAGCTTAGTATTGAGTTAATATTTTCTTTGTATTAAACTCATCAGTTTTCATATATCTCATATTTAGCATATATGTATTCCCCATCTTTTCGTTTTAAGTATGATTTATATTCCGCAACAGTTTATCATTCTTTAGTATACTCATGATCATGCCAGCAGGGTTAGCTTGGGATCACTTGTGGTCCTAGGTTCGGTGTCCGCGTCTCGGTGGTAGCTCGGGGCATGACATCAATGATCTACCCGGAGTCCTTCCTAAGAGAGAAAAAGACTTCGGCATAGACATCATTCTAGATACTCATCCTATCTCTATTCCGCCTTACAAAATGGCACGAGCATAGTTGAAAGAACATTTGAAGGATTTTCTAAATAAGGGTTTTATTTGAACAAATTGACTTAGAAGACATTTAAAGTTTCCATGGTCTGAAGCTTGTGAGAAAAACTTTTAGGAATTGAAAAAAAAGTTGACTACAATCCAATTTTGACTTTACCGGAAGGTACTCAAGGTTTTGTGGTGTATTGTGATGCATCTAGAGTTGATCTGCGTAGTGTGTTAATGCATAATGCCAAAGTTATAGCTTATGCCTCCAGAAAACTGAAAGTTTATGAGAAGAATTACCCAACCCATAACATAGAGTTGGTTTCTATAGTATTCGTTTTCAAAAGTGGTGTCGTTATTTTTATGGTGTTCATGTGGATATGTTCACCGAGCATAAGATTCTTCAGTTTGTGTAAATTAGAAAGAGCTTAATATGAAACAGAGAAGGTGGTTAGAATTACTTAAGGATTTGACATGAGTATTCTTTACCAACCCAGGTAAGACTAATGTTGTTGCTGATTCCTTAAGCAGGTTGTATATGGGTAGTACCACCCATTTTTAGAAAAGTAAGAATGAGTTTGCACAAAAAGTGCATATACTTGCAAGATTAGGAGTTCGATTAATGGATACCACATAAGGAGGAATAGTGGTGATGAATGGGGCTGAGTCATCATTAGTTTCAGAGGTAAAAGGCGAGCAAGATCAAGACCCTATATTTCTTGAATTAAAGACAAATGTTCATAAGAAAAAAAAAATGATGGCTTCTGAAGAAGGGGGAGATGGTGTTTTGAAGTATTGAGGTAGATTGTGTGATTAATTTCAAGGTTAATTGGGATGATCACATATATCACATTGAGTTGCTTACAATAATAGTTTCAATTTTAGCATCCAAATGTCTACTTATGAAGCTCTTCAGGGGAGAAATGCAGATCTCATTTACAATGATTTGAAGTAGGTGAAGCAAGGTTGATAGGACAAGAGTTAGTTCATCAAGCTATGGAGAAAATGAAAGTCATTCAAGAGAGATTTGAAACAACCCAGAGTCGTTTGAAGTCCTACAATGATGTTAGGATAATGGAATTAGAGTTTGAGGTAGATGACTAAGTCACTTGAAAACTTTCACCCCTGAAGGGTGTAATGAGAGTTTGTATGAAGGGAAGCTCAACCCTCAGTATATATAGGTCTTTACAAGATTTAGCATCCATACATCTGGGTGTTTCACATCTCCATGTTGAAGGAGTGCATGGAAGATACTTCACATATCATACCAACTAAGGATATTGAATCAAAGATAGTTTGTCTTATGAAGAGGTTTTGGTTCAGAATCTAGATCGCCAAGTTCGCAAGTTGAGAAAAAGAAACTAGCATCAAATAGAAGTTATGTGGACAATTAAGTTTGTAGAGAAGGTAATTGACAAGCTAAAGCGGATAGGAAGAAGAGGTATCCACATCTCTTTGAATCTGGAGAAAATGAAGACTAAGATACGAATTTTCTTCTTAGTACTACCTAAATTATGAATGATCATGTTGTTTGTTTGCAATAAATTGTTGGGCATAGTAAGCCTAGACGCCAACTTGCGGGGTTGTAATAACGGCTAGCATCTAAGACTATTGTTACCTTTGGGACTCTTCTTACTTCTAGGAATCTTATTATTTTGCTTACAAATTTCTTCTTTTACCTTTAGAAGTGTAATTACGTAGGTTTCGGTAAGTTATTTATTCTCAGCCTTATATATAGTACGCTAGCTATATAAAGGCCAACACATTAATCAATACACAAGGTCGATCTGCGTCCAATTCTTCTATTTCTCTTTAGTATGTGGTGTAAAAGTTTCATTTTGACCACTCCTCTTGAGGTAATAGATGACTTTTCAAGTCTTTGTTAGACCTGCACTTTTAAATTTCGAACTCTTTTATTCGTATGATATTTTTTGCTTTTGTCTATTATATTGTATGTCAAGTTTCTTGTGTAGGGTCTCTCGGTGTCTCCCACACCATGTCTCGTCTAAGGTGTACTTTGGTTCATCACAACAGACCATCGTGATCGAAGATATTTGAACTCTTAATCGCAATGACCAAAAAATATAATCTCAGTCAACCCTTCATCGCTATCGTGACAAGGGCCACACGTCCATGATGCATAAGGGACCAGGTCCTCGAAAACGAGACCACGGGACCGTGAACACCAAGTGTAAAATTACTTCCACCAGCTGATGTGCACTAGCGGGTATTGGAATGTTTTAAATCTCCGGTAAGCTATTCAGAATTTGTTCGGAACCCCGTGCACTTAAATGAGATATGCTACCCTACAAAATTCATTATTCCAGGCTCAATCGAGAAGTTGAAACTTCCATACGAGGTCATCTTGGCAAAAAGGGGATCCCACACCCAAACTCTATTTTAAGCCAAAATCCATTAGGGGTTCGGAATTATCCCGAGAGCCTCGAGATCCGCATTAAGGGTCATTCTAACAAAATTCAGTTCAAGGTTAAAAAAAACTCCAAAACAAATAAATTTCCTATAAAAACCAAAAGAAAAATTAGTGGACCAGATTTTCAGTTCCATAGGTCAAAATGACTTAGGGTCACTATAGGAAAGACTCTTGGAAATCATAGTTTCCTCTTTCTTCTATTAATACTAGCCATAGGCTCTGTGGAAGTCTAGCTTCCTTTATTTCTCAAAAGTTTGAAAACATTTTAGTTTAAGCTTTGAGGGACTACATAGTTCCCTTATAAATCTTGAGAAATGAACTCAACTTTATGCTTTTTGCTTACTCGAAACTTAACTCTTAGGGAATACTTAGTTCCCTTATATCATTTGAGAATTTAACTCAAATCTTCACTTGAACCTTAAAACAACGTTAAAACATTTTTTTAAGACTCTTGAATACATTAGAAACTTACTTTCACTTGATTCTTAACTTTTAGACTTGACTCTTAACTTCCTTGACTTTTATCTTAACTTTCATTGATTTGGATTGTGGATTCAAGGATCATGATCTCATGTTTACGGATGATTTCATGATGTTTAGATGTACTTTAGAGTGTTGGAATCAACTAAGAATGATATAGGTACATCACTTAGGAGCTAGTACGATGAGATAGGGAAAGAACGAGATCTCCAGGGGGTCGTGGAGCTCTGAGAGGCGCGGGGCGCCAGGGACTGTCGGACAGACCCCTGTTTGGGGCATATGGATGGCGCGCCGCACCAGGGCCTGTCAAACACAGCTTGCCCTGAGGCGCTCTGGCAGGCACGGCGCCCCAAGGGTTGTGTGATGGGACCTCCGACTTTTCTTCTCCGTTTTTCATCTCTAAACCTCCTAAACTCCGATGGATCCCACCCCAAACATTTAGGATCCCTAAATAACTCAATTACCCAATAGTTTAGACCCGAAAACAGTCCGGAAACATGAATCAAAACTACTAGAGATCAACTACAATTCAACCAACAAGAACATCACAAGTTTTCATCAAGAACTTCAAGATTTTCATTCAAATAAACTCTAATTTTATGTATTGAATCAAGTTGGAGTGTGGGTGAAAGGACCCAACACCGAATGATCTCACATACCTTCATAGGGATCACCCCCGACGAAATCCACGAACGATCTCGGCGTTTTGGACGATTCTTTGTCTTATGCTTCTTTTCTGTTTTCTCCCAAGCCCTAAGCGTTCTAAATTTTTGTGAAACTGATTTGGGACTTGTTTTTACCCGTAATATAACCTTAAAATGAATTAGGAAATACTAGGGTGAAAAGACAACTTTACCCTTACTAAAATCCGGATTGGACTTTCCTCAGTCCAACGGCCCAACTTCCGAAAGACATTTCACCCTCATACGACATCGGATTTGTGCAAACTCAGCGGCGTTGGAAAGATCTTCCCAATGGATTTCCAACCATATAAAGAAATCATTCAAACTCTTCCTGAGATGGATGTTATGGCCGTTTGAAAATGACCAAAACTAACTTTTAAAAGCTAGAAATTTTCCAGATTTCCCTACTTATTTCCAAAAATGATTATTCTTTCTTTGTTAGCTTACTCATAGTTAATTCAAGTTACGAGATGTTACAAATATATATAATCACATTTTATATTACACCCAACAAATATTTAGTTCATATAATTGTAAACAAGTTTCAATTTATTCAATAAAGCATGATTCATTTAAGGAAAAATAACAACATTGTATTGTTACATATAAAGAGGTAGTATTATAATATGAAAAATTATTGATCAAAAAGTTTAGATAATAAAAGATGATTGATAGAAATAATTAATGTAATAACTATGATAATTATAATCTTATAACTAAAGAATGTTATAGAGTGTAAATAACATTTGCAATAATTAGTCATAACTCTCATGACCCGAACCGTCGTGAATGACACCCACACTACAACTCAATTGGAGAACCACTACTAACAACAAACTAAATCAAGAAATGTAAAGCCAACATATTTAAGTCATGGAAGCAAATTAATAAATAAAGACGAGGTCCCATTACTAAATAAAGAGCTAATAATGAACTAATAATGCGAAGATAAACCTAGAATCTGAAAGTCAATGTATCAAAATTATAACAATATTTGTATCTAACAAGAGATTAGTATCAACTAACTAAAGCAAGGTCTATGACCGAAAATAGTGGACATAGAATAAAAATAATTCCATGGCAGCCTGAACAATATGGCTCACCCTTGAACTCGAAGCGATCACCGATTTCCTAAGTGAGGTCTGTTAACAGTCGCGTTAAGATGCCATGTACCCAACAAAAATAAGAGCAAGTGCAGAATCAGTACACAATCACCGTGTACTAGTAGGATCATGCGAATATCCCACTAGTGTAACACAAAACGCAATTACAACATTAAAATACATGCATAAATATCAACAAATTCAATATTATCATAGCAATCAATATCACAATTCACATGCTTCATTACATAGTTGGTCCTCTCACGGAATCCAAAATCAAACTGTTAGCATGCCAAAACGTGGCAATCAGATCCAATTTTTATGTCTAAACGTGGCAACCAATCCCAGTTAGCATGCTAGAACGAGGCAATACAATCCAACTTAGATTGCCGGAACGTGGCAGCCTATCCCAATCACACATCAATAACACATAAAGATCATACATTCAAGTCATGATCATGGTATCAATATCATATATCCCATTTCAACATCTATGAACCATATTGCAACATGCATACATATAAAAGTATCACAACGAAGCAAAGAAAATGTATATTACACAACCATAGAATTACAACCATCACCTACCTTGAAAAAAGTTTGAAACCCTAGACAACTTGATCCTTCCCTTTCCGGATTCGTTCTTCTTGTTCATTATATACAATCAACAATTTATATACGGAAATCAATAAATAAACATTAAATTCCCAGAAAACACACAGTCTATGAACCCCAGTTCAAAACCCATAACCCTAACTAGTCAATTAAGGTCAATTCTACTGTTGGATTCTTCAAGAAAACCTTCCCAATCAATATTGACCCATTCTAAAATGTTTTGCGGATCGAAAAACGAGTTCGAGGAGTGAAAATCTTACCTTAGCTTCAAGAATGATAGAAAACGAGTTGGAATAGCCCAGGGGTCATCTCTTAATCAAAGTTGAAAACATACAAAATAAGGTCATCTAAGGGTTTTATTTATGAATTTTAAACATGTCATCCTTCTATAGCTGCATCCATCCCATTGTAGCGGCGTTGGTACAGCGGCACAAAATGAACCAGTGAGCTTGTAAAGAAAAATCCTTAAAATCCATAATTCCCTTTCTGCCTCGCCCGCTACAGCGGCAAGAACCCCGCTACAGCGGCACGAAGCGAGGTAGTAAGCTTAAAATTGATTTTCCACTTCTTCCTTTTTACAAGATACTCTTAACCCATTACTCTAAAAGAGTTCCCTTAACGCCAAGATCAATTCCTGATGATCTACTTATCCAAATTTAATTTTGTAAAGTCTTACGGATTTCTTAACAAGTTATCTAACCGATTATTTAATCAAATTCACATTGAATCCACCCGATTGCTACCAGAAGTACTCACACCTTGATGACTCTAAATTCCTCCAAATCTGGACAAGGATGGGAAAATCCTAGTACTATGAAAAAGTTTTTCCAATATCGATATTCCCCGATGGCATTTCTATAAGGACAAAACGTGGTTGTTACAATAGATACAAATTTACCCATCACTCGTCCCGGAGTGATCAACTAGGGAAAGTTAGGCAAGAAAAGGAACAAGGTAGAACCTGATTCGACGAACAATTCTGGATGCTTGTCTCGCATATCCTTATCGGTCTCCTAAGTATCTTCCTTCATTGGACGATGTTTCCATTGAACCTTTTACAGAAATAATCTCTTTGATCCTCAACCTAAGAACATCGCGATCAAGAACAACAATCATTTCCTCCTCATATTTGTGGTCCTTGTCTATCACTATTGATTCCCACTTAATTATATAGTCACCATCACTGTATATCTCTTCAACATGGACACATGAAATACGAGATGTACACTGGACAAATTTGGAGGTAGCGCTAATCTATACGCCACCGGCCCTGCACGTTCAAGAACCTCAAAGGGACCAATATAGCGAGGACTCAACTTACTCATCTTACCAAATCTCATCACCCCCATCATGGGTGATACCTTGAGAAGAACATTCTCGCCCATCTGGAATTCCATTTCTCACACCTTGTGATCCGAGTACTTATTTTGTCTACTCTGCGCGATTAGAAGTTTAGCTTGAATGCTCCTCACCTTATCTTGAGAGTCATTTTCTAAGTCAACCCCCAAAGATTTTACATCTCCGGATGCAAACCAACCTATGGGCGATCTACATCCCTTCCCATATAACACCTCAAATTGTGCCATATCAATGCTCGAGTAATAACTATTATTATAGGAGAACTCATATATGGGTAGGAACATATCCCAACGCCCTCCAAAGTAAATTACAGAAGCTCGCAACATGTCCTCCAACACTTGTATAGTCTTTTCTGATTGTAAATACGTCTGGGGATAGAAGGTTGTACTAAAAGTGAGTCGCGCGACCAATTAATCAAGGAACTTACCCCAAAACTTTGAAGTTAAAAGGGTACAACGATCTGAGATGATGAAAAGGGGCACATCATGAAGACTCACTATCTCATTTAGATAAATCCTAGACAAGTGTTAAGTGTTGTAATCAACCCTTCCCTAAGTAAAATGGGCTGACTTGGTCAATCTATCAACTACAACCCAAATAGAATCACACTTCCCATGAGTCTTGGGAAGCCCACCCACAAATCCATGGCTATCCTTTCCCACTTCCATTCCGGAATTGGCATCCTTTGAAGTAGTCTCACAGGACTTTGATTGTTATACTTCACTTGTTGACAATTCTTACAATTCGCTACAAACTTCTCAATGTCTTGTCTCATACCCGACCAACAATATACTTGTTTCAGATCTCTATACATCTATGTCACGCCAAATGAATAGAATAGTGTGAGCCATGAGCCTCCGCCAACAACATTGGTATAAGATGATCAACTCCTGGAACACAAATTCTGCCCTTATAGTTGAACACACTATTAGAAACTAGAATGGTTCTTTGAGACTTACCTAATGCAATATTTGTTCTATGCTCATCTAAATCTCTATTTTCAAATTGCTTGACCTTGATTTCCTCTATGAACATGGACTTAGTTTCAACGCTATAAAACAACCCACCTCTTTCAGAGATGCCCAACTGCATGACCTTAGACTCTAAGATCTGAATCTCCTTGGCCAACTGTCGATTGGTTCCACTCAGGTGAGCTAAACTACACATACTTATTGATTCTCGACTCAAAGCGTCTGCCACAACATTTGCCTTATCGCGATAAGGACCTGCTCCTTCAGTGTGTAAAAGTCATATCCGCTTCACGGAGAGGACGCGGACTCCTCTGTCTCAAAATTAAATTTCATGAATAATTATTTAAGAGTATCTACGAGTTGCGGACTTGTTCCAAAATGGTGACTTCGTAACTTTTCTCAACTTTAGCTATTCCAAATCATTCCTAAACATCAAGACACCTTTCCTATCACAAATCATAATCCTTGAATCCATAACTAAATTCAAGGATCAGTTAAGAGTTAAGTTAAGATCAGTTATTAATCAAGTCGAGAGAAGTTAAGATCAAAATCAAGAGAAGTCTAGAGTCAAGTAAGAAAAGTTCATTTCAAGTTTTCATAATTCTTTTACAAACGTTTTAACTTTTATTTAAGACTTAAGTTTAGAGTTTGATAAAGATAAGTTCTTTCTTTAAAGAAGTATATGGGGACTATGTATTTCTAAAGAGATTTAAACCGTCTTAATATTTAAATAAGAACGGAAACTGGGATTTCCAATGAGCCTTGAAGCTAGTTTTTAGAAAAGAGTAATAGCTTTCTAAATGAAGCAAGAAGGGAAACTGAGATTTCCAAGATAGCCTTTGAGATAAGTTTTTGAGCACTAATCTCAAATAATAGAAAGAAGTTGTTTTTAAAATGTATGAGCTAAGTATATTCTTGGGAGTAGTATTGAGGACCGATATGGGGATGCCAGTTCATATTAACTTAAGTCTCCATAAACCACGTAGTTCTCATGGGTAGAAAAGGGTCATACATTTTAGATGAATCCTTTTCGCATAGACTAGTGAATCCCCTTAGTGAGTTAAATTCCTATACCACCGGCAAGGTATTGGATGTTCCTTGGAAGCATGAGGTAAAGTGATGTATCATCACTATAGCTCTTAAGTGATGGTTGTCGGTTAGAGAAACTCCTGCAGTAGTAATTGCGTGGTTCCTCAAGGAGTTCTGCATAGTATGAATGGGGGTATGCGATTTCATTCATGCACTGCACAAGTAGACTTTGACAGGAAGCATGGTATGTCTTTATGACATTATGATTATGAGTTGACATCTTGTTTTAAACAGTTTTACTTTTATTTATATTACACTTGTTTAAAACTGCTTTATAATGAAATGAGTTCAGTTAAGTATTCATGAGTTCAGAAGAGCAAAGATAAGTGTTTCTTTCATAATCTCTTTAAGCCTATGTTGCTTTAGCATCCCAACTAGCATATTCGTACATTCAATGTACTGATGTCAGTTTTCCTGCATCATATTATGATGAAGACGCATGTAACTAGGATCAATACCAAGTGCAACGTAGATCCAATGAGCAGTCACTACGAAATTTTAGGCCTACGGCCACCCCAGTAAATTATAGCCTTAACTAGAAAAAAGTGTGGCCTTTGATTAAAGGCTACACTTTTTTGACTTTAAGCAACACTTTTAACTAGTGGCCTAAAGAAGAGTAACCTTTAATATTAGACAACACTTTTTAAATGTCGCCATCAAATCTACACTTATAAAGCGTATCCAAAGAGGTATAAGGGCACGCTTTGTAGTGATGCCTTAGCGACACCTTTTTTTTATTATTATACTACACTTAAAAGTGTTGCCTTTGATTTGTTATTGGTCACACTTCAAAAGTGTTGCCTTTTATAAAGTTTAAGTTTTCCTATGTACAAGATAAATTGGATGTCCTACAACAACACTTTTGAAGTGTGGCAATATTGTGTAGAATTTTGTAGCTACAATTTTTTATTTGCATATATTCAATAATCAAATAATTAAATATACAAGTGACCTAAAGTACAAAATAAACTAATAATTAAATCGAAGCTATATATTTGAAATAAACTTTGAGAAACATGTCTTGTACAAAAAATATTCAGAAAGTGATTGCTTAGAGATCTCTACTACCAATAAATTCCACAAAACAAAATGCATTCAAACATATATCACAATAGGACAAAAACTCTGCATCGTTCACTATAGTAGATCGAATTTACTTCTAGCCACAATTCAAATTCAATTATCAGCATTTTCCTGCACATTCAAAACAAAATTATAAGTTAGTGAAATAAATCATGTACTTAATATGCTTAAATTCAGAGTCAGCCAAACCAATTCATAACAATAAAGATGTGGAAGTGCATATTGGAGAGTATTCACTGTAAGCCAAACAACCATATATATATATATATATATATATATATATATATATATATATATATATATATATATATATATATATATATATATATATATATATATATATATATATATATATATATATATATATATGCGTGTGTGTGTGCGCGCACGCGCAAATCATATAGAACATTTATCAAAAAATGAATTTTGAATTGATACAAAACCCATAACTCATCTTAGTGGGTTCACAATCACCTCCACCCCTATTTAACATTTTTAACACAGGCAAAAATCTGATTAACTCAAATAGACAGCAACTCTGTATCCAAATAAAATAGAAACAATAATAGTATGAGAATCAGATACCAAAATCAGTAGAGGCAGCAACAGGTGGTGAAGATCTATGAATGGATTTTTCCTGAATAGGTGATGGGGTATGATGAACAGTTTTGGACCCAAAAACAAGAGAAAATTTAGGGTCTTTGTGCACTGAAACACTTGAACTCATTTCTTCTTCAACAATCACAAATAAATCCATATAACTTACAGAAGTACAAGTGAGAAAAAACACCTAAAGAGGGAAGAACAAAGATCCTGCTAATTCATAGCTTTTGGGGAGCTGTGTTGATCATTCTTCCACAAAGTGTTCTAAAAGTGGTTTATAGACTATGTAGAGAATACTTGTGGGAAAACTACCAGGATATGAGAAGCATAGCATTGGAAGGCTACTTACTAAAGCAAGCCTTAGACACTTGAAGCATAGCATTGTTGATTATGTGATATGAAGGCTGTTGAAACTTCACTGCATCTATTTTCTGACTGTGTTTTGACCAAAAAATTGATGCAAATTCAAAAGTGGACTCCTACTTTAAGGCCTGAGGAGGAATCACCTATAGTCCCTATTTGGATTTCTCTACCGTAGCTACCTTGGCATTGCTGTAACAAGGACATCTTTTCATCCCTATTGAGTCCTTTTTGCAAAGTTTTGTACTTGGACACTGCTTCTATCCAAAAATTTAGAGGAAGTGTTGTTAGGGTCAAAGTCCAAATCGATCTTACCAGAGTGAGACCTCCTCTTGTGTGGATGGGTTTAAATAAAGGAGTTGAAAATCAAAATTCAAAAAATGAGGATACAATGGAGACACAAATTAATAATAATTCAACCAGACTTACCTTACACAACCAACCAATTGTCAAATAATTCCGACAAGGAAAACAAAAGAAAAAATTCTAAAATTCAAAGAAAAAGGATCACATGTATTGACTCTACTACTCCCCTACCCCAGGCCCCCCTTGTTATATGTTTGGATGAGGCTGTTGAAGTTATTGGAGGGTTCGAAGGAGGGTGTCAGGAAATAATATCAATTTTTTAAGCACTCAGACATTGCGCGCAGAGAATTAAAAACATAAATTTTGTCCTTACAACAGATCCCTTTAAGTATTAAAAACATAGCGCGCAGAGAATGGAAGGTCCCATGACAGCAAACAGAAAATACATGAGATAATTAATTCAACACAAGCACAGATCCAACATGTGTTCCGAGAGGCAAACAAACTAGCAGATAAATTAGCAAATGAAGCATGTGAACAAGATAATGGAGATCCATACATTTCAACAAATATGAGGAGAATGCAGGGGGACTGTGAACACTGATAAAGCAGAAATACCCTTTCTGCAAATTAAAACAAGGAAAATTACAGTACACGCAATACATCAGGAGAGGGGTCAAGAGGATTAAAAAAGCAACACAAAATTATGTTAGGTACAGAACACTATGAACAAACATACATTACTGTGAATAAAACTAAGCTACCTAGTGTTTTTGCTTTGGCCTTGAATTTCCAAGCCTTTGTATGTATATATTTGTGTTGGTTGAAATAAAGGAGCAGCCAACTCCACAAAGTTAAGGAAAAAAAACATAGAAATCAAACTATGATCACTCGTAAAATTGTGGTAAAAGTATGCTTTTATCTCAAAAACAATAACAGCTCTATATAACTTTTATGCGACTTCCACTTGGCTTTGCATTTGAATGAAAGCTTCTAGCCTTAACTTTAAGTCTTTAACCTTGAGAAAAGCATGAGGGATTTGCTTGCTAGGCTTCAAAAGAACCTGCTGCCTTTAATCATTTTGTATCTTTTTAATCTTAGACTTTGTGAGTACAACAAAATTCTCACTAGGGGAAGATCATCACCTATGGATCATACATATATTTATGACAAACAATGCAAACGTACTTGTAAGGTTCAAAGGTCTAACAATCAAAACTTACGCAACCTACTATGATAACATTCAGACAAATAACTTAAGCCAGACTCTCAGCAGGTTAGTGAACCAAATAAATCATTAAATAAGATGTAGTCTTGTTACTTGGGTCAACAAAATAAAAAGAAATTAAGGGAAGCTTCTCAAGAGTTACCTGAACAAAACCACATAGCCGAGCGAGAACTTGTATTTTCTAGGCAGAGCTTCTCTACTAAAACAAAGTCAACTACACCATAATGAATAGTTAATACTTTCATCTATGTACGCAGAAAGAACTTTTATGAACTTTAAAGAGAGGAAAAAGAGTAGTTACGATTTAAGGATCCTAAGAAACTGTCATCATGTGATTTAAATGATTGAGACATTGAAATACAACCAACAAGAAGAATACTAGAATAACGATCAGAGACATGGAAAACAATTTTTTGTAGTCATTGATGTCGTGGATTTTTTTTAAGATTTAGAAATGATTGCACGACATAATTTACCACTATAAAGTATCTAGGATGTTTTGAGTTGACAATCATAGATGGTTCAACAAGTTCTAAGAAAGCAGAGGACGTAGTTCTGGCGGCCACAACTATTTGCGTGTATGAGCATCAGCGGAGTAATCATCGACAAACCATAGAAAAATATAGTGAACACCTTTAGGAACTAAACTTGCAGCGAATAGTTTATTCATCAACTATAAAAAAAAATTATATCCTTGTCTCCTATTCAGATCTCGCAATATGAAAAATCACAAATGGAAATATTGTGACGTAAAGTTTATCTAAAAGGTACATACACTTCGTCACAAAGAAACTTCATTCAGCATGTCTCTTTTGAAATTTTAATTCTAACACCTATAAAGAGAGCAAAAGATACATAGATATGCATAGATGGTTACACGAAGGTCCTTGCAGTACCACTTAAAGTCAATGAAGTCTCTTTGGTGGGCTTAGTTTAGGATGAAATGACAACAGAATAGTAATCCCTCCTTTCAAAAAGGATGACCTAGTTTGACTTGGAACGGATTTTAAGAAAAAAAAACTTTTTAATTTTGTGGTTCTAAACTACAGTTATGTCAAATGTACCAAAATGCCCTTTAATCTTGTGGTCTTAAACATGACACGTGGACAGTTAAAGTTAAAGTATTTCCAAAAAAGGAAAGGGGTCATTCTTTTTTAAACAAATTAAAAAGAAAATAGGGACATTCTTTTTTAAACGGAGGGAGTAATTAAATTAGTGTTCTAGATGTACCATGCTTTCAATCTTACCCTTGAATGATTTCACGTGTACTTTAGCAGATTGGTTAGAGATTATCAATTTTAAGATTTGTTTAGTATTTTCACCTTATCTGTTATGTACCAACAGAGGAGAAATCTTCACAGGATATTACTTGTTTTCCTAAAACGTGACTCCGTAGTTGGCAAAAAACAACATAATAGATTCAACGCTCACTGGAGTTATGGAGGAAAGAAAGGTATTTACTGAGATTGAGATTCATTAACATTTCAGTATTTCTACCTAAGAAACATAGGTGTTTGTTCTTTTGCTCTGAATGTGTTGTATGTTCAGCCTTTTTGTCCCAGACATCTGCATTCATACATGCAGCATACAAATTGTAGAAGCAACTAAGAAATGTGTGCATCTTATCCAAAAAGTAATAACTACAATGATAAATTTATAACCGGAGGTCTACATGCATATAGAGATCTACAAAGCAGCTAACGGTGGAATCAAAAAAAGAACTTATGTGCTCTTGCTCTGTCAACAAGAGGAAGCTCATTTTGTTTAATTTAGTTAGAGATCAAATACATAAACAACAGACAACAACTTCCGGTACTCAATTTTAATTTTAATTTATTTGTTATTGTGTATCTGAGTTGCACATATTGTCCTTACATTTCTTCTGATCCATTTTCTGTACTTCCCAAAGTTCTTAGTTGTCACTTTCTCTGTAATAGTCTAACTTAGATTCTGATACAATGGTTAAGATTAACAACTACGAGGACAGTACCGCCCTGACTAGTGATGATTTTGAATCTAAAGAAAATAAAATGGACAGCGGAGTTGTGGAGAGTAGTAGAGATACCCGATATAATGTAGATGACGAATATGATCCCCTATCCTGGCCAATTTGTACAAGAGAAATCTCTGGTAAGTCGTATAATCTAACGACATGAATGGATGAGTTAGGATCCTTTCCGGTGAAAATTTCCGTGAGAGAAAGGATGGGTTTTTATCGTGATTTTCGTTCAAGAATAAAATTATAATGACTTCAGAGATACTTCTTTTGGACACTTGAGGCATATTTCAAAATATTTCAAGTTCAATGGGAATATGGTCCTTTATATGTTACTGCGATATGTGAAAAATCATAAAAAAAATAAAAATTGCATGAGATGTGGTTATGTGTGAACGATAAGCCTTCTTGTTTTAGGTTAAAAGAATTTGCATGGATTAGGGGGTTGAATTACTCAGCATACCCATGTGATGCAAAAATGACAAAAGTAGTTGAGGAAGGTAAGTAATGTCACAATAAAGTGACAAAGAATTAGAACATTATTGCTACAAAGTTGATGAATTTGATCAAGGGTACCAGATTGAATAAGGTGCAAAAGTTGAAGTGGTCTTTCATTTTGTTCGTCCACTCGATGTTGCTTGCCCATGATTGATCTAACATTGTGGATTTAAACCACATTAAGATGTTGGATGATTCAAATTTCTTCAAGAGATAGCCATAGGAGGAAGAGTATTTTGATCTAACAGAGATGTATTTGAAGAACAAAATCAATTTGAAGAAGCAGAGTGAAGTGTATAATAAAAGAGGAAATGAATTTTATGCTCTGTATTACTTCCCCTTGTCATTCTAGTACTTATTATTAATTATGTACTTGGTTTTCCTTTTAAAAGCTTATATATTTATCTAGTATTTCGTAGTCTCTCTTTATATATTTTTTGTTTTATAAATTTCAGGTTTGGATATATGAGGGTTTTCCTCATCTTGGTAATTATGCCAAGAAGTCCATGGATTCTCCTTTTTCCATTCCCTATTTACTGAGATGCCACACGAAAAAAGATCGATAATATTATCGAAGGTGATCCATTTCATTACAAACGAAGAAGTACAAAGGTATAAATTTATTTATTACTAGGTAAATTATCCGCGCTTCGCGCAGTAGTTGAGTACGTCAATAATTTGTTTATAAACATTTGATAATATAGGTGTTTTTGAGTGGGTACAATCTAATGATAAATTGTCGAGAATATTTGATCCAAAGATGAAAGTAATTATTATTTTAATCTTAAAATAAAAAGATTTGATTCTAATTTCTTATGCATGTTAGTGATTCTTCATTTTACTGTTGTTATTTATAACCAAAGTGTTTAGAAAAGATACGTAATTGTTTCATTGTCTATATTTGTATTTTCCAAAAGTTGTACAAATACTTTATTCATCAATTGCGAGAGTTTTCTCCTATTCAAGGCCTCTAAATAAAGAATCTAAAAAACATCTCTTGGAGTTCAAAGAATTAAAGTGTGCCACTCAAATATATTGATCAAATAAAGTATTGCCAAGTCCTTTATTTAAAATCATTTGCAGTCTATGTCACTACTTTGATAGCTAAAAGGAATATTTTTGTTATTTATGTTTCGATCAATATGGTTAAATAATTGTTTTTTTTGCAACTTTTAATCTAATATTTATAAGGACATAACTATATCTTTAATTTTTAGTTTATAACATGTACTAAAAAATAACAATTAATAACACAAACATAAATTAATGACTTAAAGAATAAAAGAATTTGTAACAGAAGAATGAAATAGAAAGAAAAATATCTATCTCACTGAATGTACATTGTCCTCTTAAGAAAATTACTCTCCTATATTACCCGAGGTATAAAGGAATAGATCCTCTCATGATAGAACGATGCTATTAACTATAATATTGATACAAAAACAATAAAGTTAATGAAGCACTCAACATGAGCAAAATACACAAATATTCAATTGTGCAGAAGCAAGAAGAAGTTCAGATCCTCTCAAGATTGAACGATGTTATTCGCTATATTTATGAATGATATGATTACCTAGCAATATTTTTAAATTAGTGAACGTCGTGTAGTATTTATATATTTTTTGAAGATTCTGCACCCATACCTCACACCTAATGTCGGTGAGACAAAATAAAATTACATGGCAACATTAAGGGATATATCGGCGAAGTGAGAACATAGTCATTGATGCGTTAAAGAACAATTTGAAATGTGTCACTTGCCTCACTTCAGCAGTAGAGAACAAGGTGGATAAAATATTGGGGTGATAACAATTCTAACCAACCTTTTGAGAATTATGCTTTGAGTGGACAAAAACATATACTGAGTAATTGTAATGATTAAATATTTGTGGGCGTTGCAACCCTTAAAAATCAATAATGGAAGTTGTTGTTTTATACGAGAAGAGAAATTGAGAAGTTAAAAGAAGAAGAAAAATAAAGGCAGACTAATTTTTATACTATTTGTGTAAAATAATTTATTTTAAAGAAAGTTAAGACCCTGATCTTGTAGTAGTTGATGAAACTACACAACATAAACACTAGATGAAGATGGTGTTGCAATTGGTGTTGATGAAATCATTCCATTAGAAATTGTAAATGAAGAGATCTTTTTGCAGTTGATGAATATTTTGCAGAAGATGTTAATGAAGTTTTAGAAGAGATGAAGAAAGGAGAGGAAAAACAAGAGGAGGAGAAGATGGCAGAAAAAGAAGAAGGGAAAGAAGAGGAGAAACTGAAGAGAATGAAGAAGAAAAAGTAGAGAAGCTACAAGAGATGAAATAAAAAGAAAATGAAGAGGAGAAGATCGAAGAGAAGAATGAAGAAGAAAAAGAGTAGGAGAATCTGAAAGAGAAGAGAGAAGAAGGAAAAAAACATCAGAAGCTGGAAGAGAATGTTGAAGAAGACTTGGCAGAAGAAGGAAAAAGAGTCTGTAATGATAATTCAGTGGACCTGATGGCTATTGTTATGGATCTCAATGGTAATGAGTAAGACATTTGTGACTATTCATTTTTTTTCTAAAAGAAAATGGCTTTTTGAAGTGGATTTTAAGACAATAGATTTTTGAAATGATTAGTTATTGATGGATTATCAAGAAAATTGGTTTTTGAGATAATTAGTTGTTGTTGGTTGATTAGTAAGATAATTAGTTTTTGAGATGATTAGATTTTGGTAGTTGATTTTTAAGACCATTTATTTTTGAGATAGCTGATTTTTGAAGTGCCTTTTAAGATAATGGTTGTTGAAGTAGATGGTTTTTGAAGCATTATTAAAGACAGTTAGATTTTATAAATGTGATTTTGTTTTGATGGATATTGTTGTCATTTATCGACTTTAAATTGTAGATATAATGTCTTACCATACAAGAAAGACTTCATTTTATTAATAGATTGTACCACTACATGAGTAAAAAATATAACACTGTACTATTGCGTCCCTGTTACACATTTCCAACAAACAACGATTAACAACAGGCCATACAATTATTGTAAAATAGATTTCCACACAATATATATTGTGTCCAAGTAAAATATTTTGTGTCCAAGTAAACTTAGTGGTCAAGTAAATTAACTTTGTGGCCCAGTTACTTTGTGCACAGACACACACTAGTTTCTCGACAAGTGCGTTGCATGTGATTACAAATTCAAAAAATATTTTTTATTGTAAATATTATTGCTTATTTAAACGAATATTTGAATAATAATCTTTGCACAAAATAATATTGCATATTTTTTTGTGAATGTTCAATGTGGATCATCACATATATAACTCTTATTCACGCGAACCTATGCAGATGGTCAATGAAAATTTTTATTAGTCAAATGCATATATGTATTTTAATTTTCTGAGGTTCAATATTGTAATTGGTCGTATCTCAATAATATTACATTTTAGATGATATTTTTTGTGTATTTTTTGTGTCATTTAACCAGATGTATTTGCACGTTTATGTCACATGAAACTGTTCAGATATCATATGAACATGTGAAGAGAACCTCTACATTTTATTTTATTGAAATAATTTCTGTATAATAATTTTTATTTTATAAGTTATAACATAATAAACGACATTGTTGTAGTTGTCTCACATATTGACTTCTAAACTGATTGTGTAAATGAATCAAAGCTAGTTATCTGATTGTCCATAGTTTACTCAGAAATATTTCTTTTGTTAAACCGAAAAACTAAAATTGAAATTAAAGTATATATTCTATCTGTGAAATCATATATATAATCACATTTTATCTTACAACCAACAAAGATATAGTTCATATAATTGTAAGAAAAATCAATTTATCCAATAAAGCATGATTCATTTAAGGAAAAATAACAATATTGTGTTATCACATATATAGCGGTAGTATTATAATATGATAAATTATTGATCAAAAAGTTAAGATAAGAAAAGATGATTTATAGAAATAATTAATGTAATAACTGTGAAATTTATACTCTTATAACTAAAGAATGTTAAAGAGTCTAAGTAACATTTGCAATAATTAGTAATAAAAGTCACCGACACTACAACTCGGTGGGAGAACAAGTCCTTAAAACCAATTAAAGCAAGAAATCTAAAGATAAGTTATTTAAGTTACGGATGCAAGTTAAATAACTAAAGACAAGGTTTCATTACTAAATAAAGAGCCAATAACTCACTAACAATGCGGAAGATAAACCTAGAATTTGAAAGTCAATTTACCATAACTATAACAATATCCGTATCTAACAAGAGATTACTAACGAACAATCAACTAACTAAAGCAAGGTCTATGTATGAAAATGGTGGACATAGACTAAAGAAAATTCCATGGCAGCCCGAACGATGTGGCTTACCCTTGAACTCAAAGAGAACACTGATCTCCTAAGTGAGGTCTGTCAACAGTCGCGGGAAGATGACTGTACTCAACAAAAATAATTGCAAGCGCAGAATCAGTACACAATCACTGTGTACTGGTAGGATCACGAGGCTATTCTACTAGTGTAACACAAACAAACAATTACAACATTATAATACATGCATAAATATCAACATATTTAATATTATCATAACAATCAATATTACAATTCACATGCTTCATCACATAGTTGGTCCTCTCACGGAACTCAAAGTAAAACAGTTAGCACATCGAAACGTGGCAATCCAATCCAATTATTATGCAGGAACATGGAAACCGGTCCCATTTGGCATGCCGGAACGTGGCAATCCTATCCAATTTAGAGTGCAGGAACGTGGGAGCTGATCCCAATCACATATCAATAACACATCAAGATCATACATTCAAGACATGATTTCATTCTATCAATATTCATATATCTCATTTCAACATCTATGATCAATATTGGAACATGCATATATATATATATAAGTATCACAACGAGATAAATCAAACATATATCACACAATCATCACCTACCTCGAAACAATCTTAAAACCCTAGACAACTTGATTCTTGCCTTTCCGGATTCGTTCTGCTTGTTCGTGGTATAAAATAAATAATTTATATACGGAAATCAATAAATAAACACTAAATTCTCGAAAAACACACAATTTATGAACCCTAGTTCAAAACCCATGCCCTAACTAGTCAATTAAGGTAAATTAAACCATAGGAATCTTCAAGAGAACCTTCCCCATCAATATTGACATATTCTAAAACATTCTATAGATCGAAAAATGAGTTTGGGAAGTGAAAATTTTACCTCTATCGTTAAGAATTATGGAAAACAAGTTGAAATGGCTCGAGGGTCGTCTCTTAACTCAAAAAGTCGAAAATTTTAAAAATAGGTCGTCTAAGGGTTTTATTTATGAATTCTAAACCCGTCATCCCGCTACAGCGACACCCATCCCGTTGTAGCAGCGTCGCTTTAGTGGCACTAATCCAGCTGCAGAGGCACTAAGTGAACCAGTGAGCTTGTCTTGAAAAATCCTAAAAATCCTTAATCCCCTTTCCGCCTCGCATGCTATAGCGGCATCCATTCTGTTGTAGTGGCGTCACTGCAGAGGAAAGAATCTCACTGCAGCGGCACGAAGCGAGACAATGAGCTTACAATAGATTTTCAACTTCTCCCCTTTTACAAGATACTTTTAACCCACTACGCTCAAAAAGTTCCGTTAACACTAAGATCTATTCCCGATGATTTACTTATACAAATTCAATTCCGTAAAGTCGTACGAATTTCTTAACGAGTTATCTAACCAATTATATAATCAAATTCATATTTAGTCCTCCCAATTGCTACCAGAATTCCTTATACCTTGATGACTCTAAATTCCTCTAAATATACACAAAGATGGGAAAATCCTAATACTATGAAAAAGTTTTCCGAATACCAATTTTTTTCCCGTCGGCATTTCTATAATGACGAAACCCGATTGTTACAATAGATACAAATTTTCCAATCACTCATCCCCGAGTGATCAACTAGGGAAAGGTAGGATAGAAAAGGAACAAGGTAGTAACTGATTCAACGAACAATTGTGGATACTTGTCTCGCATATCCATCTCGGTCTCCCAAGTAGATGGACGATGTTCCCATTGAACCAGACTTAATGTATTTGGTCCTCAACTTACTAACATCGCGATCAAGAACATAAATCAGTTCCTCCTCATATTGGTGGTCCTTGTCTAGCACTATGGAGTCCCACTTAATGATATAGTCATTATCACTGTAATATCTCTTCAATATGGACACATGAAATACGGGATGTACACCGGACAAATTTGGAGGTAACACAATTCTATATGCCACCGGCCCTACAAGTTAAGAACCTCAAAGGGACCAATATATCGAGGACTCAACTTACCCCTCTTACCAAATCTCATCACCCGCTTTATGGGTGATACCTTGAAAAGAACATTCTCGCCATATGAAATTCCATGTCTCTCACCTTGTGATCCGAGTACGCGCGGCTAGAAGTTTAGTATGAATGCTCCCCACCTTATCTTGAGCGTCCTTCACTAAGTCAACCCCCAAAGGTTTTATATCTTCATATTCGAAACAACCTACGGTCGATCTACATCCCCTCAAATATAACGCCTCAAATGGTGACATATCGATGCTCGAGTTATAAATATTATTATAGGAGAACTCATATAGGGGTAGGAAAATATCCCCATTCCCTCCAAAGTCAATTACACAAGCTCTCAACATGTCCTCCATCACTTGTATAGTCCTTGCTGATAGTCCATTCGCATAGGGATGAAAGGGTGTACTAAAAGTGAGATGCATGCCCAATTAATCATGCAACTTCCCCATAACATGGAAGTGAAAAGCATACCACGATCTGAAATTATGGAAAGGGGCACATCATGCGCCCTCACTATCTCTTTTACATAAATCCTAGCCAATTTTTAAGCGTTGTATTACACCCTTACTAATTTGAAATGGGCTGAATTGGTCAATCAATCAACTACAACCCAAATAGAATCAAACTTCCCTAGAGTCTTGGGAAGCCCAACCACAAAATCTATGGCTACCCTTTCCACTTCCATTCCGGAATTGGCTTCCTTTGAAGTAGTCTCATAGGACTTTGATGTTTATACTTCACTTGTTGACAATTCTGACACTTTGCGACAAACTTCTCAATGTCTTGTCTCATACCCGACCAGCAATACACTCGTTTTAGATCTCTATACATCTTGGTAACGCCCGGATAAGTAGAATAGCGCGACCCATGAGACTTTGCCAACAACCTTGAAATCAAATCAACAACTCTTGGAACACACATTCTACCCTTATAGTTGAGCACACCACTAACATCTAGAGTGATTCCTTAAGACATACCTATCACAATCTTTGTTCTAACCTCATCTAAATATCCATTTTCAAATTGCTTGGCCTTGATTTCCTATATGAACATGGACTTAGCTTCAAAACTTGCTAACTACCCACCTCTTTCAAAGATGCCCAACTGCACGAACTTAGACTCTAAGGTCTGAATCTCCTTGTAAAACAGTCGCTTGGTTCCACTCAGGTGAGCTAAACGACCCATACTTATCGGTTTTCAACTCAAAGTGTCTTCCATAATATTTGCCTTATCGTGATGCGGACCTGCTCCTTCAGTGTGTAAAATTTTGCTCCTCATCACGGAGAGGAAGTAGATTCCTCTATGTCAAAATTAAATTTCGTGAGAAATTATTTAAGAGCATCTATGCGTGACAAGCTTGTTTCAAGACGGTGATTTTGTAACTTTTCTCAAGTTTAGCTATTCCAAATCATTCCTAAACATCAAGACACATTTCCTATCACAAATCAGAATCCTTGAATCCATATTCAATTCAAGGATCAGTTATGTGTCAAGTTAAGAAATGTTTTGAGTCAAGTCAAGAGCAGTTAAGATCAAAATCAAGAGAAGTCAAGAATCATGTAAGAGAAGTTCATTTCAAGTTTTCATAAGTCTTTTACAAACGTTGTAACTTTGATTTAAGACTTAAGTTTTGAGTTCACTAAAGAGTAAAATTTGAAGTTCTTTCTTCAAAGAAGTATATGGGGACTATGTATTCCCAAAGAGATATAAATCGTCTTCACATTTAAATTGGAACTGAAACTGAGATTTCCGAAGACCCTTCGGGATAGTCTTTAGAAAAGAGTATTAACTTTATAAATGAAGCAGGAAGGGAAATTGAGATTTCCAAGGTAGCCTTTGAGCTAAGTTTTTTAGCACTAATCTCTAATCACAGAAAGTAGTTGTTTTTAAAACCTATGAGCTAAGTATATTTTTGGGAGTAGTATTGAGAACCGATACGGGAATGCAAGTTCATACTAATTTAAGTCTCCATAAACCATGTACCCGTCATGGGTAGAAAAGGGTCATACTTTTTAGAAGAATCCTTTTCAGATAGACTAGAATCCACTTAGGTAGTTAGTTTCTTATACCCCCAGTAAGGTATATGATGGTCATTCGTAGCGTGAGGTAAAAATTTGTATCATCACTATAGCTCTTAAGTGATAGTTTTCGGTTAGAAAAACTCCCGCAGTATTAATTGCATGGTTCCTCAATGGGTTCTGCTTAGTATGAATAGGGGGTATGAAACTTCATTCATGCATTGCACAAGTAGTCTATATGAGGAAGCATGGTATGTTTTATGATATTATGATTATGAGTTGACATCATGTTTTAAACATATTGCACTTGTTTTAAACTACTTTATAGTGAAATGAGTTGAGCAAAGTATTCATGAGTTTAGAAGATCCAATGTAAGTGTTTCTTTCAAAATATATTTGAAGCTTATGTTGTTTTACCATTCTAACTCGCATACTTTGTACATTCAATGTACTGATGCCAGTTTTCCTGCATCGTATAATGATGAAGACGCATGTAACTAGGATCGGCACCCAGCGCACCTTTGATCCAATGAGCAGTTCAGAGTTTGTTGTTGAGCCTCTTGCTTTTTGGAAGATCCATTTTTATTGCTTTCAGTATCAGTTGTATTTCATTAGGATGTTGTGGGATTTGTCCCAACATCCATCTCAATTGTTTTAAGGGCTTCATAAACAGTCAGATGTTGGTATTTTGAGTCTTTTCGTTATCATTATTATGCGGAGACTTTAGTTTCTATTTTCCCTAAGTTGAATGTTTTACTTTCAAAACAGTCTAAGGTATCCTTTAAACATTTGAGTAATTGAATTTTAATCCTTGTATTATAATGCTTTAAGTATTCTGCTGAGTAAGCAAGACAGACCAAGGGTCCGCTCGGGGCCAAAAATGTTCTTCGATTGCCAGTCTCGCCCAGGGTGTAGGCTCGGGGTGTGACAAACTTGTTATCAGAGCATAGAGTTCAAGAGTCCTAGGGAGTCTATGTAGTTGTGTCTGTAGATTCCTAGTTATTGGTATAAAGCGCGCCACATCTATAATGAGGAGAATTCAACATTTAGGAATTTTTTCACTTATTTCACACTATTTTCTTGCGTTAGAGATTGATTGCTAACAAGTTTCATTCTAATTCGTGTCTTCACGTGTTTTCAGTGAATCATACCTCCACAAAGAGAAGTCAAAGGTCGTCCAACTATGTGGAATGTTGAGGAACAACGGTACCCAATGCACATGAAATGCAACCCCAAGGAGATGTTATTAATGCCAAATTCAGAGAGGTAATTAGAATATTGAGTTAGGTCGTGACTAACAACGTTGGTTAGAAAAGAGAAGCTCGAAAACAAGGGTTTGACACTTCGAGGATTCGTGAGTTCTTGAGGATGAATCCCTCAAGTTTCACTGGTTCGAGCCCTAATGAGGATCCACAAAATTTTACTTAGGAACTGAAAAAGTTATTTCAAATGATGCATGTTGCTGACACTGAGAGGGTTGATCTAGCTGCATATCAACTCAATGGTGTTGCTAGAACTTTGTTTGATTAGTGGAAACAAGGTAGATATTAGAATGAACCACCTGCGATTTGGGCTTGTTTTTGGAGGCCTTCTTGGGATGTTTGTTTCCCCGAGTACAAAAAGATTCCAAGATACATGCGTTTCTCACACTTAAACAAGATTATTTGAGTGTTCATAAGTATGATTTGAAATTCACCCAATTGTCTTGCTATGCTCCGGAATTGGTTGCGCGCATGAGGAGTAGGATGAGTTTGTTTGTTCTTGGGTTGTCTCGTATATCAAGAAAATAGGTACGGGCAGCAATGCTTATTGGGGAAATGGACATTTAGATGTTGATGGTCTATGTACAACAATTAGAGGACGAGAAGCTTAGAGATAGAGAGGAGTTCAAGAACAAGAAGGATAAGACAGGAAATGAGTCCGTGCAGCAGAAGAGTAATGCCAACTTGTCATATTTCCAATAGGAACAAAAGGGACCTACTCATCATCTTCTAGTGCACCTTTACCTAGGAATAAAGGTTAGTATAGTGGCCGTAATTCACATATCTTAAAAGCATGAATTGCACAGTCTCAGGATAGTGTGGCACAAGGAGGTTACTAGGCTCCTGCATATGCTAGGTGTGGTAGAACCCACCCAGGAAAGCTTCGTGAGGGCCAGACAATTTGCTTTAAGTGTGGACAAGAGGGTCACTCATGAAATAGTGTCCACAGAACATGCAATGAAATGGTATTGGCGGTGAAACAAGCTACTTATATGCTATTGCTAGTGGCCAAGAGCAAGAGGATTCGCCATATGCGGTCGTTGATATGATTCATGTCTTTTACTTTACTATTTATTCTTTGTTATATTTGGGGGCGAGTTTATTCTTTTTAATTCCTTATGGTGCTATGAGTTTTAATGTTATTCCTAAGCTACTTAATGAATCATTCAGTGTTTCTACACCTATTGGTGATTCTATTCTTATAGACAAAGTCTATCGTGATTGTCCCATTTCCTTCAATCACAAGAGTACCATGACCGATTTAATTAAGTTAGATATGGTAGATTTATAATTTCATTTTTGGTATGGACTTGCTGCATCCCTTTTATACCTTAGTTGATTTTAGGACTCTAGTTGTCAAGTTTCAGTTTCAAAATGAGTCATTCTTAAAGTGGAAAAGTAGTTCAGCAATGCCTAAGGGTCGTTGCATTTTTTACCTTAAGGCAAGAAAGTTAGTTTCCATGGGGTGTGTCTATCACTTAGTCCGAGTTAATAACTCTAGTGTTGAGATACCTCCTATTCTTTTAGCTTCAGTTTCAGTAGTAAAAGAGTTTCCTAAAGTCTTCCTAGATGATCGACATAGACATCATTCCATATACTCATCCTATCTCTATTCCGCCTTACAAAATGTCACCAATAGAGTTGAAAGAGTTGAAAGAACAGTTGAAGGATTTTCCAGATGAGGGTTTTATGTGACAAAATTGACTTAGAAGACAGTTAATTTTCAATGGTCTAAAGCTTGTGAGAAAAGCTTTTAGGAATTGAAAAAAAAGTTTATTACTATCCAATTTTGACTTTACCGGAAGGTACTCAAAGTTTTTTGTTGAATTGTGATGCATCTAGAGTCTGTTTGGGTTGTGTGTTAGTGGATAATGGCAAAGTTAGAACTTATGCCTCCATACAATTGAAAGTTCATGAGAAGAATTACCCAACCCATAACTTAGAGTTGGCTGCTATAGAATTTATTTTGAAAATGTGGCATCGTTATTTTATGGCGTTCATGTGGATGTGTTCATCGATCACAAGAGTCTTCAGTTTTTGTTTAGTTAGATAGAGTTTAATCTCAAACAGAGAAGGTGGTTAGAATTGCTCAAGGATTTGACATGAGTATTCTTTACCACCTAGGTAAGGCTAATGTTGTTTTTAATTATTTAAGCAGGTTGTCTTTGTGTAGCACCACCTATTTTTAGGAAGTTAAGAATGAGATAGCACAAGAGGTGCATGTTCTTGCACGGTTAGGAGTTCGATTAATGCATTCCATATTATGAGGAATTGTGGTGACGAATGGGGCTGAGTCATCATTAGTGTCAGAGGTCAAAGGTGAGCAAGACTAAGACCCTATCTTTGTTGAATTAAAGGCAAATGTTCATAAGAAAAAAATGTGATGGATTCTAAAGAAGGGGGAGATGGTGTTTTGAGGGATCGAGGTAGATTATGTGATTGATTTCTAGGGTAATTGGGATGATCACTTATATTACATTGAGTTGCAATAATAGTATCCAAATGGATCCTTATGAGCTCTTCGGGGAGAAATGCAGATCTCATTTTGGATGATTTGATGTTGGTGAAGCAGGGTTGATAGGACCTGAGATAGTTCATCAAGCTATGGATAAAATCAAAGTTATTCAAGAGAGATTTGAAATAGTTTAGAGTCGTCAGAAGTCCTACAATGACGTTAGGAGAATGAAATTAGAGTTTGAAGTAAATGATTGAGTCACATGAAAAGTTTCACCCCTAAAGGTTGTTGTGAGAGTTGGTATGAAGGGGAAGCTCAGCCCCTAGTATATTGGTCCTTACAAGATTTCCAAAAGGATTGACAACGTAGCTTATGAATTTGTACTACCACATGAGTTAGTAGTCATCCATCTGATGTTTCACATCTCCATGTTTAAGGAGTGTAGGGGAGATACTTCACATATCATACCAACTGAGGATATTGGAATCAAGGATAGTTTATCTTATGAGGAGGTTTCAGTTCAGAATCTAGATCGCCAAGTTCGTAAGTTGAGAACAAAGAAAGAAGCATCAAGTCAACGTTTTGTGGACAAATAAGTTTGTACAAAAGCTAGTTGAGAAGCTAAAGCGGATAGGAAGAAGAGGTATCCACATCTTTTTGAATCCAGAGAAAATGCACACAAAGGTAGTACTATCTACATTATGAATGATCATGTTGTTTTTTTGCAATTGCTTGTTGGGCGTAGTAAACCTTGACGCCAACTTGCGGGGTTGTAATAATGTCTAGCATCTAAGACTATTGTTACATGTAGGACTCTTCTTGCTTGCAGGACTCTTTTTATTTTGTTTATCAGTTTTTTTATCTTTAGAAGTGTAATTACGTAGGTTTTTGTAAGTTGTTATTTTATTCCGACCTTGTATATAGCACCCTGCTTATATAAAGGCCAACACAGTAATCAATACAAAAGGTCAATCTGCATCCAGTTCTTCTATTTATCTTTAGTATGTGGTGTACAAGTTTCGTTTTGACCACTCCTCTTGAGGTAGTAAATGAGTTTTCCTGACTTTGTTAGACATCAACTTTTAAATTTCAAACTCTTTTATTCGTATGATACTCTTTGATTTTATCTATTATATTGTTTATGTGTATATCAAGTTTCTTGTGTAGGGTCTCACGGTGTATCCCACGCCATGTCTCATCTAAGGTGTACTTTGGTTCATGACAACAAACCATCGCGATTGCAGAGGTTAGAAATCTCAATCGCAATAACCAAAGACTGTGAACTCAGTCAACCCTTCATCGCTATCGCGACCAAGGGCCACACATCCATGATGCATAAGGGATCAGGTCCTCTAAAACTTGAACAAGGGCCCGTTAACACTATGTTTAAAATTACTTGCACCAGCTGATGTGCATTTGCGGATTTTGGAAAGTTTTAAATCTCTAGTACACTATTCAGAATTTGTTTGGGACCCCGTTCACTCAAATGAGATATGCTACCCTACAAAATTTATTATTCCAGAATCAATAGAGTAGTTGAAACTTCCAGACGAGGTCATCTTGGATAAAAATGGATCCCACACCCAAACACTATTTTAAGTCAAAATCAATAAGGGGCTCGAAATCAGCAAAAGTGCCCCGGGATCCGCATGAAGGGTCGTTCTAAACAAAATTCAATATTTTAAAGCTAACTGTGATGATCAAAATCAACCGTTCAAGGTTTAAAAAAAACTCCAAAATGCATAAATTCCAATAAAAACCAAAAGAAAAGTTATAGGACCAGATTTTCAGTTCACATAAGTCATAAATGACTTGGGGTCACTGCAGGAACACTCGAAACGATAAGCAAAAGGCATCAAAAAAGAAATGACCTAGAGGGTCATTACACAGAGTTGGTAAGTATCCTTGTTTTAACCGGAAATGATATGATAATGGGTCTATAAAGGATAGGAATAATTTTTCGAGGATGTAAAAGGGTTTTTAAGTGTGAGGTTGTGATCATGAGTGAAATTACGCATTCAAACACCATAGCTTACCCATGTTTTAGCCACATTTTGAGTATAGTTCATTGAATATTCGTGTGTTTAGTGATTATATGTTGTCATGAGTTAATCGATTTGATTAGGTTGATTTTAGGCCAAAAATAGCAAGAAAAGTCCCATATGACGGATTGGAACACAAAGCACAATAATCCATACTAGGATGAAGCAAGAATAGATGAAAGAAGGACTCAAAGATAGGCCTCACACCATACCTGTACAATAATTGACCTATAAAGACTTAACAAAATGAGTCCGGATTTGAGAAATGGACCCCAGCGATGTGCGGTAGTCTCTCTCACAATGCGCCCCACCTTCTCACCACATTAGTTCTTGGAATGGGTTTTACCCAGTCAATTTAGAGTCTAATCGAGAATAAGATTGTGACACTGTTATAATATATATGTCTTTTGACAACAAATCTAGGGTTATGAAGTATTGTTACGGGTTTGGAATTACTACAAGATATTAGAATTAATTGTTCTTAGTTTTCAGGTTTTACTTTCAATTTTTAGTAGATTATTGTTTAATGAAAAGAATTATCTTGCGAGTGTTGCATTAATCAAAGGTTCATAGTACTTTCTATTGTATTAATGCTATTGATTAGTGTAAATTACTATAGTTATTATTTACTGCTATTTATAAGTATATAAACTCATAACTAGGGTTATATAACTTAGAGTAGGGATGACAACAATAAATTATTTACAATAAATATCTTTCTTATGAAGGGATGATGATTGTGTATTAAGTTCCTTTCGCAATGGAAGTTTTCATTAAATAGTCGACAACATTAAAAGAACTTGAATATATTCTAACTTGTTCGACAAAAGAGGTCAAGATTAGGTAAAAATTATCATTAGTAGGGATTTTGTGCTACGTGGAAACCACCATATAATAACATAAGCTCGAGAGAGGATAGTTTATCTGAGACTTTTGATGAATGGGAAAATTTACTCGATATGCAAGTGCATTTGTCAAATTTTCACAATAAACACACCTGAATAAATTGATAGTCAAATATTTGTTTGTTTTTTGTTACTAATAATTGAAACCATTTTTCACATTTACAATTGACGCAAATCACAATTGTCAAAGTAGTTAGCAGATTCTCATAAAAGAAATCCAATTTTCCAGTTACTAATTTGAATCCCAACATTAACTTATATAAGAACTCTAGTACTCTTTCTATGGGATTCAACCTCAACCTAGTTGGGTTACTATATTTTTCAATCAACAATATAGAAAGAGAATTCTGAGTTTTAGTTGGTTTGGTTTTACTTTTTTTTAACAAATTGATAACATTTGGTAAATATGTATATTTCAATTCAAAAGCACTATGTTTTTCCTATATACCTTGTTGTAACCTTAATGATATACAAGGGTAGTTTCTTCAAAGAAATAAATCAATGAAACATAATAGATTATTGTTTGGCTTACACATGTTAAATTCATAATGAAAATTCACGAGACCTTTCTGTACAAAATAATTTCAACCATTAGTAATCTTTGGGACAACAAATCTCAGCATGTATAGCTTTTAATTAAGCTTCTTTCTGTGACGTCTCTCGGCCATTAGATTCTTAGCTTGAAGTCCCTTGATCTTACCCTTTTGATCAGCACCACTTACAGGGCTGGCTGCATTTGTGTTGTTTCTCCTATCTTGATCCCATCTATAGGAGAAAACAGCTCAAATGCAGCCAGCACTGTAAATAGTGGTGATCAAAAGGGTAGTAAGAAGGGACTTCCAGCAAAGAATCTGATGGCTGAGCGACGCCGCAGAAAGAAGCTTAATGGCAGGCTTTACATGCTGAGATTTGTTTTCCCAAAGATTACTAAGGTATGATTTTTTTTTGAGAAAGTTCTCATGAATTTTGATTACGAATTTAACATGTTAAGAGAAAAGGATTACCTGCGAAGTGCTTCCTCCGCCATTGTAGCAACCCTTTCTATCTCAGCAATAATAGCTTCTGCCTTTGCCATTGCAGCTCCTGCTTCTGCAGCTGTATCTACAATTACTTGTGCATTAAGATCCTTCCTTGCTACTTTGAATATCTTCCGACTTTAAAACTTTGCTTTCTCCTATTCTAAATCATAAACCCATCCAAAATTGAAAATACAACAAGATATGCGACTATAGAATTAGAGAACACGAGTTTGATGGGTTTTTTTACAAAAAAGTTACATGAGCGTAATTGACAAGAGGGAACTCCCAAATTTAATTTGAGAAACAACCACCCAATTTCTTTTTTATTTAAATTTTAGAGTTAGGGTTAGAACAAGTGAAAAAGTGGGGTTGGGTTGTGAGGTCATTGACCTTTTCATCACTTAAAGAATTTGGGGATAAAAAATTCAAGTATATAAAATATCATGGTCATCCCAAAATTTGAACATTGAAAAAGATTCATCCCTCAACTTTTAGCCTCTTTGATTTTTATTTTGTTTGTGATAGTGTAGCAAAGTTTAGATTTTTTCCTCAAGTTCACAAAATCTCACCCATTTTAGTTTATGCGTTTTATTCGGAAAATTACTCAGATTTTTCTTTGGATAATGCGTAGGAATTTTATTTTTTATATTTATATGGCCTATCGATTTGAAAGATTTTACGGTATTTTGGTCGACTTTAGTTGTGCTTATGTCAATGACTCTGTCAAGTTATGTTTAAAGTGCTACTTGTTTTGCATATTTTTTTAGCATTACTGTGTTTTTATTAATAGACTATTGGTTGATATTTTGATATGAAAATTATATTTTAGTATATCGTCCAGTATGGCTAAAAATAGAGGCGGCATCGGTAAACAAGATGCTCCTAAGGCTTATATAAAAAAAAAAAGGCTGAAGAAATTTTCAAATCTTCAAAAATGAAAAAAAAGGTAGTTGAATAACCTAAGTCTAACTCAGATTCTTATACAGTGGTTGAGATTGACAACTACGAGGACAGTAGCACCCTGACATGTAATATCTTGTAACTTAAATTAACTAAGAACAAGCTACGAAACCAAGCATAATCATTTTTGGAAATAAGTGGGAAATCTGGAAATTTCCAGTTTTCAAAAGTGAGTTCTGGTCATTTAAAACGGCCATAACTTTCAGCTCAGAAAGAGTTTGGATGAGTTCTTTATATGGTTGAAAATCCCTTAGGAAGATATTTCCAACGCCCCCAAGTTTGCACAAATCCGATGTCGTATGAGGGAGATATTCTTTTTGGAAGTTGGGTTGTTGGACCGAGGAAAGTCCAATCCAGATTTTAGTAAGGGCAAAATTGTCTTTTCATCCTAGTGTTTTCTAATTCGTTTTAAGGGTTATTTAGGCGTAAAGACCAAGTCCCAAATCAGTTTTAAAAATTTAAGAACGCTTAGGGCTTGGGAGAAAACAGAAAAGAAGAAGAAGAGCAAGAATTTGCCAAGAAATGCCAAGAATGTTGTATGAATTTCGTCGGGGGTGATTGCTATCGAGGTATGTGAGATCCTTCGGTTTTGGGTCCTTTCACCCACACTCCAACTTGATTCAATGCAGCAAATTAGAGTTTATTTGAATGAAAATCTTAAAGTTCTTGATGAAAAGTTGTGAAGTTCTTGTTGGTTGAATTGTAGGTGATCTCTAGTAGTTTTGATTCATGTGTCCAGATTGTTTTCGGGTCTAATCTTTTGGGTAATGAGGTAATTAGGGATCCTAAGTGTTTGGGGTAGGATCAATGGAAGTTTAGGAGATTTAGAGATGAAAACGGAGAAGAAAAGTCAGAGGTCCCATCAGAAAACCTTAGGGGCGCCGCGCCTGCCTGAGCGCCTCAGGGAAGGTTCCTTCTGACAAGACCTAGCGTGCCACACCAGCCAGAGCGCGCCATACAAAGGTCTGTCCTACATGTCCTGGTTACCCGCGCCTCTCAGAGCGCCAAGACCCCCTGGAGACCCCGTTCTTTCACTATCTTTTCGTACTAGTTCCTAAGTGATGAACCTATCATTCCTAGATGATTCCACTAATCTAAAGTGCATCTAAACATCATGAAATCATCCATAAACATGATATCATGATCCTTGAATCCATAATCAAAATTCAAGGGAAGTTAGATCAAAGTCAAGAAAGTAAGAAGTCAAGTCTAAAGCTATGAAGTGAGTAAAAAGTAAAGTTTTCAAAGTTCTTAGAGTCTTACTTAAATGTTTTAACTTGGTTTTAAGGCTCAAGTTCGAGTTAAGAAAAAGAGTAAAGTTCGAGTTAAGAAAAAGAGTAAGGGAACTAAGTATCCCTAGGAAGATTACAAATGTTTTTTTATTTAATTCAAGAGAAACCTAAGTGTTCGAAAAGAGTTTTTACGTAAAAAGGGGAATATTGATTCCAAGAGGAGCTTTTTAAAAGCTAAAAGAGTTGAGAAAATTATCTCAACTTAGAGGAAAGAGGTTATTTCTAAAAGCATGAGCTAAAGTACATTTTGGGAGTAGTATTGAGCACCGATGTGGGGAAGAGAGTTCAGATAACTCAAGTCCCCAGTTAAACCATGTAGCCATCATGGGTATTAACGTTTCATACTTTTTAGATGATCACGTAAGTTTAGGCAGTGGATCCACTAGGTTGAGGATGTTCTATGCGATGGTAAAGTATAGGACAGTTCTTGCAGTATGGACGAGACGATGTATCACCACTTATGCTCATAGTGGTGGTTGTTGGTTAGAGAAACTCCCACTGAAACTATATTACTTTTATATATAAGCAAAGTTGAATTTATTATTGTTGTATCTTAATGAACTAAGAGTTACACTGTTTTATCAATTTAATATAGATATATATATTGCATATGTCCTTATTGCTTTATATTTGAGTTGTTATCTTATGAGTTTAGCAGAGTCAAGCTAAGTTCATCGTTACTCCATTTCAAGCTTTATAGTTGTGCTTAGCATTTCAACTTGCATACTCGTACATTCTATGTACTGATGCTAGTTGGCCTGCATCGTTTTATGATGCAATCGCAGGTAACCAGGGTCAGGACGCAACACTTCGTTGCTCCAGATTGAGCTCCAGAGTCAGTGGTGAACCTCCTTGCATTCTATAGGACATCCTTTTCATTGTCTTACTAGTTTAGTTTTTAGGATGTTGTGGGGTCTGTCCAGACATCCATCTTAGTTAGTTTAGAGGTTTCGTAGACCATTAGTAGTTTAGTGTGGAGTCTATTTTAGTTTTGAGACTTAAGTGACATTTTTCCTAGATTACTATATGAAGTATTTTTTTTAAACATGTTTTATTTCTTGATTAAGTTGAGTTTAGTCTTCCGCTGAGTTAAGTAAGTATGCCAAGGGTTTGCTTGGGGACAAGAAATGATCTTCGAGTGACGGTCACGTCTAGGGTGTAGGATCTAGGCGTGACAAACTTGGTATCAGAGCTCAGAGTTCAAGAGTCCTAGGGAGTCTATGTAGTTAGGAGGCTACAACATTTAGGAATGTTTCACTTCTTTCATATTCTTTTTGTGCGTAGAGTTTATCTCTAAAAGCATCTATCTAATTCGTGATTATGCATATTTTCATATCATCATGCCTCCACGAATAGCAGTCAGAGGTCGACCAACCCGAAGAAATGTTGACGAAAAAGATATTCCTAATGCACTGGATGTGCATCCCCAAGGAGAGGTTACAAATGCTAAATTCGGGGAAGCTATCCGGATGTTAAGTCAAGTTTTAACAAACTAGGTCAGGCAACAGAGAGGATCTCAACAAGAAGGGGCTGATACCTTGAGGGTTCATGAGTTTCTGAGAATGGATCATTCTAATTTCACTGAATCAATCACTACGGAGGATCCGAAAAACTTTGTGGAAGAGTTGAAGAAGGTATTTTAGGTGATACATGTGGTTAATGCTGAGAGGGTTGAATTGACTGCATATCAACTGAAGAGGATGGCTATAACCTAGTTTGATCAATGGAAGGATGGTAGAGTTGAGGGTGCACTACATCCGTGTTGGGCCTGTTTTGAGGAAGCCTTCAAAGGGAGGTTCTTTCCTCAAGAACTGAAGGAATCAAGGGTACGAGAGTTCCTCACCTTGAAACAGGACTCCATGAGTGTTCATGAGTACATGTTGAAGTTCACCCAATTGTCTCACTACGCTTCGGAGATGGTGAAGAACATGATGAGCATAATGAGTTTGTTGCCGGGTTGGGTCAGGCTTCGAGTAAGGGAGGTAGGGGTGCCATGTTGATAGGTGACATAGAAATATCCAGGCTAATGGTATATATGCAACAAGTTGAGAGGGGAAGAGGAGGGACAGATAATAATACCAAAACAAGAAATTTAAGACTGGAATGAGTTTGGCCAACAAAAAGGTGGTTCAAGTCGACCACAATTCAAGAAACCAAAGGGGCATACACCATCATCTGCTAGTGCACTTGCGCCCACGAACCGAGGTGATTATACTTGCCATAATTCGAAGAACATCAAGGCTAGACCGGCTCAGTCTCAAGGTAGTATGGAGCAAGGAGGAAGTAGGGCTCTTGCATGTACTAAGTATGGTAGACACCACCCAGGAAATTGTCGCGTTGGCCAGACAGGTTGTTACAAGTGTGGTCAAGAGGTTTACCTTATGAAAGAGTGCCCCAAGAATAATCAAGGTGGTGGAAATTTGAGCAATAGAGACCAATCTTCATTAGTTGATCCACCAGACAGGTCTTCACTTAGAGGCCACTTCTGGTACAGGAGGAGGGGTGAACCGCCTCTATGCAATCACTAGCCGTCAAAAGCAAGAGAACTCTCCAGTTGGTGTCACGTGTATGATCAAATTCTTTACTTTTGATGTTTATGCTTTATTAGACCAGGAGAAATTTTATTCTTTGTAACTCTTTATGTTGCAAATCAATTTGAAATTCTCCCTAAAAAACTGTGTGAACCCTTCTGTGTTTCTACACCTGTTGGGGAGTCTATTCTAGCGGAAAGAGTTTATCGTGATTGTCTTGTTTCCATCAATCACAAGAACATCATGGATGATCTAGTAGAGTTGGACATAGTAAATTTTGATGTCATTCTGGGTATGGACTGGCTTCATGCCTGTTATGCGTCAATATATTGTAGAACTCGAGTTGTCAAGTTCCAAATTCCTAATAAGCCAGTCATTGAGTGGAGTAGTAGTTCAGCACTTCCTAAGGGTCATTTTATTTTGTACCTTAAGGCTAAGAAATTAGTTCTAAGGGGTGTATCTATCACTTAGTCCGAGTTAATGACTCAAGTGTTGAGGTACCTTCCCTTCAGTCAGTGAGTTTCCAGAAGTCTTTCAAGAAGATCTACCCGGAGTCCCTCCCAAAAGAGAGATAGACTTCGACATAGACATAATCCCTGATACTCGCCCTATCTGTATTCCACCATACAGAATAGCACCAGTAGAGTTAAAGAGCTAAAAGAGCAACTTAAAGATCTGTTAGATAAAGGCTCATTCGACCAAGTGTATCAGCTTGGGGCGCTCTAGTGCTGTTTGTAATAAAGAAGGATGGTTCCCTTAGGATTTGTATAGACCACCGTCAGTTGAATATGGTGACCATCAAGAATATATATCCTCTTCCAAGGATAAATGATCTGTTCGATCAACTTCTGGGTGCTTCTTGATTTTCCACGATTGACCTCAGATCAGGCTATTATCAGTTGAAAGTAAGGGAATGTGATATTCCAAAGACAACTTTTAGAACAATGTATGGGCATTATGAATTTTTGGTTATGTCCTTTGGTTTGACAAAATGCTCCTGCAGCGTTTATGGATCTTAAGAACAGATTCTTCAAACCTTATTTAGATCTGTTTTTCATCGTCTTCATTGATGACATAATGATTATTCAAGGAGTGAAGAATATCATGCTAGTCACCTTAGTATTGTTCTTCAGACTTTGTGAGATAAAGAGCTATATGTCAAGTTCTCCAAGTGTGAGTTTTAGCTTAAGTCTGTGGCATTGTTAGGCCACATTATTTCTGGTTGAGGGATTAGAGTTGATACTCCGAAGATTGAAGTACTTCAGAGTTGCCTAGACCCACATCTCCAACATATATAAGATGTTTCTTGGGCTTGGCTGGCTATTATAGGATATTTGTTGAAGGATTCTCATGTATCTCTTCTCCTTTGACCAAGCTAACTCAGAAGACGATCAAGTTTCAATGGTCTGATGCTTGTGAGAAAAGCTTTCAGGTGTTGAAAATGAGACTGACTACTGCTCTAGTTTTGACCTTACCAGAGGGTACTCAAGGCTTTGTGGTGTATTGTAATGCATCAAGAGTTGTTTTGGGCTGTGTGTTGATGAATAATGGCAAGGTTATAGCTTATGCCTCCCGACAGTTGAAGATTCTTGAGAAAAATTATCCAACTCATGACTTAGAATTGTTGCAGTAGTGTTTGCTTTGAAGATATGACATCACTATTTGTATGGTGTTTATGTGGATATATTCAGTGATCACAAGAGCCTCCAATATGTATTCACTCAGAAAGAGCTCAACCTCAGACAGAGAAGGTGGTTAGAATTACTCAAGGATTATGACATGAGTATTCTTATCACCCAGGTAAGGCTAATGTGGTTGTTGATGCCTTAAGTAGGTTATCCATGGGAAGTAGTTCCCATGTCGAAGAAGAAAAGAGGGAGTTAGCTAAAGATATGCACAGACTTACACGTTTGGGAACAGACTTATGGATTCCACCGAAGGAGGCATAGTGGTGACCGATGGGGCTGAATCATCATTAGTGTCAGAGGTGAAAGAGAAGTAATACCAAGACCTTATTTTGCTTGATTTGAAAGCAAGTGTCCATAAGCAAAGAGTATTGGCTTTTTAACAACGGGGAGAAGATGTGATGAAGTACCAAGGAAGATTAAGCGTACCTAAGGTGGATGGACTCCAAGATAGGTTAAAAGATTTTGGAGGAAACTCATAGCTCCAGATGTTCCATTAATCCGGGTTGCAACAAGATGTACCGTGACTTGAGAGAGGTATATTGGTGGAAAGGCATGAAGGAAGATATTGCTGAGTTTGTTGCCAAGTGCTCAAATTACTAGCAAGTTAAAGTAGAACTCCAAAGGCCTGGTTCAGAATATAGAAATTCCAGAATGGAAGTGGGAGATTATTAATATGGACTTCATCATTGGCTTGCCAAGATCGCGAAGGCAACAAGATTCCATTTGGGTGATTGTCGACAGAATGACAAAGTCAACCCATTTCTTGACGGTAAAGACTACCTATTCGGTTGAGGATTATGCTAAGTTGTACCTTCACGAAGTGGTAAGACTTCGAGTGTGTTTGGTATGAAGGAAAACATTTTCTGGAAAACGTTTTCCAATTTTCTCATATTTGGTTGGAACAAAAGTTTTGGAAAATATTTTCCAAATCAACTCATTTTCCTCAAAATTAAGGAAAATGACTTCCCTTCAAAAATTAAGGAAAACATTTTGCAAAACTCTCCTCCAATTTCAAATTACATTTTTTTTTTGGAAAAACATCAATTCTAAAAAAATATTTTTAATTTCAAAATTTTATTTTTTCACCCCACCCCCACCCCCTCCCCAAAAAAATAATTTGCTTGTTAAAAATATTTTCAACTTCAATTTTTATTTTTAAACTCCTAGCCCCACCAGCCAGCCCCCACCCACCCCCAACCCCCAACCCCCAAAAAAATTAATTTTGTTTTTTAAAAATACCGTCAACTTCAAATGTTTATATTTTCACTCCTCCCTCCTTCCCCCGCTCCCACCCACTCACTACCCCACCCCCACCCCCACCCCCAAAAAATAATAATTTTGATTTTTAAAAATATTTTCAATTTCATAAATTATTTATTACTCTAGTAAAATAAAAGATGTCTCTCAAAAATATTTTTCATTCATAAATCAAACACAAAATCATTTCAGGAAAATATTTTCTACTCACCAACCAAACATGAGAAAATAAGTCCAAACTCTACTTGTTTTCCATGAAAACATTTTCTATGAAAATATTTTCCATGGAAAACATTTTCCTCCATACCAAACACACCCTTCATGACTTCCGATCTCCATTATTTCAGATAGAGGTGCACAATTTACTGCACAATTCTGGAAATCTTTCGAGAAAGGTTTGGTTCAAAGGAGAATTTAAGTGTTGCTTTTCATCCTCAAAGAGATGGACAAACAGAGCGTGCTATCCAGACCTTAGATGATATGTTGAGAGCTTGTGTGATCGGCTTCAAGGGAAATTGGAATTATCATATACCTCTCATTGAGTTCGCTTACAATAATAGTTATCATTCGAGCATCAAATGGCTCCATATGAAGCTCTTTATGTGATAAGTTGTCGATCTCCTATTGGGTAGTTTGAAGTTGGCGAAGCAGGGTGGATAGGACTAGATTTAGTTCACCAAGATATGGAGAAGGTGAAAGTGATTCAAGAGAGATTGAAGACAGCACAAAGTCACCAAAAGTCCTATAGAGACGTTAGGAAAAGTCCATTGAAGTTTTAGGTAGATGATTGGGTGTATCTTACGGTCTCACCCATGAAAGGAGTCATGAGGTTCGGTATGAAGGGGAAACTTAGTCCCCGGAATATTGGACCTTATAGAATCTCCAAGAGAGTGGACAATGTGGCTTATGAGTTGGAGATACCCCAAGAGTTAGCAGCGGTTCATACGACATTCCATATTTATATGTTGAAGAAGTGATTGGGTGGTCCTTCATTGATAGTACCAACACAGAATGTTGGGATCAAGGATAACCTATCCTATGAAGAAATTCCGGTTTAGATTTTGGATCGTCAAGTTCGCAAGTTGAGGACAAAGAAAGTCTCTTCAGTCAAGGTCCTTTGGAGAAACCGATCCATTGAAGAAGTGACTTGGGAAGCTGAGGAGGATATGAAGAAGAAATATCCACATCTCTTTGAATCCGGAGAGAATGCAGATCAAGGTACTAAATTCTCTTCTTAGCACTTTATAAGGCTATGTATAAGCATGCTATTACTTGCTTTTGTTTGTTGAGTGCTGAAATGATGTTAATACCCTTAGCTTAGTGAAAGAATTCTCATTCAAGGACCGATGTTCCCAAGGGGGAGATATTGTAACATCTCATAACTTGAATTAAGTAAGAATAAGCTAAGAAACCAAGAATAATCATTTTAGGAAATAAGTAGGCAAATCTGGAAAATTTAGAGTTTTCAAAAGTGAGTTTTGGTCATTTTCAAATGGTCATAGATTCCAACTCAAGAGAAGTTTGGATGAGTTGTATATACGGTAGGAAAACCCTTGGGAAGATCTTTCCAACCTGCCGAGTTTGCAGAAATCCGATTAGTATGAGGGAGATATGGCTTTAGGGAAGTTGGGTTGTTGGACTGAGGAAATTCCAATCTGGATTTTAGTAAGGGCAAAGTTGTATTTTCATCTAGTGTTGCCTAATTCGTTTTAAGGGTTATTTAGGGGTAAAGACCAAGTCCCAAATTAGTTTTACAAATTTAATAACGCTTAGGACTTGGGAGAAAAGAGAAAAGAATATGAAGAGCAAGAATTGTCCAAGAAACGCCAAGATCGTTCCGTTGATTTCGTCGGGGGTGATCCCTAGAGGTAGGTGAGATCATTCGGTGTTGGGTCCTTTAACCCTAACTCCAACTTGATTCAATATAGAAAATTAGAGTTTATTTGACTGACAATCTTGAAGTTCTTGATGAAAAGTTGTGAAGTTCTTGTTGGTTGAATTGTAGTTGATCTTTAGTAGTTTTGATTCATGTTTTCCGACTTTTTTCTAGTTTATTCTATTGGGTAATGAGGTATTTAGGGATCCTAAGTGTTTGGGGTGGGATCCACTTAAGTTTCGGAGGTTTAGTGATGAAAAACGGAGAAGAAAATTCGGAGGTCCCGTCAGGAAACCTTTGGGGCACCGCGCCTGCCAGAGCGCCTTAAGGCAGGCTTTGTCTGACTAGACCTGGCACGCCGCGCCAGCCAGAGCGCCCCAGACCAGGGTCTGTCTACAGAGCGTCAAGAGCCCCTAGAGACCCCGTGCTTTCCCTATCTTTTCGTACTAGTTCCTAAGTGATGTACCTATCATTCCTAGTTGATTCCAATAACATCATGAAATCACCCATATACATGAGATCATGATCCTTGAATCCATAATCCAAATTCAAGGGAAGTTCGGATCAAAGTCAAGAAAGTACGAAGTTAAGTCTAAAGCTATAAAGTGAGCAAAAAGTAAAGTTTTTCAAAGTTCTTAGATTCTTACTTAAACGTTTGAGCTTGGTTTAAGGCTCAAGTTCGAGTTAAGGAAAAGTGTAAAGGTTGAGTTCATTTCTCAAAAGGTATAAGGAAAATAAGTGTTTCCTAGGAAGCTTACAAATGTTTTTACATTTAAGTCAAGAGGAAACTAAGTGTTCCAAAAGAGTTTTTACATAAAAAGTCGAATATTGATTCCAAGAGTAGCTTTTAAAAGCTAAAAGAGTTGAGCAAATTATCTCAAGTCAGAGGAAAGAGGCTATTTCTTAAAGCATCACTAAAGTACATTTTGGGAGTAGTATTGAGAACCGATGTAGGGATGAGATTTTAGATAACTCAAGTCCCCATGTAAACCATGTAGCCATCATGGGTATTAACGTGCCATACTTTTTACATGATCACGTAATTTTAGCCAGTTGATCCACTAGGTTGAAGATGTTCTATGCGAAGACAAAGTATAGGACAGTTCTGGCAGCTTGGCAAGTAAGTTTGGCCTGCATCGTTTTATGTTGCAGTCGCAGGTAACGATGATCAGCACGCAGCGCTTTGTTGATCCAGATTGAGCTCCAAATTCAGTGGTGAGCCTCCTTGCATTCCAAAGGACATCCTTTTCATTGCTTTACTAGTTTAGTTTTAGGATGTTGTGGGGTCTATCCCAACATCCATATGAGTCAGTTAGAGGCTTCGTAGACAGTTAGTAGTTTACTTTGGAGTCTATTTTACTTTTTGAGATTAAGTGGCATATTAGCCAGATTATTATATGAAGTATTTCATTTTAACATGCTTTATTTATTGATTAAGTTGAGTTTAGTCTTCCGCTAAGTTAAATAAGTAAGGCCAAGGGTTAACTTGGGGGCCAACATTGATCTTCGAGTGCTGGCTATGTCCAAGGTGTAGGCTCCGGGCGTGACATGACTAGTGATGACGTTGAATCTAAAGAAGAAAAAACTAAGAGTGGAGACGAGGTGAGTAGTAGAGATACCCGAGATAATGGAGATAACGATTATGATCGCCTATCCTTGAAAATTTGTGCAAGAGAAATCTTTTGTATGTCGTATAATCTAACGACATGAATGTATGATTTAGGATCGTTTTCATTGAAAATTTTTGTGAGAGAAAGGATAACTTTTTCACTTGATTTTAGAAAACTTTTACTTCAAGAAAAAAATTATAATGACTTTAAAGGTACTTGGTTTGGACACTTGAGGCATATTTCTAAATATTCAATTCAATGGTAATATGGTCCATTATATGTTACTTCGACATGTGAAAAATGATAAAACAATTTGCATGTAATGTGATTCTGTGTGAACGATACACCTTGTTTTGAGTTAAGAGAATTTGCAGGGCTGAATTACTCAGCATACCCCTGTGATGCAAAACTGATAAAAGTACTTGGGAAAGGTGAGTAATTTCACCATAAAATGACAAACAATGAGAACATCATTGCTACAAAGTTGATGAATTTGATCAAGGGTACCAGATTAGATAAGGATCAAAAGCTAAAGTGGTCTTTCATTTGTTTCGTCCTCTCGATGTTGCTTGCCCATGATTGATCTAATATTGTGGATTCAAAACACATTAAGATGCTGGATGATTCAGATTTATTCAAGAGTTAACCATAGGGGAAAGAGTATTTTGATCTAACAGAGATGTACTTGAAGAACAAAATCAATTTGAAGAAGTAGAGTGAAGTGTATGGTAAATGAGGGAATGCATTTTATGCTTTGTATGGCTTCTCCTTGTCATTTCTAGTACTTATTATCAATTATGTACTTGGTTTATTTTTAAAAGCTTATATATTTATATAGTATTTCATAGTCTCTCTTTATTTATTTGTTATTTTACTAATTTCAGGTTTGGACATATGAGGTTTTCCCTCATCTTGGTAATTATACTAAGAAGTCCTTGTATTCTCCTTTTTCCATTCCCTGTTTACATAGATGCCACACGAAAGGAGCGACAATATTATCGATGGTGATCCATATCAGTACAAACAAAGAAGTACAAAGGTATAAATTTATTTATTACGAGGTAAATTGCTTGTGCTTCGTGTGGTGGTTAAGTACGTCAATAATCTACTTCTGAACATTTGATAATATAGGTGTTTTCGAGTGGGTACAACCCAATGATAAATTGTCAAGAATATTTTATCAAAAGATTAAATGAATTATTTTTTAATCTTCAAATCAAAAAGATTTGATTCTAAGTTCTTATGCATGTTAGTAATTCTTCGTTATACTGTGGTTATTTATAACAAAGTGTTTAGAAAAGATAGGTAATTGTTTCATTGTCTATATTTGTATTATCCAAATATCGTACAAACATTTTATTCATGAATTGCGAGAGATTTTATCCTATTCAAGTCCTCTAAATAAATAACTAAATATTATACATCTTATATAACTAGTTATGTACTTGATAAGTTAATTAAAAAATTTTAAAAACATCTCTTGGAATTCAATGAATTAATGTATGCCACTCAAATAGTTTGGATTAAATAAAGTATTGTCAAGTCCTTTATTCAAAATTATTTGTAGTCTATGTTACTACTTTGATAGACAAAAGGCCTCTTTAGTTGTTTATGTTTCGATCAATATGGTTGAAATATTATTTTTCGCAACTTTAATCTAATATTCATAAGGAGATAATTATTTCTTTATTTTTTTATTAATATGGGTCCATCAAATTTTGAGGGGTAATTCATTGTCTTCAATCCAACATTTGAACCCCAAACTTTAAATTAAGGTTGAGTACAATACTTATCATCACACTACATTCCTTTATTTTTTGAATGTCATTAATCGATTAAATGTCTGGATAAGACAGAAATTTTAATAACTAAAACTCCATGGTAGAGTGGAACAATCATAACTTCTGAACACTCAAAAGTCCCTTCTTGGACATCCCATGAACTTTTTAGCCACTGAAAACTCTATAAAGATCAAAGTCATTTAGTTTTATAAGTTCAAGAATTCTAATCTACATCACACCAATAGTCTACTGATTACATCAAACTCTTGATTAACATATCTTTACTTCAACATAATGATCAAAATCATAAACATAAACGACAGTTTATAAGATGTACTAAAAAACAACAATTAATAACACAAACATAAATTAATGACTAAAAATTTTAAAAGGACTTGTAACAAAAGAATGAAATGAAAAGGAAAATATTGAGCTCACTGAATGCACAATGTCCCCTTAAGGAAATTATTCTCCTATATTATTGAGGTATAAAGGAATAGATCCACTCAGGATAGAACGTTGTTATTCACTATACATTGATAAAAAAAACAATAATGTTCGTGGACCACTCAACAGGAGCAAAATACACAAATATTTAATTGTGCAGAAGCAGGAGAAGAAGATTAGAATTATGCGTTGTTTCCAAATGAGAGAAAGTCCCTCTATTTATAGACAACAAAGGGTAGTGTGATTAAATATTTATTGTGTCTTATTGGAAATTTCATAACTATTTGGAAAAATAACACCTATCATAATAATCACAACTTTTCAAAAAGTCACAACTTTTCACAAAAGTCGCAACTCTTCATAAAGTTACAACTCTTCATAAAATGTTGCAACTCTTCGTAAAAGTTGTAACTTTTCATAGAAATCACAATTTTTCATAAAAGTTGGAATTTCTCATAAAAGTCACAACTTTTTATGAATGGGGAGGCTAATTTTGGTTATAAATATATTAAAAGGGAATTCTGGTTTGTGGTGGCGCCACGTTGGCGGGCCTAGGTTCCCTTATATATATATATATATATATATATATATATATATATATATATATATATATATATATATATATTGTAGATTCTGCACCCATACCTCACACCTAATGTTCGTGAGACAAAAGAAAATTACATGGAAACATTAAGGCATATAGGGCGAAGTGAAGGACACAATCATTGATGCCTTAAAGAACAATTTGAAAGGTGTCACTTGCCTCACTTCAGCAGTAGAAAAAAAAGGTGGATGAAATATTTAGTGATAACAATTCCAACTAACCTTGTGAGAATTATGTTTTCAGTGGAAAGAAATATATAGTGAGTAATTGTAAATAGGATAATCTGTGTGAGCGTGTTGCAACCCTTAAACTGTCAATGATGGAAGTTGTTGTTCTATTCGAGATAGAAATTGAGGAGAAGTCAAAAGAATAAGAAAAATAAAGGTAGACTAATTTATATACTATTTATGTACTATAATTTATTTTAAATAATGTTAAGACATTGATCATGCAGTAGTTTATTAAATTACACAACATAAACACTCAATGAAGATGGTGTTGAAATTGATGTTGATGAAATCATTCCATTACCAATAGTCAGTGAAGAGATCTTGTTGTAGTTGATGAATATTTTGAAGAAGAAGTTAATGAAGTTTTAGAAGAGATGAAGGAAGGAGAGAAAAACAAGAGGAGGAGAAGATGGCAGAAAAAGAAGAAGAAGAGAAAGAAGAGGAGAAACTGAAGAGAATGAAGAAGAAAAAGTAGAGAAGCTAGAAGAGTTGAAATAAAAAGAAAATGAAGAGGAGAAGGTCGAAGAAAAGAAAGAAGAAGAAAAGGAGTAGGAGAATCTGGAAGAGAAGAAAGAAGAAGAAAAAGAACACGAGAAGCTAGAGAGTGTTGAAGAAGGCTTGGCAGAAGAAAGAAAATAGGGCAATGATGAAAATATAGTGGACCTGATGGCTATTGTTATGGAGCTCAATGGTGATAAGTAAGGCATTTGTGATTATTGATTATTTTTTAAAAAGAAAATTTGTAGTTGAAGTGGATTTTAAGACAATACATTTTTGAAATGATTTGTTTTTGGCGGTTGATTATTAAAATAATTGGTTTTTGAGATAATTACTTTTTGGTGGTTGATTAGTAAGACAAAATAATTTTGAGATAATTAGTTTTTGGTAGTTGATTTTAATGACAATCTATTTTTGAGATAGTTGATTTTTGAAGTACCTTTTAAGAAAATGGTTGTTGAATTAGTTTGTTTTTGAAGTATTATTAAAGACAGGTGGATTAGATAAATATGTTTTTGTTTTGATGAATAGTGTTGTCATTTATCAACTTCAAATTGTATATATAATGTCTTACCATACAAGAAAGATTTCATTTTATGAATAGATAGTACTACTACATGAGTAAAAAATATATGATTGTACTATTGCGTCCCTATTACACATTTCCAAAAAACAACCATTAACAACAGGTCATATAATTGTTGTAAAATGGATGTCCACACAATATATATTGTGTCCAAGTAAACTTAGTGGTAAAGTAAAGTAACTTTGTGGCCCAGTTACTTTGGGCCCAAGTTTTATAACATATATATATATATATATATATATATATATATATATATATATACACACAAACTAGTTTCTCGACACGTGTGTTGCATGTGTTGACCAATTCATAAAGTATTTTTTTTATAGTAAATAGTATTACTTATTTAACCGAAGATTTGAATAATAAGCTTTGCACAAAATAATATTGCAGATTTTTTTTGTGAATGTTCAATGTGGATCATCATCTCTCTCTCTCTCTCTCTATATATATATATATATATATATATATATATATTATTCACGCGAACCTATGAAGATGGTCAATTAAAATATTTATTGGTTAAATGCATATATTTATTTTAATTTGCTGAGGTTCAACTATGCAATTGGTGTATCTCAATAATATTTCCTTTTAGATGATATTTGTTGCTTATTTTTCTTGTCATCTAACCAAATGTATTTGCACACGGATGCACATGAAACTGTTCAGATGTCATATGAACATGTGAAGAGAACCACTACATTTTATTTTATTGAAATAAATTTTGTATGATAATATTTATTTTATAACATATGACATAATAAATGATGTTCTTGTTGTTGGCTCTCATATTGACTTCTCAACTGATTGTGTGAATGAAGTCCATAGTTAACTAAGAAATATTTTCTTTTTTTAACTGAAAACTAACGGTTGAAATTAAAGAATATATTCTATCTGTGAAATCATATATATGTATATATATATATATATATGTGTGTGTGTGTGTGTGCCAGATAGCTGCCAAAAAGCATGAGCCAGAAAACATAATATGTGCTCCCGCTACACCTTCGTAACTCCAAATACCTGGATTCGTTACAGTCCCCCCTGTGACACTCCAACTGGCCCATGAATTGATTATTCCTAAATGATTCATGAAGGGTATAACGAACATACCCTGTCTCCACATTGGATCAAGAAAAAGATCAGAAGGATACAAAAACCGCTAATTCATACAGAGCCATCGAATCGGCCCAACCAGCAACCACAATTATATGCATTATATGAACAGAAAGCAACCGACTAGGATCATTCAATGCAACAGTATAAACACGATACCAAGGCAAACCCATGGAAATACCCCTTAAATCAATGATAAATGAACACTACGTAACTTTATTGCATTGGAAAAGACTGTAAGATTACTATCCTATGGACCACTCTTGTTGAGTCAAATATTTCTAAGCAAGGGTTTCTATTTTGTTGGTAATAATGGAACAATTATGTTCATAGGAACAATGAGAAGAAGATTTATTCTATACTCAATAAGTACCAATACCCAACGGGGGAGTTGATCCCATTTTCTATGAGAGAATGAGTCCATACTTATTTATCATTAGAAAGACATATTCGTAATAATTTGAGTTATTTCATTTTGTGTTTCTTCATGAATTTTGAGAATCTATGGATAAAATAAATAAGGACAGGTGTTCCTTGGCCTAATTTTCAGTCCTCTGCTCTACCAATTGAGAATTAGCAATATTGTTAATAAATTCCATAATGAGTATTGTTTTACCCACTCCAGCTCTCCCGAATAGTCCGATTTTTCCTCCACGGCGATAAGGGGCTAAAGATCTACTACATTAATTCCTGTTTCAAAAATAGATAATTTTGTATCCAACTGTACAAAGGAGGGCGCAAATTTATGAATAGGAGACATTGTACTAGTATCTACAGGCTTTCCGAGCACGTTAAAAATTCATCCCAGAGTCGCTCCCCCAACTGGAACACTTATAGGAGCTCCTGTGTCAATCACTGCCATTCCTCTCGTTAGACCGTATGTAGCAATCAATTCCATTCCATAATGATATTTTTAGAAATATGAATAGCAAACATCTTGTATTTCATATATCTACACAGACCAATCAATAGTTCAAGTCACACACTCCCATAATCCATTTTCTCTTCACAAAATTCCCTTCAATCCCCCTGTTTAGTTTGCATGAATGGTTAAAGGGAAATGTTCGAATCTATTTCTTATTATTTTCAATAATCCATACTTCTAGCAATGAAATACTATATATTCCTACACCAAGTGATAAACGATTGATTACAAATAGTTAGGATATATTTTGATTTTCTCTATCTATCAAACCCCAGAAATACCTTGTTTACGTATCATTGGAAAGAGCATTAACATAAATACGACAGTATGAAGTGGCAATACAAAATTGTGTAAAATATAAAAACGAGTCAAAGTGGATTGTCCCACACTAGCGCTTCCGCGTAATAATTAAACCAAAGGTGATCCTATTACAAGAATAGCGTCAGGGGCACCTGTTACTATTTTCACTACCCAATAGACAATTTGATCCCAAGGTTAGGAATTCGATTATAAAAAATATGAATAGCAAATTCACTGCCCAATAGTTCAAGGTCGAAATAGTGTTGGTCAACCAATTAATGTGGCTTGTGAGGTACAACAATTATTAGGAAATAATCGAGTTAGGGCTGTAGCTATGAGTGCTACAGACGGTCTAAGGAGAGGAATGGAAGTGATTGACACAGGAGCTCCTATAAGTGTTGCAGTTGGGGGAGCGACTCTAACGAATTTTTAACGTGCTCGGAGAGCCTGTTGATAATTTAAGGCCTGTAGATACTAGTACGACATCTCCTATTCATAGATCTGCGCCCACCTTTATACAGTTGGATACAAAATTATCTATTTTTGAAATAGTAATTAAAGTAGTAGACCTTTTAGCCCCTTGTAGCCGTGGAGGAAATCGGACTATTCGGGGGAGCTGGAGTGGGTAAAACAGTACTCATTATGGAACTGATTACCAATATTGCTAAAGCTCACGGGGGCGTATCCGTATTTGGAGGAGTGGGTGAACGTACTCGGGAAGAAAATGATATTTATATAGAACTGAAAGAATCTGGAGTGATTAATAAACAAAATATTGCAAAATAAAAGGTGGCACTAGTTTATGGTCAGATGAATGAACCGCCAGGAGCTCGTATGAGAGTTGGTTTGACTGCCCTAACGATGGCGGAATATTTCCGAGATATTAATGAGCAAGACGTACTTCTATTTATTGAAAATATCTTATGTTTCGTCCAAGCAGGATCCGAAGTATCGGCCTTATTGGGTAGAATGCCTTCCATTGTGGGTTATCAACCGACCCTAAGTACCAAAATGGGTTCTTTACAAGAAAGAATTACTTCTACCAAAGAAGGGTCCATAACCTCTATTCAAGTAGTTTATGTACCCGTAGACGATTTGACCGACCCTGCTCCTGCTACGACATTTGCAAATTTAGATTATACTACTGTACTATCAAGAGGATTGACTTCCAAAGGTATTTATCCATCAGTAGATCCTTTAGATTCAACGTCAACCATGCTTTAACCTCAGATTTTGGTGCGGAACATTACGAAACCACCCATATAAGCAAACTTTACAATGTTACAAAGAACTTCAGGACATTATAACTATCATTGGATTGGATGAATTATCCGAAGAGGATTGTTTATTCGTAGCAAGAGCGCGAAACATTGAGTGTTTCTTATCACAACCCGTTTTCGTAGCATAAGTATTTACCGGTTCTCAAAAGAAATATGTTGGTCTAGCAGAAACAATTCGAGGATTTCAATTGATCCTTTTCGAAGAATTAGATGATTCTCATGAACATGACTTTTATTTGGTAGGTACTATCGATGAAGCTACCGCGAAGGCCATGAACTTAGAAATGGAGAGCAATTTGAAGAAATGACCTTAAATCTTAGTGTACTGACCCCTAATCGAATTGTTTGGGATTCAGAAGTGGAAGTAATTGTTTTATCTTCTAATAGTTGTCAAATTGGCATATTACCAAATCACGCCCCTATTGCCACAACTGTAGATATAGGGATTTTGAGAAACTGCAAACTACATGATAGAAAAGAATATACCAATCCTAAGGATCCGTAGGATTAATTGTGGATCCAAGACTATAATAGAAAGATTCGAGTCTTAGATTTTGATTTAGTTTTCTAGATTTTTTATTTCAAATCTTGATCAAAATATATGCAATAGAATCTTAGTTGTATTTGGCTCGATGCTTTTAGTAAAACATTGGGCCGAATAAATTGTAATTTAATTCAATTTAGAGAACGACGGATAATTACTTGAGTTCTTTCTCCTTATCCTTCTTTATTTCGTGCTAATGTAACTGCTAGTGTCTACTATTTTTACTTATCCAAAACGTCCACCGCTGCAAAATTAAATACGATCACTTTCCATACCTCACGAGCAGCAGTTAATTCCGGGCTCCATTTGCAAGCCTCACGAATAATCTCATTACCTTCCCGAGCAAGATCATGTCCTTCATTACGAGCTTTTACACATGCTTCTAGAGCTACTCGATTAGCTATGACACCTGGCGCATTACCCCAAGGATGTCCTAAAGTTCCTCCACCGAACTGTAGTACGTAATCATCACCAAAGAACTCGATCAGAGACAGCATATGCCAAACGTGAATACCTCCTGAAGCCACAAGTAGAACAATTGGTAAAGAAACCCAATCTTGAGTGAAAGAAATACCGCCACTTCTATCTTGTTCAACAAAATCATCACGCAGTAAATCAACAAAGCCCAAAGTTATGTTTATTTCACTTCAAGTTTACCTACTACGGTACCAGAGTGAATATGATCTCCACCAGACATACGTAACACTTTTGCTAATACTCGGAAATGGATACCATGATTCTTCTGTCTATCAATAACCGCATGCATTGCACGGTGGATGTGAAGAAGCAGACCATTATCTCGGCAATAATGAGCCAAAGTAGTATTTGCAGTGAAACCCCCGTTAAGTAGTCATGCATTACAATTGGAACGCACAATTCTCTAGAAAATACAATTCTTTTGATCATTTCTTCGCATGTACCCGTAGTAGCATTCAAGTAATGCCCTTTGATTTCACCTGTTTCAGCATGTGCTTTAAAAAGTGCTCCGGCATAAAATAAGAAGCGATCTCTCTAACGCATAAATGGTTGTGAGTTCAAGTTCTCATCATCTTTGATAAAATCAAGTCCACTACGAAGACATTCATAAACATCTCTACCATAGTTCTTTTGCAGATAACCCCAATTTAGGTTTAACAGTACATCCCAACAGGGGACGACCATACTTGTTCAATTTATCTCTTTCAACTTGGATCCCATGAGACAGACCTTGGAAAGTTTAAACATTTTATCTTACACCCAACAAAGATTAAGTTCATATAATTGTAAACAATTTTTAATTTATTCAATAAAGCATGATTTATTTAAGGAAAAATAACAACACTATGTTATCGCATATATAGGGGTAGTATTATAATATGAGAAATTATTGATCAATAAATTAAGATAAAAAAAGATGATTGACAAAAATAATTAATGTAATGACTATGATAATTTATAATCTTATAACTAAATAATGTTAAAGAGTGTAATAAACATTTGCGATAATAAGTAATAACTGTCGCGACCCTGACCATCGCGATTGGCACCCACACTAGAACTCGGTGGGAGAACCGCTACTAAGAACCAACTAAAGCAAGAAATCTAAAGCTAAGGTATTTAAGTTACGGAAGAGAGTTAAATAACTAAAAACAAAGTTCCATTACCAAATAAAGAGCTAATAACTAACTAACAATGCGGAAGATAAACCAAGAATCTGAAAGTCAATGTACCAAAACTATAACGATATCCGTATCTATAAAGAGATTACTTACGAACTATCAACTAACTAAAGCAAGGTCTATGTCCAAAAATGGTGGACATAGACTAAAGTGAATTCCATGGTAGCCCGAAAAATGTCATTCACCCTTGAACTAGAAGCAATCACCGATATCCTAAGTAAGGTCTGTCAACCATCCCGTGAAGATGCGCTGTACTCAACAAAACTAAGAGCAAGTGCAGCATCAATACACAACCACCGTGTACTTGTAGAATCACCAGGCAATCCCACTAGTGTAACACAAACAAGCAATTACAACATTATAATACATGCATAAATATCAACATATTCAATATTATAATAACAATCAATATCACAATTCGCATGCTTCATCACATAGTTTGTCCTCTCACGGAACCCAAAGTCAAACTGTTAGCATGCCAGAAGGTGGAAATTCATTCCTATTTTTATGCCGGAACGTGGTAGCCGATCCTAGTTAGCATACCGGAACGTGGCAATCCGATCTAAGTTAAAGTGCAAGAACGTGGCAGCCGATCCCAATAACACATAAAGATCATACATTCAAGTCATGATTTCATGGTATCCATATTCATATATCTCATTTCAACATCTATGATCAATATTTCAACATGCATACATACACAAGTATCACAATGAAGGAAAACAAAATGTATATCACATTATCATCGAATCACAACCATCACCTACCTCGAAACAAGGTTGAAACCCTAGACAACTTGATCCTTCACTTTTCAGATTTATTCTGCTTGTTCGTGGTCTAAAATCAATAATTTATATACGGAAATCAATAAAGAAACACAAAATTTCCAGAAAACATAGAATTTATAAACCCTAGTTCAAAACCCATGACGCCAACTAAAAAATTATGGTTAATTTAACCATAGGATTCAAGAGAACCTTCCACATCAATATTGACCCATTCTAAAATGTTTTGCGGATCGAAAAATGAGTTCGGAGAGTTAAAAGCTTACCTCTAGCTTTAAGAATTGTGGAAAACGAATTGGACTAGCCCAGGGTAGTCTCTTAACTCAAAAAATTGAAAAATACATAATAACATCGTCTAAGGGTTTTATTTACGAATTTTAAACACTTCATTCTCCTACAGTTGCATCCATCCCACTGTAGCGGCGTCTCTGCAGCGGCACTAATCCCACTGCAGCGGCACAAAATGAACCAGAATCCTTACTTTCCTTTCCGCCTCGACCGCTACAACGGCATACATTCCGCTGTAGTGGCGTCATTGCAACGACAAGAAGCCCGTTGCAGCGACACAAAGTGAGTCAGTGAGCTTACAATAGATTTTCACCTTCTCCTTTTTTACAAGATATTGTTAATGTACTACGCTCAGAAAGTTCCCATAACACCAAGATCAATTCCTGATGATCTACTTATCCAAATTCAATTTTGTAAAGTCATACGGATTCCTTAACGAGTTATCTAACCGATTATGTAATCAAATTCGTATTTAGTCCACTTGATTGCTACCAGATTTCCTTAACTTGATGACTCTAAATTCCTCCAAATCTGGACAAGTATGGGAAAATCCTAGTACTATGAAAACATTTTTTCTGTCCCAATTTTTTCCTCTTGGAATATGTATAACGACGAAACTCGGTCTTTACAATAAATACAAATTAACCCATCACTCAAACCTGAGTGATCAACTGGGGAAAGGTAGTCTAGAAAAGGAACAAGGTAGTACCTGATTCGACGAACAATTGCGGATACTTGTCTCGCATATCCTTCTCGGTCACCCAAGTAGCTTTCTCAACTGGACGATGTTTCGATTGAACCTTTACAAACTTAATCTTTTTTGTCCTTAACATATAAACATCACGATCAAGAACAATAATCGTTTCCTCCTAATATTGGTGGTCCTTATCTAGCACTATTGAGTCCCACTTAATGATATAGTCACTATCACTTTGATATCTCTTCAACATGGACATATGAAATACGAGATGTACACCAGACAAATTCGGAGGTATTGCTAATATATACGCCATCAGACCTACACGTTCAAGAACCTTAAAGGTACCAATATAGCGAGGACTCAACTTACCCCTCTTACCAAATCTCATCACCACTTAATGGGTGATACCTTGAGAAGAACTTCTCGCCCATCAGGAATTCCATGACTCTCACCTTGTGATCCGAGTACTTCTTTTGTCTACTCTGTGCGGCTAGAAGTTTAGCTTGAATGCTCCTCACCTTATCTTGAGTGTCCTTCACTAAGTCAACCCCCATAGGTTTTACATCTCAGGATTCGAACTAACCTATGGGCGATGTACATCCCCTCCCATATAATTCCTATAATGGTTCCTTATCAATGCTCGAGTGATAACTTTTATTGTAGGAGAACTCACATAGGGATAGGAACATATCCCAATGCCCTCCAAAGTCAATTACTCACGCTCTCAACATATCCTCCAACACTTGTATAGTCCTTTTTGACTGACCATTCGTCTAGGGATGGAAGACTGTACGAAAAGTGAGTTGTGTGCCAATTAATCATACAACTTCCCCCAAAACTTGGAAGTTAAAAGGGTACCAGGATCTGAGATGATAAAAAGGGGCACATCATGCAGCCTCACTATCTCCTTGTTCATCAATCTTATATAATTGTAAAGCGTTGTAATCCACCTTTATCATAATGAAATGGGATGACTTGGTCAATCTATCAACTACAACCAAATAGAATCAAACTTCCCTTTAGACTTGGAAAGCCTAACCATAAAATCCATGGCTATCTTTTCCCACTTCCATTCCGGAATGGGCATCCTTTGAAGTAGCCCCGCAGGCTTTTGATTTTTATACATTACTTGTTGACAATTCTGAGACTTCGCCACAAATTTCTGAATGTCATGTCTCATAACCGACCAGCAATACACTCGTTTCAGATCTCTATACATCTTGGTCACGCCCAAATGAATAGAATAGCGCGAGCCATAAGCCTCCGCCAAGTACCTTGGAATCAAATCATCAACTCTTAGAACACATATTCTACACTTGTAGTTGAGCACACCATTAGCATCTAGAGTAGTTCTTGTACACTGACCAATTGAAATCTTTGTTCTAAGCTCATCTAAATCACTACTTTCAAGTTGCTTGGCCTTGATTTACTCTATGAACATAGACTTAGCTTCAACGCTAGCTAACAACCCACCTTTTTTAGATATTCCCAACTGCACAATCTTAGACTCTAATATTTTAATCTCCTTGGCCAGCAGTCGCTTGGTTCCATTCAGGTAAGCTAAACTACCCATATTAATCACTTTTTGACTCAAAGAGACATCCATAACATTTGCCTTATCACGATAAGGACCTTTTCCTTCAGTGTGTAAAAATCATCTCCGTCTCACGGAGAGGACGCGGATTTCTTCGCCTCAAAATTAAATTTAGTGAATAATTATTTAGGAGCATCTCCGGGTCACAGAATTTTTCCACGACGGTGATTTCTTGGCTTTTCTCGAGTTTAGCTATTCCAAATCGCTCATAAAAATCAAGAGACCTTTCCTATCAAAAATCATAATCCTTGAATCCATAATTAAATTCAAGGATTAGTTAAGAGTCAAGTTAAGATCTATTATGAGTTAAGTCAAGAGCAGTTAAGATCAAAATCAAGAGAAGTCAAGAGACAAGTTGTCACATCCCGAAACCACACCCTAGAAGATAGGATGCAATCTTGGATTGCGACCGGCGTATTCGATCTCTCGGAGGTCTCATACAAGCCTCTCGTATCATTCATCGCATATACATAATGAAAAGTAGTGCGGAATTAAAACTTTTTGTAAAACAATATAGAAGTCTTTAAACTCTTTCATATATGTAGAAATAGGAAATGCTAAGAGTGTGTTTGGTATGAAGGAAAACATTTTCTGGAAAATATTTTCTAATTTTCCCATGTTTGGTTGGGACAAAAGTTATGAAAATGTTTTCCAAATCAACTCATTTTCCTCAAAATTAAGGAAAATGACTTCCCTTCAAAAATTAAGGAAAACATTTTCCAAAACTCTCCTCCAATTTCAAATTACATTTTTTTTTGGGAAAAACATCGATTTTAAAAAAATATTTTTAATTTCAAAATTTTATTTTTTCACCCGATCCCTGAACCCCCCTCCCCCTCACCGGCCAGCCCCCCAACCCAACCCCAACCCCTCCTCAAAGAATTAACCCACTACCCCCACCCCACCCCACCCCCACCTCAAAAAATAATAATTTTGATTTTAAAAAATATTTTTGATTTTATAAATTATTTTTACTCTAGTAAAATAAAAGATGTCTCTAAAAAATATTTTTCATTCATAAATCAAACACTAAAAATCATTTCCGGAAAATATTTTCTACTCACCAACCAAACATGAGAAAATAAGTCCAAAATCTACTTGTTTTCGAGGAAAACATTTTCTAGGAAAACATTTTCCATGGAAAATATTTTCCTTCATACCAAACACACCCTAAGTCTCTATTAATCATTTTAAGACACGATAATACTTTGGGACATGGTCCATACGAATTTAAAACATACTACTAATAGTCTATTACAAAACTTCATAAAAGAAACATAAAATAACATATATGCCCTCGAGTCAAGTGAGGACATACTTCAACTCTTATTGAACGATCTTCTAAGTCCAAGACTTCTTCCCAAATCTCTTCACCTATAAAAAACTATAGATAGAAAATAAAGCATGGAATTATTACAACCACATGTACTAAGTATGGCATTATGCATACAAAATCATGAAAATGGACTTTATTGGAAATATGCATCTTTTCATTTTATAAATCATATTTTTATTATAATAACAATATTTAGCGACTTAGAAACACATAAGGAAACATTAAACCAAAATTCACAATTTTTGAAGTCACTTTACGGTGACCTCAACACACTGTTACAGTGAATTTCTTCACTGTACAGTAAAGTTGCAAACCTTCCGTTTAGACACCCTTCAGCATATAATTATCCCACTCAAAGCTATCCTAAGATTCACTTAAGTCACACAAAGAGAGACCGCCCATACACCCTCTCTAGATGTGCCTAAACGACCCTTAAGATTACTTATAATGAGTCACATACACACTTACAAAGTATCATAAACATCAATGTAAGATTCTTCTACCAAAGGTGATTCTAAGTCTCACTTGAGTGAGTTGTGAAGAGACCGCTCATACAATCCCTTACACACACACTCAAGAGATCCAACAGACTCCCTAGGCTAGAATCATTCTCACTAAACACACCAACACATATATGATAGGGCACACTCCTTCCAAAGGCTATCCAAAAGAGCTACTTAAGTAAATCAAGAAGATAACGTCCATGATTGACCTCTTCAAGATTACCTAAATAGTCCTTAAGACTACCTAAGGCTTAGATCATGTCAACAACACCAAACCTTTTCCCTAACTATAGTCATTCTCAAGACTTCCATAGATAAGCTATGAAGAGATCATCCTTTATACCCTCTTCACAATTTAACTAAAGAATCCATAAGCCACTCTAGATTAGGTAATTATTCACTTACATACTCCATAACGTAAGTCATTAGTTCATTAGGTAATTAATCCATTAATTCATTAAGAGACTCATACAATACATAAGGACATTCAAGTAATGGTCTTAGACAAGACCTAAGAACTCCAAATAACACCATCAAAGTCTATTGTGCAATGTCTAAGTAGCGTCCCATACCACCACTTAAACCTCATAAACTTCTCTAATGCTAATAGGTATTCCATATGATGAGAATAGACAATAACCGACATAGACCGTGGTAGCAAAGCATGGAATCCAAAGTTCTATCCTACTTCGATGAGGTGTTCTACTTGCCAATGGTAGAACATAAAGATCCCATGTAGGCACATGGTTAAGGAATATGAAGGGCGTGCTTTGTATTCTACTCTCATACTTAACTAGAAATACTTCCCTTTACCATACTCACTCGGTGCTAGCCTTAGTTCTCATAGATTAATTCACATTAAGGTTCATACAAATGGGTCCCATATCATGTTCATGACCCAATTACATTTACCCTACCATAGCAAGGTCCATTTGGGCTATCTCACTATGGCGACAAGAAGCTCATCGCGAATTTCCTAAGGTATGATATGATGCCGTTCCAGCCAATCAACCTTAAGTCCATCACTCATTACATGAAGGATACCATTACGGCTAACTACTTCACAATTCGTAACCTTACCACTTGGTTTTAAGGTTCCACATAAATGACCCTTTTATCATCATTCAAGGTCTCCCCTATATTCATTTATTCAAGACTAAGACCCTTTAGGTTCCTAAGTCAAGACATCACATATTCACATAAGCATCAAGTAAGGGACACAAGTCTACCTAAACAAGACACAACATACTTCCATTTATCACATATAGCCTATCTTCCGTTAGACTCTTAGGAATAACCCTTAACCTTATCAAAGTCAACATATTCAATATTTTAACATCATCAATTTAACCATTTTAGACTCATCTAACCAATTTAGGAATAACCATGTATCAACTCTAAGACTACACAATAACACATAGTCAAAGCACAACATGATTAACTAGATAGTAGCAATAGTCTAAAACATAATTCCACATATAGATAGATATGATTATACATAACTAAATCAACTACACAAATAGCCATATAAGTTCAAGTAGTGCGACAAGGCCATGATCATCAAGTTACTAGAAAGTAACGCCGACAAACGGCCACATCAATTCACATAACACCGCCACCAAAGGTGACCAAATCCAATTCATAATATAAGGGCCTTGAAGTAAAATTAACATTGAATAAGAAAAATGCATCTAAACCAATTCAACATAGATTCAACAATCCAATACCAATTTGATAACAATTGAACACAATTCTTACATCAATAGAAAGCCCATAAGAAACTACACATGAATTCATCAACATTAAGCCAATATCAAGTAACCCATAATTTAGTCAAGATCTTAGGTTCATCAATTTCATGGGTTCATATGTAATTTAGGTTAAAATCATCAATACAACATCAATCTAATCCATAATAGACGTTTGAAAACCTTTAATGCAAGAACCCATGGTAGAATCATGAAATTGGACAATTCCTCTTTGAAAACTTTGAAAACATCTTTGAAAGTTGTGCTCCTTGATGAAACAAGTTTCAAGGATCAAAAGCCATACCACAATGAAGCTAATTCTTCACTTTGATGAAGAATCTCCACTCAAAACGTCACACCAAGCTCTTCCTTGATTTTGGTCTTCAATGGAGACTTTGGGATTTCTTAAGGAATTTGGAATTTTGTTTTTGGAAGAATGAATTATTCTAAGTATTTAACACTTATATACTCATTTAAAATACCCAAAAGACCCTTAATAAACCTTCGATGACTTAATTTAGAAGTGGGGTGAATTTACAATTCACCCCTTAACTTGGCAGCAGCATGCGCGCAGAAGACAGTGTCTACTGACGACCCCCTTGACGGAGCGTCAGCCCACTGACGGGCCGTGCTGGCAACCGTCGGTGGGTTCAAAGACTTGGAGAATGGGAGATTATTTCCCCAGGCTAAGTCCCTACAGACGACACCCATCGACGGGGCGTCGATGCCTCCGGCGTTTTGGGCCTGCCTAGGACTGCCTTGTCAACCAAGTTGGGTCCTTCCTCAAGGACCCTTGGATGGTCCTTGGGGATAATTTCCCGAACGTTCCCAACCCAAACACGATTGTATATGAGTTTAACACCTCTCATATAAAATTCATCTAAAACGAATACGTAAAACTTGACGAAACATGCTTAGACACACAAGGTCGATTCAAGGCATATCTTTCGAACGACATGAACGTTCTTGGACGTTTGACCTCCAAACTCCACGAAACTTGACACACTGCCTATGCATGCTATAATAAATCATTTAAGGACCTTAGAACTTCATGAATCACACCTAAGCACATAGAACCACATATGAGACAATTAGGTGACTTAGTCGTCGAACGTCTTAGTCATCCCTTGACGTTTGACTTCCAACACACCTAATACTTTATCTACTGCCTCTAAACAATATTATAGACCACATTAGGACACCATTACCAACATGTTAGGCTCTAGATAACCTAAGTCATTTTCGGGGTCTTACTATCTCCCCCACTTGGACAACATTCGTCCTCGAATGACACTTGCCACTCCCGAACATTTCCAAGATTATAGAATCAACTTAACAGAACATAACCAAACCATATAACTCACAATCAAAGAGAGAACATCAATTTCACAAAGTCAAGAGATTCACCACACAACAAAAAACTAGAATACACTTCTATAACTCATTATGCTACAAAAATCACATGCTTCATTCCAAATAGAAAAAACTCATTTTATATGCAATATCTCACTCATATACATCAATAATAATCACATATAAACAATTTTAGACCAAAGAATCGCTTAGTCAATTTCGCCAAAAATTTACAGTAAACAGTTTTTAAGCTACAGTGATTTTGACAAATTTTACAAACATGCAACTTTTTGGCAATTCATGATATAAACATGCTAATATGAAACGTAACATCATATAAACACATATTATAACATGCTCAAAGCTCAATAAAACACACAATGCAAGAAGTTAATGAAATTCAATTTCAACCAAACTCCTAAACACCATGCACATGCAACACTTCTAGCATAATTCTAACCGTACTCCCCCACTTAGAAGGGACTCATACTATAATAAGAGAAACAAGGACTTACCAACATTATCATCACCATCACCCGGCTTTTCAATTCTAGTCCGGAGTGCATAGAAACGCCTCTTTGTTGGAGCATCCTCCTTTGGAACACTAGGCTCAACCTTCTTACCCTCTTTCCTAGAAGCAATGTTTGGACAATCTCTCACTTTGTGCCCATCTTTTCCACATCCAAAGCAATTACCCGTACCCACTAGACACTTACCATAATGTCTCTTACCACAAGTGGCACATGTAGGTTTGCCATTGCTAGAACCACCTCCTCTCTCAAACTTCTTCTTAGGCACACTAGGTCCATCTTGAGTTTGAACCCTCTTTTTGAACCTAGGTTGCACTTGATCACTAGAACACTCCTTTTCAAGTTCCTTGACATCCTCTTAAGTTTAGACTCTTCAATTGATTGTGCATACACCATGAGTCTAGCCAAAATCATATCATCATGCAACATAGACGTACGACATTCCTCCTCACTAAGTCGGCTACACCCGTCACAAAGCGACTCATTTCATCCCTTGAATTAGACACTAGGGAAGGTGCATACCTAGATAAAGTTGAGAACTTCAAAGAGTATTCCTTAACACTCATATTTCCTTGCTTGAGATTGATAAACTCTTCTACTTTCTCTTCCCTTCTCTCTCGGGGAAAGTACTTACCAAGAAAAGCTTCCTTGAATTCTTCCCACTCAATAGGACCCGACTCCACCGGCCTATTGTCCTTCCATTGAGTGTACCAAATTTGAGACACATATCTCAATTGATAAGAAGCCAACTCCGCCTTCTCCCTAGATGTAACCCCCATTGCACTCAAAACTTTGTACAAACCATCAAGAAATTCTTGGGGATCCTCATTCACCTTAGAGCCAAGAAAGATTGGAGGATTCAACCTCACAAAGTCTCTAAACCTAGATGACATAGTGCTCTCAATATCATTAACCCTAGGCACCATGTTCAAGCTAGCTTGAACCGTTACAGCTCGGGCTAAAGCAAGCAAAGCCTCTCCAATCATCCTATTAGACAACTCCAGCACCTTATCACCTCCTCCCACATTAGGGGCATGATCACCTTGAGGAGGCACTTGAGCACCTTGAGCACCTTGGACACCTTGCCCATCTTGAAGCACTTGCTCAGCTTGCTCAGCTTGCTCAACTTGAGGAGGAGCTTCCTCATTCACCCTTTCCTCTTCCATCCTTCTAGCGGCCATCCTTCTAGTATTCATCTCCTAGAAACACAAGGAAACTCATTTAGAAGGATACTCATAACATAACTCTACAGCACGAACATAGGAGTAGAAATGAACGAAAAAACTATCGTCCTATAGCCTCTCGCCCATAGATGTGTCGCGACTCACACCGATGGTCAAGACTCTACTAGACGTGACTTTTTGAGACTTTTTGATACCTAAGACTACTTTCATTAACCTATGATCTAATACCAAGCTTGTCACATCCCGAAACCACACCCTAGAAGATAGGATGCAATCTTGGATTGCGACCGGCGTATTCGACCTCTCGGAGGTCTCATACAAAACTCTCGTATCATTCATCGTATATACATAACGAAAAGTAGTGCGGAATTAAAACTTTTCGTAAAACAATATAGAAGTCTTTAAACTCTTTCATATATGTAGAAATAGGAAATGCTAAGTCTCGATTCATCATCTTAAGACACGATAATACTTTGGGACACGGCCCATACAAATTTAAAACATACTACTAATAGTCTGTTCCAAAACTTCATAAAAGAAACATAAAATAACATATATGCCCTCGAATGAAGTGAGGTCATACTTCAACTCTTCTTGAACGATCTTCTAAGTCCAAGTCTTCTTCCCAAAGCTCTTCGCCTATTAAGAACTATAGATAGAAAATAAAGCATGAAAGTAGTACAACCACATGTACTAAGTATGGCATTATGCATAAAAAATCATGAAAACGGAGTTTATTGGAAATATGCATCTTTTCATTTTATAAATCATATTTTTATCATAATAACAACATTTAGCGACTTAGAAACACATAAGGAAACATTAAATCAAAATTCATAATTTTTGAAGCCACTTTACAGTGACCTCAACTCACTGTTACAGTGAATTTCTTCACTGTACAGTGAAGTTGCAAACATTCCCTTTAGAAACCCTTTAGCATGTAATTATCAAACTCAAAGCTATCTTGAGATTCACTTAAGTCACACAAAGAGAGACCTCTCATACACCCTCTCTTTATGTGCCTAAACAACCCTTAAGATTACTTATAATAAATCACATACACACTTACAAAGTATCATAAACATCAATGTAAATTCTTCTACCAAAGGTGATTCTAAGTCTCACTTGAGTGAGTTGTGAAGCAACCGCCCATACAATCCCTTACACACACACTCAAGAGATCCAATAGACTCCCTAGGCTAGAATCATTCTCACTAAACACACCAAAACATAGATGATAGGGCACTCTCCTTCCAAAGGCTATCCAAAAGACCTACTAAAGTAAATCAAGAAGATAAAGTCCATGATTGACCTCTTCAAGATTACCTAAATAGTCCTTAAGACTACCTAAGGCTTAGATCATGTCAACAACACCAAACCTTTTCCCTAACTATAGTCATTCTCAAGACTTCCATAGATAAGCTATGAAGAGATCATCCTTTATGCCCTCTTCACAATGTAACTAAAGAATCCATAAGACACTCTAGATTAGGTAATTATTCACTTACATACTCCATAACGTAAGTCATTAGTTCATTAGGTAATTAATCCATTGATTAATTAAGAGACTCATACAACACATAAGGACATTAAATTAATGGTCTTAGACAAGACCTAAGAACTCCAAATAACACCATCAAAGTCTATTGCGCAATGTCTAAGTAGCGTCCCATACCACCACTTAAACCTCATAAACTTCTCTAATGATAATAGGTATTCCATATGATGAGAATAGACAATAACCGACATAGACTATGGTAGCAAAGCATGGAATCCAAAGTTCTATCCTACTTCGATGAGGTGTTCTACTTGCCAATGGTAGAACATAAAGATCCCATGTAGGCACATGATTAAGGAATATGAAGGGCGTGCTTTGTATTCTAGTCTCATACTTAACTAGAAATACTTCCCTTTACCATACTCACTCGGTGCTAGCCTTAGTTATCATAGATCAATTCACATTAAGGTTCATACAAATGGGTCCCATATCATTTTCATGACCCAATTACATTTACCCTACAATAGCAAGGTCCATTTGGGCTATGTCACTATGGTGACAAGAATCTCATCGAGACTTTCCTAAGGTATGATATGATGCCATTCCAGCCAATCAACCTTAAGTCCATCACTCATTACATGAAGGATACTATTATGGCTAACTACTTCACAATTCATAACCTTACCACTTGGTTTAAGGTTCCACATAAATGACCCTTTTATCATCATTCAAGGTTTCCCCTATATTCATTTATTCAAGATTAAGACCCTTTAGGTTCCTAAGTCAAGACATCACATATTCACATAAGCATCAAGTAAGGGACACAAGTCTACCTAAACAAGACACAACATACTTCCATTTATCACATATAGCCTATCTTCCGTTAGACTCTTAGGAATAACCCTTAACCTTATCAAGTCAACATATTCAATATCTTAAAACCATCAATTTAACCATTTTAGACTCATCTAACCAATTTAGGAATAACCATGTATCAACTCTAAGACTACACAATAACACATAGTCAAAGCACAACATGATTAACTAGATAGTAGCAATAGTCTAGCATATACATCCACATATAGATAGATATGATTATACATCACTAAATCAACTACACAAATAGACATATAAGTTCAAGTAGTGCCGACAAGGCCATGATCATCAATGTACTAGAAAGTAACGCCGAAACGGCCACATCAATTCACATAACACCGCCACCAAAGGTGGACCAAACCAACCATAACATAATTGAAGTAAAATTAACATTGAATAAGAAGAAATAGGGCAGCGTACCACCACTTCATCATCAACACTTCAAACCAATACCAAATCACCCAATTCAACATCATAAGGCCCTTACCCATGGCCATGAACACCAATTCAATACACAATTATAGAAATCAATGAAATCTAAACAAATTCAACATAGATTCAACAATCCAATACCAATTTGATAACAATTGAACACAATTCTTACATCAATAGAAAGCCCAAAAGAAACTACACATGAATTCATCAACATTAAGCCAATATCAAGTAACCCATAATTTAGTCAAAATCTTAGGTTCATCGATATCATGGGTTCATAGGTAATTTAGGTTAATATCATCAATACAACATCAATCTAATCCATAATAGACGTTTGAAAACCTTTAATGCAAGAACCCACGGTAGAATCATGAAATTGGACAATTCCTCTTTGAAAACTTTGAAAACATCTTTGAAAGTTGGGCTCCTTGATGAAACGAGTTTCAAGGATCAAAAGTCATACATCAATGAATCTAATTCTTCACTTTTATGAAGAATATCCACTCAAAACGTCACACCAAGCTCTTCCTTGATTTTGGTCTTCAATGGAGACTTTGGGATTTCTTAAGGACTTTGGGATTTTGTTTTTGGAAGAACGAATTATTCTAAGTGTTTAACACTTATATACTCATTTAAAATACCCAAAATACTCTTAATAAACCGTCCATGAATTATATTTAGAAGTGGGTTGAATTTACAATTCACCCCTTGACTTGGCAGCAGCCTGCGCGCAGAAGACAATGTCTACTGACGACCCTCTTGACGGAGCGTCAACCCACTGACGGGCTATGCTGGCAACCGTCGGTGGGTTCAGAGACTTGGATAATGGGAGATTAGCTCCCCAGGCTAAGTCCCTACAGACGACACCCATCGACGGGGCGTTGATGGACCCTCTGGGCGTTGATGCCTCCATCGTTTGGGGCCTGCCTAGGACTGCCTTGTCAACCAAGTTGGGTCCTTCCTTAAGGACCCTTGGATGGTCCTTGGGGATAATTTCCCGTATGTTCCCAACCCAAACATGATCGTCTATGAGTTTAACACCTCTCACATAAATTTCATCTAAAACGAACACGTAAAACTCGACGACACATGCTTAGACACACAAGGTCAATTCAAGGCATATCTTTCGAACGACATGAACGTTCTTGGACGTTTGACCTCCAAACTCCATGAAACATGACACACTGCCTATACATGCTATAATAAATCATTTAAGGACCTTAAAACTTCATGAATCACACCTAAACACATAGAACCACATATGAGGCAATTAGATGACTTAGTCGTCGAACGTCTTAGTCATCCCTTGACGTTTGACTTCCAACACACCTAATACTTTATCTACTGCCTCTAAACAATATTATAGACCACATTAGGACCTTAGACCACCATTACCAACATGTTAGGCTCTATATAACCTAAGTCATTTTCGGGGTCTTACACAAGTAAGAGAAGTTCATTTTGAAGTTTTCATAAGTCTTTTACAAACGTTTTATCTTTGATTTAAGACTTAAGCTTAGAGTTCAGTAAAGAGTAAAAGTTGAAGTTCTTTCTTCAAAGAAGTATATGGGGTCTATGTATTCCCAAAGAGATTTAATATGTCTTTACATTTAAATAAAAATGAAAACTGATATTACCAAAGAGTCTTCGGGCTAGTTTCAAAAAATAGTGTAATAACTTTCTAAATGAAGCAAGAAGGGAAACTGAGATTTCCAAGATAGCTTTTGATCTAATTTTTTGGGAGTAGTACTGAGTACCGATACGGGGATGCGAGTTCATACTAACTTAAGTCTCCATAAACCATGTAGCTTTCATGGGTAGAAAAGGGTCATACTTTTAGAAGAATCCTTTACGCGTAGACTAGTAATCCACTTAGTGAGTTAGCTTCCTATACCCTTGACAAGGTATAGGATGATCCTTGGCAGCGTGAGGTAAAGTAAGTATCATCACTATAGCTCTTAAGTGATGGTTGTCGGTTAGAGAAACTCCCGCAGTAGTAATTGCATGGTTCCTCTAGGGGTTCTGCATGGTATGTCTTTATGAAATTATGATTATGATTTGACATCTTGTTTTAAACAATTTTCCTTTTCTTTATATTGCACTTGGTTTAAATTGCGTTATAATGAAATAAGTTCAGTAAGTATTCATGAGTTGAGAAGAGCAAAGGGAAGTGTTTCTTTCATAATCTCTTTCAAGCTTATGTTGTTTTAGCATTCCAACTGGCAGACTCGTACATTAAATGTACTGATGTCAGTTTGCATGTATCATATTATGATGAAGACACATGTAACTAAGATTGGCACCCAACCACTGTTGATCCAATGAGCAGTCACTACAGAATTTTAGGCCTATGGCCACCCAGTAAAGTATAGCCATAACTAGCAAAAAGTGTGACCTTTTATAAAAAGCTACACTTTTGTAATTTAAGAAACATTTTTAAGTGGGTGGCCTAAAGAAGAGTAAGCTTTGACATTAGGCAACACTTTTTAAATGTCGTCATCACAGCTACACTTATAAAGCGTAGCCAATGAGGTATAAGGGCACACTTTGTAGAGATGTATTAGAGACACCTTTTTTTTTATACTACATTTAAAAGTTTTTCCTTTGATTTGTTATTGGTCACACTTAAAAGGTGTTGCCTTATATATCCCATGTAGAGCAATACTTATAAACGGCAAGTTTTCCTACCTACAACAACACTTTGAAAGTGTGGCAATATCGTGTAGAATTTTGTAGCCACGATTTTTTATTTGTAAGAATAATATTTTTTATTTGCATAATTCAATAATCAAATAATTAAATATACATGTGACCTAAAGCACAAAATAAAGTAATAATTAAATCGAAGCTATATATTTAGAATAAACATTGAGAAACATGTCTTGTACAAAAATACTTAGAAAGTGATTGCTTAAAGATCTTTTGTTGGAATTCTGACCCCCAAAATTTGCCTAAGGAACATATTTATTCTATATGTTCCTTTGCATATTACAACAGTTACGTTTTGTAAAGCAAATAAAACAATGACACAATATTTTATCACGAAAACCCCAACTAATAAGGGTAAAAAACACGACCTGCACCTCTGTAGGATTTAACTCCATTTCATTTAACTTTGAACATCAACAACAGATTACAAGCCTATGTAACATAAGAAATTATAAACTCTAATTCCTAGCTAAGAAATTATAAACTCTAATTCCTAGTTACCCAAGAGAAAAACTCCCACGTTTAAGTATTTTACTGTTCGTCAAGTTTCTCAAACTCGTTAGACGAATCCTACACACACTGGATTGTAATCAAAACTCTTAATCACAAGCTTAGAACTTTTTCTTCATAAATTGGCAACACTCCCAACTAACTCACAAAACTCTCTCAAACCTCTTGATTGTGTTTTGATCTTCTCTCTATGTAAGTGCGCAATTTTCTAAAGCAAAACTATTGCCCTATTTATAGATTTGGACTTGAATCCAAAACCTATTTGAACTAGAAATCCTACTTCGCATGGAACTCCTAATTCAACTCGAACTTGTCTTCAATTTTTCTTCAACTCCTTCTTCAACTCGAACTTAACTTCTACCGCATCTTCAACTTGAATATCCTTGTATTTAAACCAAACTCGACTTGGACTTCTTCTTGCTTTAGAACTTTTATTTGCACATTGCGTTGAAAACAACTCCTTCTTGCATTCGGACTTCTATTTACACATTGCGTTGTAAAGAACCTGCCTATGCAATTTTACTTGTTAGACGCAAAAACTGTTTTCCTTAAGTGAATAAGAAAAACTCTATTGACAACTCATTCAATCGTCGACTTAATAGTACTAGAATAAGATACCAAAATCAGTAAAGGCAGCAATAGGTGGTGAAGATAGATGAATGGATTTTTCTTGGATAGGTGATGGGGTATGATGAGAAGTTTTGGACCCAAAAACAAGAGAAAATTGAGGGTCTTTGTGCACTGAAACACGTAAACCCATTTCTTCTTCAACAATCACAAAATAATGCATAGAACTTAGAGAAGTACAAGTGAGAAAAAACACCTAAAGAGGGAAGAAGAAAGGTCCGGCCTGTTCATAGCTTTTGGGGAGCTGTGTTGATCATTCTTCCACAAAGTGTTCTAAAAGAGGTTTATAGACTATGTAAAGAATACTTTTGGGGAAACTACGAGGATATGAGAAGCATAGAATTGGAAGGCTACTTACTAAAGCAAGACTTAGACACTTGAACATACGCATTGACACTGATGATTGTTGCCTATGTGATATGAAGGCTGTTGAAACTTCACTGCATCTATTTTCTGATTGTGTTTTGACCAAACAATTAATGCGAATTCAAAAGTGTACTCCTACTTTTATGCCTGAGGAGGAAACACCTATAGTCCCTATTTGAATTTCTCTACCGTAGCTACCTTGGTATTGCTATCACAAGGACATTTTGTCATCCCTATTGAGTCCTATTTGCAAATTTTGTACTTGGACACTGCTTCTATCCAAAAATTTAGAGGAAGTGTTGCTAGGGTCAAAGTCCAAATTTATCTTACCAAAGCGATACCTCCTCATGTGTGGATGGGGTTAAATGAAGAACATCTCAACATAGGGACCTGACAAACTATTGAATATGAGCATATTCCGGATTACTACATGTATTGTAAACACCAAGGAGACTTGTTACATGTCTGTACTATTAACCAAGGAGATGAGGAATTTTTTTTAAAAATAAGAAAAGAGTTGGAGGCTGATAGGAAGAACAAAAACAAAGGGGAACAAGGCAAACAGGATTCCAGAAACCTGCAAATGCAATACACGAATAGAGAGGATGGAAACACCAGTTCACAAACCAGCAACACCAAAAACAAGGAATTTCATTGATCTTTTTATGCAGGATCAATGACAAGACTCAGAAGAGGAAAGCTTACAGGCCAGTTCAACATAGCATGGACTATCAAAATTTCCTAAGCAAACATTGCAACAGAAGCAGACTGATCAAACAAGTATGACTACTAATTCTGCACTCCCGACTTATAATAATTTCATTGATCTTTTTATGCAGGATCAACCAAACAATCAAACAATCAAGAAGGAATTGAAAATCAAAATTCAAAAAATGAGGATACAATGGAGACACAAATTAATAATAAGGCAACCACTGACTTACCTTCCACAACCAACCAATTGTCAAATAATTCCGACAAGGAAAACAAAATAAAAAATTCTAAAAATCAAAGAAAAAGGATCACAGGTATTGACTCTACTACTCCCCTACCCCAGGCCCCCCTTGTTAAATGTTTTGATGAGGTTGTTGAAGTTATTGGAGGGTTGGAAGGAGGGTATCAGGAAATAATAGCAATTCTTTAAGCACTCAGATGTTACAAAGGTAACAACTACAGAAATTTGGTCCTACAAACAGATTTTTTAAGTATTAAAAACATAGCGCGCATAGAATGGAAGGTCCCATGACAGCAAACAGGAAATACAGGAGATAATTAATTCAACACAAGCACAGATTCAAAATGTGTTCCGAGAGGCTAACAAACTAGCAGATAAATTAGCAAATGAAGCATGTGAACAAGATAATGGAGATCCATACATTTAAACAACTATCAGGAGAATGCAGGGGGATTGTGAACACTGATAAAGCAGAAATACCCTCTCTGCAAATTAAAACAAGGAAAATTACAGTTCACACAATACATCAGTTGAGGGCTCAAGAGGATTAAAAAAGCAACAAAAAATTATGTTAGGTACAGAACGCCATGAACAAACATACATTAGTGTGAATAAAACTAAGCTACCTTGTGTTTTTGCTTTGAGCTTGAATTTCCAAGCCTTTGTTTGTGTATATTTGTGTTGGTTGAAATAAAGGAGCAGCCAACTCCACAAATGTTAAGGAAAAAAAACATTGAAATCAAACTATGATTACTCGTAAAATTTGGAAAAAGTATGCTTCTATCTCAAAAAGAAATAACAGCTCTATATATCTTTTATGAGACTTCCACTTGGCTTTGCATATGAAGGAAAGCTTCTAGTCTTAACTTTAAGTATTTAACCTTGAGAAAAGCATGAGAGACTTGCTTGCTAGGCTTCTAAAGAACCTGCTGCCTTTATGTACCAACAATTTCCATCATTTTGTATCTTTTTAATCCAAGACATTGTGAGTACAACAAAATTCTCACTAGGGGAAGATCATCACCTTTGGATCATACATATATTTCTGGAAAACAATGCAAATGTACTTGTAAGGTTCAAAGGTCTAACAGTCAAAACTTCAGCAACCTACTATGATAACATTCAGACAAATAACTTAAGCCAGACTATCATCAGGTTAGTGAACCAAATAAATCATTAAATAATATGTAGTCTGGTTACTTGGGTCAAAAAAATAAAAAGAAATTAAGGTAAGCTTCTCAAGAGTTAACTGAACAAAACCACATAGCCGAGCGAGAACTTGTATTTTCTAGGCAGAGCTTCTCCACTACAACAAAGTCAACTACACCATAATGAATAGTTAATATTTTCATTTGTGTACGCAACAAGAACTTTTATGGACTTTAAAGAGAGGAAAAAGAGTAGTTACGATTTAAGGATCTCAAGAAACTGTCATCATGTGAATTAAATGATTCAGACATTGAAATGCAACCAACAAGAAGAATACTAGAATAACGATCAGAGACATGGAAAACAATTTTTTGTAGTAATTGATGTCGTGGAGTTTTTTTTTTCAAGATTTAGAAATGATTGCACGACATAATTTACCACTACAAAGTATCTAGGATGTTTTGAATTGACAATCATATATGGTTCAACAAGTTTTAAGAAAGAAAAGGACGTAGTTCTGGCGGCGAAAAATATTTCCGTGTTTGAACATCAGCGGAGTAATCATCGATAAACTATAGAAAAAGATAGTGAACACCTTTAGGAACTAAACTTGCGGCGAAGTGTTCATTCATCAACTAGTATGACAAGACTCATAAGAGGAAAGCTTACATGCCAGTTCAACATAGCATGGACAGACCAAAATCTCCTAAGCAAACATTGCAACAGAAGCAGACTCATCAAACAAGTATGACTACTAATTCTGCACTCCCGACTTATAATAATTTCATTGATCTTTCTATGCAGGATCAACCAAACAATCAAGAAGGAGTTGAAAATCTAAATTCAAAAAATGAGGATACAATGGAGACACAAATTAATAATAAGTCAAGCACCGACTTACCTTCCACAACCAACCTATTGTCAAATAATTCCGACAAGGAAAACAAAAGAAAAAATCCTAAAAATCAAAGCAAAAGGATCACAGGTATTGACTCTACTACTCCCCTACCCCAGAACCCCCTTGTTAAATGTTTGGATGAGGTTGTTGAAGTTATTGGAGGGTTGGAAGGAGGATGTCAGGAAATAATAGCAATTCCTTAAGTACTTAGACGTTGCAAAGGTAACAACTACAGAATTTGATCCTACAAACAGATTCTTTAAGTATTAAAAATACAGTGCGCAGAGAATGGAAAGTCCCATGACAGCAAACAGGAAATACAGGAGATAATTAAATCAACACAAGCGCAGATTCAAGATGCGTTCCGAGAGGTTAACAAACTAGTAGATAAATTAGCAAATGAAGCATGTGAACAGGATAATGGAGATCCATACATTTCAACAACTATCAGGATAATGCAGGGGGATTGTGAACACTGATAAAGCAGAAATACCGTCTCTGCAAATTAAAACAAGAAAAATTACAGTTCACACAATACATCAGTAGAGGGGTCAAGAGCATTAAAAAAGCAACACAAAATTATGTTAGGTACAGAATGCCGTAAACAAACATACATTAGTGTGAATAAAACTAAGCTACCTAGTGTTTTTGCTTTGGGCTTGAATTTCCAAGCCTTTGTATGTATATATTTGTGTTGGTTGAAATAAAGGAGCAGCCAACTCCACAAGGTTAAGCAAAAATAAACATAGAAATCAAACTATGTTCACTCGTAAAATTGTGGTAAAAGTATGCTTCTATCTCAAAAAAAATAACAGCTCTATATATCTTTTATGCGACTTCCAATTGGCTTTGAATTTGAATGAAAGCTTTAGTCTTAACTTTAAGTCTTTAACCTTGAGAAAAGCATGAGAGATTTGCTTGCTAGGCTTCTAAAGAACCTGCTGCCTTTATGTACTAACAATATAATTTCCATCATTCTGTATCATTTTAATCTAAGACTTTGTGAGTACAACAAAATTCTCACTAGGGAGATCATCACCTTTGGATCATACTTATATTTATGGCAAACAATGTAAATGTACTTGTAAGGTTCAAAGGTCTAACAGTCAAAACTTAAGCAACCTACTATGATAACATTCAGACAAATAACTTAAGCCAGACTATCATCAGGTTACTGAACAAAATAAATCATTATATAAGACGTAGTCTGGTTACTTGGGTCAACAAAATAAAAAGAAATTAAGGTAATCTTCTCAAGAGTTACCTGAGAAAAACCACATAGCCGAGCGAGAACTTGTATTTTTTAGGCAGAGCTTCTCTACTACAACAAAGTCAACTACACCATAATGAACAATTAATATTTTCATCTATGTACGCAACAAGAAGTTTTATGAACTTTAAAGAGAGGAAAAAGAGTAGTTATGATTTAAAGATCTCAAGAAACTCTCATCATGTGAATTAAATGATTGATTCATTGAAATACAACCAACAAGAAGAATACTAGAATAACGATCAGAGACATGGATAACAATTTTTTGTAGTCATTGATGTCGTGGATTATTTTTTTTAGATATAGGAATGATTGCATGACATAATTTTCCACTATAAAGTATCTAGGATGTTTTGAGTTGACAATCATATATGGTTCAACAAGTTTTAAGAAAGAAAAGGACGTAGTTCTGGCGGCGAAAACTATTTGCGTGTATGAGCATCAGCGGAGTAATCATCGATAAACTATAGAAAAAGATAGCGAACACCTTTAGGAACTAAACTTGCCGCGAGGTGTTCATTCATCAACTATAAAAAAAATATTATTTCCTAGTCTCCTATTCAGATCTCGCAATCTGCAAAATAACAAATGGAAATATTGTGAAGCAAAGTTTAGCTAAAAGGTACATACACTTCGTAAAAAAATAACTTCTTTCAGCATGTATCTTTTGAAACTTTAATTCTAACATCTATAAAGAGAGCAAAAGATACATAGATATGCATAGATGGTTACAGGAAGGTCCTTGCAGTACCACTTAAAGTCAATGAAGTATCTTTTGGTGGCTTAGTTTCACATGCTGGACTGTCATACATGAATAATAATTTTGGATGAAATGACAAAACAATAATAATGAAATTAGTGTTCTAGATGTACCATGCTTTCAATCTTACCTGTTAGTTCGAAGCTGAGTTGAGATGCTAGCTCGAACTTGATATGAAGTTTTGATGATTTAACAAACTTATCGATCTAACAAGGAACCAGATCCTTGTTATTGGAACTGCTGACAGTGAGATGAATGATAAACTCCGTGTGAGGTATATTTGTGTGCTATCATCAAAAAGGGGAAAATGTTAAATTCTAGATGTTTTGATAATCCTCACAAATGCGGGGACCTGGTCCCTGGCAGAGTTATCTCGTCCAGATACAAATGGGGTACAGTCGTAAAATTTGTCATGTCAGGTGGTTGGTGAAAAGTGCAGTGTCCTACACCAATAAGAAGAGCGGACGAGATTGTATGTTTCAGTATCTCACAAATGCAGGGACCTGGTCCCAGGCAGAGTTCTCTCCATCTGATACATAATGGTGTACAACTGTAAAGCTGTCCTGTCAGTGGTAGGTGAGGCGCCAGCATACTGAACCAATCAGAATGGAAGAGGTTGGCCTTTTCAAGAACTCACAAAGAAGTTTGCAAGGGACCTGGTCCCTGCAAGCAAGGGACCTGGTCCCCGCAAGATTGCGACGTGAAAAGGACGAAAAGACAGCTGTCAAAAAGCTGCCAATTCTGAGGAGTTGGTGCACAACTTTTTCAAACAGCAGGCTCTCAGCCAATAGCCTCGTCCCAAGGGTTTGTGTCCATTTGAATATAGTCTCTTCTCCAACAACACAAACACAAGTTTTGGCAAGCAAAGTTTTGGATTTCAGAAAATCCAAAAGATCAAAAAGCAAAGGCCATCTTCAAGAAGAATCATCCTAAGAGCAACAGGGACCTGATAGAGCTGCAAGCTACCTAGTTGTCTTAGGATTATATCTTCCATGCTTACATTGTAAATATGTTCCTAATCTATAAAGGATTCAGATATTTGTTTCGAGTTTGTAAAAGTCTAAATCAGTTAAGGTTAACTGATTTAGTGGGCAACATTGTTTTGTTGCTTAGTCAAATTCTAAGTCATCTAGATTTAGGTGGTTTAGTGGGCGGTGTGGTATTCGCTTAGCAAAGTCTAAGTTATCTAGGGGTGATAGCTTAGTGGGCGGTGTTGTATCCGCTTAGGCTCTTCAAGTAATAGGTAGATTACTTGATCGTGAGATTAATAACTTTTTCTCACATTGGTTGTAACCGGGTTTCACTTTTGCTTGAGAAGATTAGTGAAGACGGTTGAAAATCCTTTGTGACAGGTCGTGGTTTTACTCCCTTGAGCAAGGAGGTTTCCACGTAAACTGCTTGTGCTGTTTTCTGTGTTTTCTTACTTTCTGTTCTTACTTCGAGTGTGTTAAGGGACCTGGTCCGTTGACTGGTAGTGGACGCACAGATTCTAACAAGTGGTATCAGAGCAGGTGCTCTCTATCTGGTTAACACCAAGAGAGAGATTCCTGCGGGGAATGGCAGCTCCACTAAGTCTTGAGGGTCCTTACGTTCCTACCAAGGAAGTGATTGATGGAGATCTAACTCAAGAGGTTCCCAAGTCTATAAGAGAGTACGACGAAGACAGAAAGAAGGAGAAGTCAGTAGTGCTAAAGGTATCTCAAAATGATTCTTCTGAAGATGAAAAGGAGATGACTTATTTGACTAAAAGTGTTCAAAAAATAGTCAAAAAACATGTAGGGTTTGAAAAGAAGGGAAACTCCAACAGAACAACAAACGTAAACGACCTATGTCATAAGTGCGAAAATCCAGGGCACTTTATGAAAGACTCTCAGAGCCACAAGCATGAATGTCAAGACATCAAAGGAAGGAGAAGGGACCAGATCCCTGGCAATGCTAAGGAAAGGGCTAATGCTGACCGGATAGTGAAGAAAGTCCTTGCTATATGGGAAAATGCCTCTAGTGATTCTGAAGATGAGATACACAACAAAAATGATGGTCTCATTCTCAAGGGCAATGACAAACAGTCAGATCTGATTATTGAAGCTAGTCGGAAGAAAGATGTAAAAAGGGACAAATCACTTGCTCTCAAGGTGTCACAAAGTGAAGTACCTGAAATAAATGAGAACATGGGCTATCTCACTTGAAGATTTCAAAAAATTGTGAGAAAACGTGGAGATCTGGAGAAAAGAAATCTTGACAAGGCTAAAAGCTCAAATGACGTGTGTTTCAAGTGTGGTAAACCAGACCACTTCATTAGAGACTGCCATATGCACAATGGTGAGCACAAAAGATGTGTCAAGTTCGGTGGAGACAAGAACAAAAGCAGGGACCAGGTCCGTGACAAGTCAGGCAAAAGAGAAACTGGTGATCATATTGTGAAAAAGGCTCTTGTTGTCTTGGAAAATTCCTCAAGTGAGTCAGAAGAAGATGCTGAAAACCATGAGAATGTCTCAATGATGGCCTTTGAAGATGATGAAAATGCCTTCAACTCCATTTTCTCACTAATGGCAGAATCTGATATTGAAGAGGATCTAAATGAGGTAAATCTTTTTGACCTTAAAGATGATCTAGATACTCTTTCCATTATAAATTTGAGGAAACTTGTTACCCTGCTTATTGACTTTGTTGATAAACGAACCACTGAAAATTTAATGTTGAATGAAAAATTAAGTTTGTGTGAGGATGAGAATTCTGCTCTTAAATCTCAAATATCTGAATTGAGCGTCAAGATAGGTATCCTAGAGACTAGTAGTCTGGAGCCCAATGAGGGACCTGGTACCTCTAAGGGTGAAAAGCGAAAGCTTAGTGTCTTTGAGGAGGAACTGGAACAAAAATTTAAGACTTCTGAATCTAAGCTGGTCACCTTTCTTGAAATCAATTCTCAACTGAGGAGAGATCTGACCAAGGTAAGGGAAGAGTTAAATCACTCTTTGAAGTGGACTGACGCCTCCAAAATTCTCTCTAACTTATCTAGTCAGAGTTTCAATGGCAAGAAGGGGTTGGGATGCAGACCGATAGAACCCCCTCATAATCCTCACAGTAAATATTCTGTAGCTGATAATCTCTTGTGCACTCATTGTGGGCGTAATGGTCATCTAAAAGAGAATTGCGAGAAACGGAAAAGAGCTAAAGAAAGGCATGTGAAGTTTGTCCGATCTGAAAATAATCAAGAAAAGAAAGAAAGGGGACCTAGTCTTCGTGCTAAATTTGTCAGATCCGACAGTAATGTGGAAACGGAGCGCAAGGGACCTGGTCCTCGCTATCGTTTTAGCAAGAACACTTTGCCTCCCTGGACTGGAAGGTATCTTGTTAAGCCTTTTGACAGCTATTGGGAACTCTGTTTGAAGTGGGTTCCTAAGTCTAACAAGTAATTCTTGTGCAGAAGAGAGGAAGTAGTCAGTGTTTGTTCATAAATAGCAGATGCTAAAAACACCTGAATAATAAGGTTACAAAACTTCCTCTCTCTCAAGGCACTTCAAGGTGGAGGTGTCTCTTTTGGCGAATGGCAAGAAATGCTACATTGTTGGTGTAGATTTGTGATGAATGAAATGAAGCTAAGCTCTTATCAGATAATTATTTTGTCACAAACTTGCTCTCTCAGGCGATGATCTTGACAGAAAAGAGATGCAAGAACATATTTATTGTTGATCTGTTTATTGCTCGTTATGACAATCTCACTGACCTCAATGCTCGAGGTGATAATGCTGAGGTATGATTCAAGAGACGTGCTCATAAGTGTTGCTTTCGTGCACAAAGCTGTGTTATAGGACCTGGTCCCAGTCTGCATAAAATGATATTTGCAGATGACAAAGGTTGTTACGATGATGTTAAGGAGAAGCAGATCAAACTATCTTTCAGGTGAAATATGCAGACTTTCAATCTTTCAAGAAACTTTCAGACTGAAGTGATAAATGGTACATGGGTTGTGACCAAAATGGTGATATTGAGAAGCTGAATCTCAATGAGGTTTGAAAAAGTATCTGTGAGATATTCATTCTCCAATAAGTTTCATCTGGTGTATAAAAATGCATGCATTGAAAAAATATTCATGTGACTTTTGATGAGTCTTGAAAAATTGTGAAGTGAGTTGTAAAACAAAGAAGATTTTGAGATGGAAAAGATGTTTCAGAGTCAGAGAGATGATATAAACAATGTGATTGCTAAAAATATCCTCTTCATGAATCCAACAATATCAAGAAAGTTGATGCAGATGATGTACCTAATGAGGGACCCGGTCCTCTAGACAGTGCTGAACAAAGATGATGCAGTTTAAACTGATAATGTGAATTCTGAAGGAGAGAATGATGAAGCCGATCAAGCTCAGTTTGAAATAAGCAAAGTATGACAGTCGGCTCCACAACAAGCTGATACGTCGTCCAAGTTCCTCTTCAACAATGGCTTCAAGTGAAAGTTTGTCGCATTCATGGGTAGTCGGTTCTAAATGAGCACGATGAGAGAATTCTTCTCAGAGCTACAGGTTAAGAAAAAACTCAAAAGGTACCGTTGGTTGTAAAAAAAAAAAAGGTACATTTGTGAGCTGCTCAAATGGCTTAATATAATTCAAGTCAAGACAATGTTACATGGGCAATATCATCATGATGTTTTGCAAGCAAAGTGGAAGATCGAGTGTCTTGACAATCTTCACTAAAGTCCTAAGCTAGGACTAGTGTGTACTCACAGTAACTTAGCTGAAGAGAAGAAGATCGCACAGCGTGATCAGGGCAATTGCTGTCTGAACAAAGAAAGGGACCTGGTACCAATTGGAAGAAGCTGCTGAAAAGGTTTCATGTTATGGGTGTCTAGACAATTCATACTTTTTGGGCACTAACTTGAAGCTGGATGTTGATGAACCGGGTTCAAAGACTCTACTCATGTACAAAGAAATCACCTTTGAAGGCTGCTAGTAGAATTCGAAGAATTTTGAAGAAGAAAGGGGACCTGGTCCTATTCTGTCCAGTAGGAGACGATTTGAGTTCGCGTACATGGTCATGCTGTGCTGGGTATCTAGTTGATGGAAAGAGTACCTCAGAAGTGGCTTCTGTTACAGGCTGATCTTTCAATTATGGGGGACTAAAATGCAATATTCAGTTGCTCTTTCATCAATTGAGGCAGAGAATGTAGCAAGTGCAGCTTGATGGATTTAACTCTTGTTGATCAAACAATATCTTGAAGTTGTTAAAAAGACCTGACTGAGATAATCAATCTGATGTTGGGAATGCTGAAACATTCTTGAATGGATCCTGCCTGAAGCAATCAACTCTTTTATGATTATGAAAAGGGAGCAGGTATCCTTGATTTTCAGATATGTTTGTTTTAGCAAGTTCAGTTTCATACCTTTTGTACGTATACACACATGAAAAAGGGGATAAAGGAAAAGAGAGGTCAGGACAGATCTAGTCAATGACATTCAAACTACAGAGAGGTACCTGATCCTTTTTCGAAGGTTAGCACTCTTATCATTGCAATTTGAATTATGCATGAGAACCATTGAAATTGCCACATGTCTGTCATTCAGGAATCTGAATCATCTTTTGAGTACCAAAATGATACTTCCTCTCTCCTTCTTTGTATTCCATATTTCTTTCTATTTCCCCAGAAAAATCAATTTACCTTCCAAATATCACAGTTCATTTTTAAATTCTCTTTTCTCCTCTCTCAAAACATACTTCAAGTTGTTAAACCCTTTGCTCTTACTGGAGATTTCTCTTATAAAGATGTTTTAAGTGTGAAGAGGGACCAGGTACCCCATGAAATATGAAGAAGTGGAAAAGATGATGTCTGAAAAGGGAGAAGTTGATACTCTGAGAACTCAAAGTATTCTGAATATGAAGGTGTCCGATTGAAAAAAAAAAAAAAAAAAAAATTTTTTGGTTTCTCTCAATTGTTGTTCTATTCATCTCGGATGCATTGAGTTGTTTGTGTTACCAATCTTTCTGTTATGAGAAACTCAGGCTGGTGTTGAAATCTATGATAGTTGCTCGTGTTAACTGGAATACTGAAATGGGTTATCTAAAAGTCCAGCTTCTGAAACAACACTATCAGAGGGACCAGGTGCAAAAAAAAAAAAAAAAATAAAAAAATTGGCAGACCTGAAGGTTAAACATACAGGTTAGGCTGCACAGCATGATGAACGTTAAGAGAAAATTCTGATAATCTTATGCTAAGGGATATGTTCTATTAATTCTATTCTTTCAATCCCTTGCCTCTAAGTCATGATCCCTTCTCTTCCTACTCTCTATGTCAGTCCTCATTCTTCTTTTTTGGGCATTGTTCTGGTTTTCATTTGTAATCATATTTGTAATATTTTGATGGCTGATCTTTTGTTTATGGATGAAAAATGTTTTGTTTCTACTGACTTATCTCATTACTTTATGCCTTTTTACTCATGCTTAGTGTTGCCCAAGTGGCCATGAATTTGCTAGACTATATTTCTGTCAACTTGGTTTACTGCTTTAACCCTTTTTTATGATGTCAAAAGGGGGAAAGTTTTAAGGTAAGGTATGAGATCAATGGTGTTATCACTGCTGGAAGAGTTGTTAAGGTAAGGTATGAGATCAATGGTGTTATCACTGCTGGAAGAAGACATGGGTCATGCCGACAGGGGGAATCAATGCTAGCTACCTGAAGAGGACCTGGTCCTGCCGACAGGGGGAATCAATGCTAGCTACCTGAAGAGGACCTGGTCCTGCCGACAGGGGGAAGAAGTTGAACAAGTTTGTCATCATCAAAAAGGGGAAAAATGATATGTTGATGTTTTGATGAGTTGACAAACTTTGGGATGATGAAACTCAGTTACCCTAAGAATTCTTGTTGATATAGGGAACTGGTGAATAAGTTTGTCAACATCAAAAAGAGGGAAAAAGCTATATTGATGTTTTGATGATTTGACAAACTGTGGAGATGATTCAACTCCAGTTACCCCAAGAATTCTTGTTGATAGGGGGAACTGGTGAATAAGTATGTTATCATCAAAAAGGGGGAAAATATTAGTTCGAAGCTGAGTTGAGATGCTAGCTCGAACTTGATATGAAGTTTTGATGATTTAACAAACTTATCGATCTAACAAGGAACCAGATCCTTGTTATTGGAACTGCTGACAGTGAGATGAATGATAAACTCCGTGTGAGGTATATTTGTGTGCTATCATCAAAAAGGGGGAAAATGTTAAATTCTAGATGTTTTGATGATCCTCACAAATGCGGGGACCTGGTCCCTGGCAGAGTTCTCTCGTCCAGATACAAATGGGGTACAGTCGTAAAAGTTGTCATGTCAGGTGGTTGGTGAAAAGTGCAGTGTCCTACACCAATAAGAAGAGCGGACGAGATTGTATGTTTCAGTATCTCACAAATGCAGGGACCTGGTCCCAGGCAGAGTTCTCTCCATCTGATACATAATGGTGTACAACTGTAAAGCTGTCCTGTCAGTGGTAGGTGAGGCGCCAGCATACTGAACCAATCAGAATGGAAGAGGTTGGCCTTTTCAAGAACTCACAAAGAAGTTTGCAAGGGACCTGGTCCCTGCAAGCAAGGGACCTGTTCCCCGCAAGACTGCGACGTGAAAAGGACGAAAAGACAGCTGTCAAAAAGCTGCCAATTCTGAGGAGTTGGTGCACAACTTTTTCAAACAGCAGGCTCTCAGCCAATAGCCTCGTCCCAAGGGTTTGTGTCCATTTGAATATAGTCTCTTCTCCAACAACACAAACACAAGTTTTGGCAAACAAAGTTTTGGATTTCAGAAAATCCAAAAGATCAAAAAGCAAAGGCCATCTTCAAGAAGAATCATCCTAAGAGCAACAGGGACCTGATAGAGCTGCAAGCTACCTAGTTGTCTTAGGATTATATCTTCCATGCTTACATTGTAAATATGTTCCTAATCTATAAAGGATTCAGATATTTGTTTCGAGTTTGTAAAAGTCTAAATCAGTTAAGGTTAACTGATTTAGTGGGCAACATTGTTTTGTTGCTTAGTCAAATTCTAAGTCATCTAGATTTAGGTGGTTTAGTGGGCGGTGTGGTATCCGCTTAGCAAAGTCTAAGTTATCTAGGGGTGATATCTTAGTGGGCGGTGTTGTATCCGCTTAGGCTCTTCAAGTAATAGGTAGATTACTTGATCGTGAGATTAATAACTTTTTCTCACATTGGTTGTAACCGGGTTTCACTTTTGCTTGAGAAGATTATTGAAGATGGTTGAAAATCCTGTGTGACAGGTCGTGGTTTTACTCCCTTGAGCAAGGAGGTTTCCACGTAAACTGCTTGTGCTGTTTTCTTGTTTTCTTACTTTCTGTTCTTACTTCGAGTGTGTCAAGGGACCTGGTCCGTTGACTGGTAGTGGACGCACAGATTCTAACATTACTCCTGAATGATTCACGTGTACTTTAGCAGATTGGTTTGAGAACCATACAATACTTACAAAACAAAACTCAAAACTAAAGAGATTAATCCATTTTAAGATTTGTTTAGTATTCTCACCTTATCTGTTATGTACCACCAGAGGAGAAATCTTCACAGGATATTACTTGTTGTCCTAAAACATGACTGTGTAAATTAGCACAAAACAGCATAATAGATTCAACGCTCACTGGAGTTATGGAGGAAAGAAAGGTATATACTGAGATTGAGATTCATTAACATTTCAGTATTTCGACCTAATAAACATAGGTGTTTGTTCTTTTGCTCCGAATGTGCTGTATGTTCAGCCTTTTTGTCCCAGACATCTGCATGCATACATGCGTCATACAAATTGTAGAAGCAAATAAGAAATGTGTGCATCTTATCCAAAAAGTAATAACTACAATGATAAATTTATAACCCGGAGGTCTACATGCATATAGACATCTACAAAGAAGCTAACCGAGGAATCAAAAAAAGAACTTATGTGCTCTTGCTGTATCAACAAGAGGAAGCTTATTTTGTTGAATTTAGTTAGAGATCAAATACATAAGCAATACTAATAACTTCTGGTACTCAATTTTAATTTTAATTTATTTGTTATTGTGTATCTGAGTTGCATATGTTGTCATTAGATTTCTTCTGATCCATTTTCTCTAGTTCCCAAAGTTCTGTTTGTTGTCACTTTCTGTGTAATAATATAACTTAGATTCTGATACAATGGTTAAGATTGACTACTACGAGGACAGTACCGCCATGGCTAGTGATGATGTTGAATCTAAAGAAAATAAAACAGACAGCGGAGATGAGGAGAGTAGTAGAGATACCCAAGATAATGGAGATGACGATTATGATCCCCAATCCTGGCCAATTTGCAAGAGAAATCTCTGATAAGTCGTATAATCTAACGACATGAATGTATGAGTTAGGATCCTTTCTAGTGAAAATTTCCGTGAGAAAAAGGATGGTTTTTTATCGTGATTTTAGAAATTATAATGACTTTAGAGGTACTTGTTTTGGACACTTGACGAATATTTCTAAATATTTCAAGTTCAATGGACATATGATCCATTATATGTTGCTGCGACTTGTGAAAAATGATAAAAAAAATTGCATGAGATGTGGTTCTGTGTGAACGATTAGCCTTCTTGTTTTGGGTTAAAAGAATTTGCATGGATTACTCACCATACCCCTCTGATGCAAAAATGACAAAAGTACTTGAGAAAGGTGAGTAATTTCAGAATAAAGTGACAAAGAATGAGAACATAATTGCTACAAAGTTGATGAATTTGATCAAGGGTACCAGATTGAATAAGGTGACAAAGTTAAAGTGGTCTTTCGTTTGGTTCGTCTACTCGATGTTCCTTGCCCATCATTTATCTAACATTGTGGATTGAAACCACATTAAGATGCTGGATGATTCAGATTTCTTCAAGAGATATCCATAGGGGAAGAGTATTTTGATCTAAGATAGATGTACAAAATCAATTTGAAGAGGTAGAGTGAAGTGTACGATAAAAGAGGGAATGCATTTTATGCTTTGTATGAATTCCCCTTGTCATTTCTAGTACTTATTATCAATTATATACTTGGTTTATTTTTAAAAGCTTATATATTTATCTATTGGTGGTCTCTCTTTATTTATTTTCTATTTTATAAATTTCAGGTTTGGATATATGAGGTTAAACCTCATCTTGGTAATTATGCTAAGAAGTCCATGAATTCTCCTTTTTCCATTCCCTATTTACTTAGATGCCACATGAAAAAGAGCGATAATATTATCGAAGGTGATCCATTTCAGTACAAACGAAGAAGTACAAAGGTATAAATTTATTTATTACAAGGTAAATTACCGGCGCTTCGTACGGTAGTTAAGTACGTCAATAATCTGTTTCTATATATTTAATAATATAGGTGTTTTTGAGTGGGTGCAACCCAATGATAAATTGTCAAGAATATTTTATCCAAAGATGAAATAAATTAATTTTTTAATCTTAAAATTTAAAAGATTTTGTTCTAAGGTCTTATGCATGTTAGTAATTCTTCATTTTACTGTTGTTATTTATCATCAAAGTGTTTATAAAAGATAGGTAATAGTTTCATTGTCTTTATTTGTATTTTCCAAAAGTTGTACAAACAATTTATTCATCAATTGCGAGAGTTTTCTCCTATTCAAGGCCTCTAAATAAAGAATCCAAAAATTATAAATCTTATATCATTATTTGTGGACTTGATAAGCTAATTAAAAATTTTAAAAAATATCTCTTGGAGTTCAATGAATTAACGTGTGCCACTCAAATATATTAATTTAATAAAGTCTTGTCAAGTCCCTTATTCAAAATTATTTGCAGTCTATGTCACTACTTTGATAACCAAAAGGAATATTTTGTTATTTATGTTTCGATCAATATGGTTAAAATATTATTTTATTTTTGCAACTTTTAATCTATTATTTATAAGGAGATAATTATATATTTAATTTTTAATTAATATGGGTTCATTTAACTTTGAGAGCAATTCATTGACTTCAATCCAACATTTGAACCCCAAACTTTAAATCAAGGTTGAGTGCGATACTTACCATCCCACTACATTCCTTTATTTTTTGAATGTCACTAATCGATTGAATGCCTCGATAAGATATATATTTTAATAACTAAAACTCTATGGTAGAGTGGAACCTCCATAACTTCTGAACACTCAAAAGTCCCTTCTTGGACATTCCATGAATTCTTTAGTCACTAAAAACTCTATAAAGATCAAAGCTATTTATTTTATAAGTTTAAGAATTTTAATCTACATGATACAAATAGTATAATGATTACATCAAACTCTTGATTAACATATCTTTAATTCAACATAATGATCTAAACCATAAACATAGATGACAAAGTTTATAACATGTACTCAAAAATAACAATTAATAACACAAACATATATTAATGACTTAAAAAAAAGGATTTGTAAAAAAAGAATGAAATAGAAAGCAAAATATCTAGCTCACTGAATGTACATTGTTCCTTTAAGGAAATTATTCTCCTATATTACCCGAGGTATAAAGGAATAGATGATAGAACGATGCTATTAACTATAATATTGATACAAAAACAATAATGTTAGTGAACCACTCAACATGAGCAAAGTAGAGAAATATTCAATTATGCAGAAGAAGAAGAAGAAGTTCAGATCCTCTCAAGATAGAACTATGTTATTAACTATATATATATATATATATATATATATATATAATAACCTAGCAATATTTTTAAATTAGTGAATGTCGTGTAGTATTTATATATTTTTTTTGTAGAGTCTGCACCCATACCTCACACCTAATGTCGGTGAGACAAAGCAAAACTACATGGCAACATTAAGGCATATATGGGCAAAGTGAGAACACAATCATTGATGCCTTAAATAACAATTTGAACGGTGTCACTTGCCTCACTTCAGCAGTAGAGAACAAGGTGGATAAAATATTGGGTGATAACAATTCTAACCAACCTTTTGAGAATTCTGTTTTGCATGGACAAAAACATATATTTAGTAATTGTAATAATTAAAGCTCTGTGAGCGTGTTGCAACCCTTAAACAATCAATAATGGAAGTTATTGTTTTAACGAGATGAAAAATTGAGGAGAAGTCAAAAGAACAAGAAAAATAAAGGTAGACTAATTTATATACTATTTTTGTAAAATAATTTATTTTAAAGAATGTTAAGACACTGATCTTGCAGTAGTTGATGAAACTACACAACATAAACACTAGATGAAGATGGTGTTGTAATTGATGTTGATGAAATCATTCCTTTAGCAATAGTCGGTGAAGAGATCTTTTTGCAGTTGATGAATACTTTGCAGAATAAGTTAATGAAGTTTTAGAAGAGATGAGGAAAGGAGAGAAAAAACAAGAGAAGGAGAAGATGGCAGAAAAAGAAGAAGAGAAAGAAGATGAGAAACTGAAGAAAATAAAGAAGAAAAAGTAGAGAAGCTACAAGAGATGAAATAAAAATAAAATGAGGAGGAGAAGATCGAAGGGAAGAAAGAAGAAGAAAAAGAGTAGGAGAAGCTGGAAGAGAAGAGAGAAGAAGAAAAAGAGCATAAGAAGCTGGAAGAGAATGTTGAAGAAGGCTTGGAAGAAGAAGGAAAAGGAGGTTGTGATGAAAATTCACTGGACCTGATGGCTATTGTTATGGAGCTCAATGGTAATGAGTAAGGCATTTGTGATTATCGATTTTTTTTCTAAAAGAAAATGGATTTTTGAAGTGGATTTTGAGACTATAGATTTTTGAAATGATCATTTTTTTATGGTTGATAATTAAGATAATTGGTTTTTGAGATAATTAGTTGTTGGTGGTTGATTAGTAAGATAATTAGTTTTTGAAATGATTAGATTTTAGTAGTTGATTTTTAAGACTATTTATTTTTGAGATAGTTGATTTTTGAAGTGTCATTTAAGATAATGGTTGTTGAAGTAGTTAGTTTTTGAAGTATTATTAAAGACAGTTGGATTATATAAATGTGATTTTGTTTTGATGGATATTGTTGGCATTTATCGACTTTAAATTATATATATAATGTCTTACCATACCAAAAAAAGAATTTATTTTATTAATAGATTGTACTACTACATGAGTAAAAAATATAAGAATGTACTATTGCGTCCTTGTTACACATTTCTAAAAAACAACCATTAACAATAAGCCATACAATCTCTGTAAAATGAATGTCCACACAATATATATTGTTTCCAAGAAAAATATTTTGTGTCCAAGTAAATTTAGTGTCAAGTAAAGTAACTTTGTGACCCAGTTACTTTGTGCTTAGTTTTGTATATATATATATATATATATATATATATATATATATATATATATATAGACACTAGTTTCTCGACAAGTTCTTTGCATGTAATTACCAATTCTGAAAGTATTTTTTATTGTAAATACTATTGCTTATTTAAATGAAGATTTGAATAATAATCTTTGCACAAAATAATGTTGCAAATTTTTTTGTGAATGTTCAATGTGGATTATGTGTATATATATATATACATATATATATATATATATATATTCCTTACTCACACAAACCTATGAAGATGGTCAATGAAAATTTTTATTAGTCAAATGCATATATTTATTTTAATTTTCTGAGGTTCAATCTTGTAATTGGTCGTATCTCAATAATATTACCTTTTAGACAATATTTGTTGTGTATTTTTCGTGTCACCGGATGTATTTGCACGTGTATGTCACATGAAACTGTTCAGATATCATATGAACATATGAAGAGAACCACTACATTTTATTTTATTGAAATAATTTCTGTATAATGATTTTTATTTTATAAGTTATAACATAATAAACGACGTTCTTGTTATTGGCTTTCATATTGACTTCGAAACTGATTGTTTAAATGAATCAAAGCTAGTTATCTAACTGTCCATAGTTAACTCAGAATCGTTTCCTTTTTTTAACCGCAAAACTAAAAGTTGAAATTAAAGAATATATTTTATCTGTGAAATCATATATATGATCACATTTTATCTTACACCCAACAAAGATTTAGTTCATATAATTGTAAAAAGATTCAATTTATCCAATAAAGCATGATTCATTTACGAAAAAACAACAAGATTGTGTTATCACATATATAGGGGTAGTATTATAATATGATAAATTATTGATAAAAACTTAAGATAAGAAATGATGATTGATAGAAATAATTAATGTAATAACTATGAAAATTTATAGTGTTATAACTAAAGAATGTTAAAGAGTGTAAATAACATTTGCAATAATTAGTAATAAATCTCACGACCCGGACCGTCGTAATTTGCACCCACACTACAACTCGGTGGGAGAACAACTACTTAAAATCAATTAAAGCAAGAAATCTAAAGGTCAGATTTTTAAGTTACAGATGCAAGTTAAATAACTAAAGACAAGGTTCCATTACTAAATGAAGAGCTAATAACTTACTAATAATACGGAAGATAAACCTAGAATTTGAAAGTCAATGTACCATAACTACCATGATATCCGTATCTAACAAGAGATTATTACCGAACTATCAACTAACTAAATCAAGGTCTATGTCTAAAAATGGTGGACATAGACTAAAGATAATTACATGGCAGCCCGAACAATATGGCTCACCCTTGAACTCGAAGCGATCACCGATATCCTAAGTGAGGTCTGTCAACAGTCGCATGAAGATGACCTGTGCTCAACAAAAATAATGGCAAGTGCAGAATGAGTACACAATAACCGTGTACTTGTAGGATCACAAGTCTATTCCACTAGTGTAACACAAACAAGCAATTACAAATTATAATACATGCATAAATATCAACATATTCAATATTATCATAACAATCAATGTTACAATTCGCATGCTTCATCACGTAGTCGGTTCTCTCACGGAACCCAAAGTAAAACTGTTAGAACGCCGAACGTGGCAATCCAATCCAATTTTTATGCAGAAACATTGCAACCGATCCCAGTTGGCATGCCGGAACGTGGCAATCCGATCCAAGTTAGAGTGCCGAAATGTGGGAGTCGATCCCAATCACATATCAAGATCATACATTCAAGACATGATTTCATGGTATCAATATTCATATATCTTATTTCAACATCTATGATTAATATTGGAACATGCATACATATATATGTTGTCACGACTGGAATCTAGACCCCGACGAGACCGGCGTCGTTGACCTCTTAGAGGTCGCAGACAAGCCTACTTACGTCATTCTTACTTTAGCTAGATCAATTTTAGCGGAAAATTTGAAATTTTTGTTTATTAACATACTTACTAATCATTTCTAATACATTCATAATTTTTTCACCATCAATCATCTAACATTAAGATCATCAAATGAAAGAAATAGTTTAATATAGCAATAACTGTATACTTGCCAAAATGGCACCAATACAATGTCTGAAATAATACGGGAAAGAAACGCTAGTGGAACATACTCCACTAGCTCAATACTAAGACTAAGCTAGAATATAAATGGGCAAGTACCCTCGAAAGCATGAGGGACTACCAAGTCCGGATGAATGCTCGACGTCCGGATAGCTTCAGCGTCAACCTGTAGCTCTAGCGTCCACCTGTGCCTGCACCTAAAATTGTAGAGTTGTATAGGGTTAGTACACACTTATACTAAGTATGGGTATATGCAAGCACACACCAAGGACATGCATGAGAAAGGATAGCTCTTACCTAACAACATGATTATCAAAAGTCAAGTCAGTGGACTTGCCAAATTAGGATTAGAAAAGTTAGTGAACTTTCTAAATTTGGATTAGGAAGTCAGTGAGCTTTTTAAATTTGGATTAGGAAAGTCAGTGAGCTTTCCAAATTTGGTTTAGAAAGTCATGCCATGAGAGTAACATGCATCATCATACTTATCATATTGCACACAACACATAACATCTTACACATAGCACATATCATATAGCATACAGTACATAACATCTTTTAAAACATTCATTCATATGCCATGAGACCTTGGAATCATGGACTTGATATTAAGACTTTCCAAAATGAGGGATCAACATATGGGACCTCAACTAGGGAGTCTTCATTAGCAAACACAGAGTCTGCTTCATTCATTCATACGTACTTTATTTCATTTCGTTCATAGGCCAGTGTGAACACCAGCTATACCTAGGATGTAGTTAAAGACTTTCATCGGGTTTGCTGTGCAATGATCAAGAATAACCTAGTGTCATTACCTGAGTCTAGCTCACCTCTTGATTATCCTATCCTAACACATTTGGTATCGTTCATTTCATTATGTGCTTCATTTGAGGCTGGCCTCATTCATTCATTGGGAACTTTAACTTTAACCGACATAGATCATGTGAGCATCATTAAATCCAGTGTCTCCCCCACACCGAAAAGAGGTGGAATCACCGGCCAAGGTGACCCAAAACATGCTAGCGTACATGGGAATTTAACCCCGCCAGATCCCTATATTGGCAGTATAGGTTCGAAGACCAGGAGATATAAGGAGACCCATACCCGGCAAGCCGGACAGTCTCATCTCATGAGAGTTACGTGAACCTCCGCCCTTCCCGAAAGAAGGCATCACCGCTCATAGCTAGTCTATCGGTGCTCAGTAAAAAGTTCCATTACATTCAACTCATACGTCATGGAAGCTGGCTTCTAGTATGAGGACATCATAGCTCAATAGATGATTTCTCATCTCATCATTAGCATTAAGTGTGTTAATCTCAATACTTTCATTAGAGTGTTCATAGAGACTGGTCTCTTCATTAACTTTACAGTCTCATCGGTGAGTACGTTTTGGTAATATTTACTTAGGCTCATTTGAGATTGTTCTCATCTTTTACATTAGCCTCATATCATGTTGTCACCACATTCATTAACATTAGCACATTTGCTCTTCATAATTACTCACCCCATTTTACGTGAATGTTCATTTCATCATATGCCAATATACTTGGCCATTTGTGTGTTTCACACTCTTACTTAACCCTTCTAGGGTTTCGTCATTTCATTACATAATAATCATTTCATCGTATGCCAATGCACTTGGCCATTTAGTGTGTTTTACACTCATACTTAACCAATTCTAGGATTACTTCATTTCATTACATACATCTTAGGTGCACTTATTTTTAAACGTATGCTAGACTTATGGGTCTATACATACAAGCCATGAGGCTTCATTCATAGTTCGTTAAGTGACTCATATCTTCCTAAGATTATGTAGTACAAGAATTATGTATCTTGTATGTATGCCAAGATCTTGATTTTGATCTAAGTAGGTGGCATTATTCTTGAACATTTAATTCACGTATGACTTATGTATCAATACAGAAATTTGGGCAAGGGAACCCAAGTTCGAACCACTTGGACAATACTTACATTTTTCCTTGACTTTATTTTTAGTCTTCATGACATTGGGACCCTCGATCGAGCCCCAACATCAACATTCTATCTTTATTTTTCTCCTTGGGTTTTCCTCTTATTTGGCCGAAGTGTTGTGGGATCGAACCCCCACAACCCCTTTTTATTTTTCATTTAAAATTTGCATTGACCAATTCGCCTAGACCAAGAGGTTGTGGGATCAAACCCCCACAGCCTCTTTTTATTTTACTCTTTATTTCGATGGGAATTGGGAGGTTGTGGGTTCGAACCCCCACAGCCTCCTTAATTTATTTTTATTTAAAACTTGCCTTAGCTTATGCGCAGATAGTGAGGTTGTGGGATCGAGCCCCCACAGCCTCACTTTATTTTCTTATTTAATTCGCCCATTCTCCCTTCCAGCCTTGAGGTCGTGGGTTCGATTCCCACGCATCACACTTCATTTCTTTTAATTTTAATTCCCTTCATTCGCTGCCTGGAGGTCGTGGGTTCGATTCCCACGCCTCCCATTTTATTTATTTAAATTGTTGCTCTCTCCTTTCTCAACCAGTAGACCCAATTTCGAATCCCCCCAACCTCTTTCCTTTTCGCGAATTTAAATTGTCACACGGGTGAGGTCACAGGGTCGAATCCTGGTGGCCTCACCCCTTTAAAATTCATTAAATTTTCCAAATTTCTTCAACATTCCACCTAGTTAGACGACATTTGACTTCTCTTCGTGGAGGAATGATTAATTGAAAAGACGTGAAGGCACGAATTAGAATGAAACTTTTTAGCGATCAAACTCTAACGAACGAAAATAGTATGAAAGAAGTGAAGAAATTCCTAAATGTTGAAGCCTCCTTATTATAGATATGGCGCGCTTCATACCAATAACTAGGACTCTACAGACACGACTTCATAGACTCCTTAGAACTCTTGAATTCTATGCTCTAATACCATGTTTGTCACACCCTGAGACTACACCCTGGGCAAGACTAGCACTTGAAGATTATTTTTGGCCCCGAGAAGACCCTCGGTCAGGCTTACTTACACAGCGGAAGACTTAAAGCATTAATACAAGGATTAAAATGCAATTACTCAAATGTTTAAAGGATAACTTAGAACTTTTTAAAAATAAAATATCTTACTTAGGAAAAATGGAAAATAAGTCTTAGTACATAACAAATGATAATGAAAAGACTCAAAAGACTAACATCTGACTATTTATGAAGCCTAATAAACAATTGAGATGGATGTTGGTACAAACCCCACAACATCCTTATGAACTACAACTGATACTAAAAGCAATAAAAATGGATCTTCCGAAAAGCAAGGAGGCTTACCAACAATCATTGAACTGCTCATTGGATCAACGATGCGCTGGGTGACGATCCTAGTTACATGCGTTGTCACGCCCCGAGCTACCCCTGAGACGCGGACACGGAACCTAGGACCAGAAGTTATCCCAAGCTAACCCTGCTGGCATGATCATGAGCATACTAAAGAATAATAAACAACTGCGGAAGCTAAATCATACTTAAAATGAAAAGATGGGAAATATCCATATGCTAAATCTGAGATATATGAAAAATGATGAGTTTAATACAAAGAAAATATCAACTCAACGCTAAGCTGAAACTAACTATGTCTGAAATAAGCCTCTAAACTGGACTAGAAATACTGAGACAAGCCCCAGCTAAATCTAGCAAAAACTGAAACTATGAGGACTCACCACTGAATCTGCTGAACTGGAGATCGGAAATCGATCTATGCGTTATCTGGATGCTGAGAACCTGAACCTACATCACGAGAAGATGTAGCACACGTATGCGTCGGTACTTGAAGGTACTGAGCATGTAGGATAGAGTAAAGCTGAAATAAAACATAACTGAAAAAGCACAAAAGCAAGTACAATAATCTGTACATGATATACTGAATTCTGAGCTAACTGGATGCAATGACCAATTTATATCATGCTAAAACTGAATACTGAATATAATGATAAATGGTCAATGCGGAGAGTCTGACTGAACTGTGGGAGCTACTAATAACCGATAATAAAACCACATGAGCTAAATGTGGAGTCCGATGTATACGCCACATCGAGAGGACCCAATATACCCTATCAAAGGTATAAAGGCATGCTGGCATGCTCACTAAACTGATTTCCCACGGAAAGGACTTACAACCTACTTGGATAGTAGTTCATGGAGTAATTGGGTACGCTGAACCCTAGTACAACTCGGTATTATGCTACTCCCAATGAATTTTGTAATTAATTGATTATGACTGAGTTTTTGTAAATACTGGATAGCTCAAAACTAAACATACAAACAGAGAATGCAACAATTAATCTGCTAATTATGCATTTATAACTGAGGCATGTATATCTGAAGTAACTGAAATATCTGACCTAGCATGTGTAATTCAAAAACTAAAGAAATACAAGGCTAAGGTTCTGAAATTCATGCGATAAACTGAATAATAACATGATAATCTGATTTGGAACATAAAACGAATAAGTTTATAAAGTTTTGTTGAAGTGCTAGAAACCCTAGGTTTAATCATAATAAGAAAATCAAGAATCTGACTGAAAACTAGGGACCCAATGGGTGAAAGCAACCCACTAGTGAAATCCCACATACATGGTGATGAAATTCACGGAAAAATACTTAGATTTTGTGGCTGTAACTGCTGGAAACTTGTTGCGTTCTTGAACTAGGGTTCTTGAGCTTTTTCTCCTTTCTTGCTTCTAATTTTCTAACTTTTGATTAATAATTTTGACTTAGATAAGTTTTAGTTATGTTTCTAGGGTTAAACTGACTAAAATCTGATGATTTAGGGTCAAAACGACGTCTCTTAAGGTTTAAACAAAGTGGTAAAATACCAAAAGACCACTGGGTAAGTTTTTGTCGGACCAAACGACGACCAGGACTGACGGTCCGTCGTTTGGTCCGTAGGTTGGGCCTGTTCGACATGCCTTTACTAAAACAAGCATAACGTTTTACTCGGAGCTCTGATTATAGCAAGGTCGGTGGATATGGAAAGCTAATTCAATTATCTCTCTGATGATATGTCTACGGACACCTAATTCATTATGTGCTAAGAGTTATGATCATTTGAAGTTGACCCTACTGCATTCCCCCCTACTTGGCTGCTAGTTCCCACCTACGGACCGTGGGTCCACCTACGGACCGTGCTGGTCATCCATGGATCTTGTCATAAAGTGGGTGAATGGGGTCTCGATCGACGGTCACGAACTACGGACCGTAGTCTGACCTACGGACCGTAGGTCCGTCCGTCGACCAAGACTTAACCAATTTTCCTGGGCTGAGATTTTTGGGAGTTTCTGACCCCATCGACGGATGTGCAGGACGGACCGTGGGTCAGGCTACGGTCCGTCGATGCCACCGTTGGTTGCACCTGCAGATTTTTCGGAAAAGCTGTTTTTTGGTCTATTTTGGATACGGGGTGTTACATTATCTCCCCCTTGGGAACATTCGTCCTCGAATGAAAACTAAACTAGCTGGAATAGAGGGAGGGAGATGCAAACCCTACTACTAAACACTGAGAACTGAGTTTCTGACTTAATTGAGTTCCGAGAACATGCAAATACGCTGAAATTGCAAGTACAAACTGAGGGAACATGATTCTAAGACTGAATTCACACATGAATGACTGTAAAACTAAAGAGGAACTATTATCTCAAGATGGAGTGGAATCGGAAGGAAAGAGGTGAGGATACTTGGCTTTCATGGTTGCTTCTGCTTCCCAAGTAGCTCCCTCTACGGACTGATTCCTCCACAAAATATTGACTGAAGCGACTTCTTTGTTTCTCAATCTTCTAACCTGACGGTCAAGAATCTCAAATGGTACATCCTCATAAGAAAGAATATCTTTCACCACCAAACTCTCTAATAGTACTATAGAGGCTAGGTCACCCACACACTTCTTCAAGAGTGAGATGTTGAAAACCGGATGCACTGCTGCTAAGTCTGTTAGTAACTCTAACTCATATGCCACCTTTCAAACCCTTTTTAAGGTCCTACATATCTAGGACTGAGCTTCCCTTTCATGCCAAATCTCATCACCCCTTTCATAGGTGACACTTTCAGAAAAACCATCAACTTGGAACTCTAGTTCCCTTCTCCTTACATCTGCATAAGAGTTCCGACGACTTTGGTTGTCTTAAGTCTATATCTAATGAGTTGCACTTTCTCCATAGCATAAAGGACTGAATCTGGCCCTATCAAAGCTGCTTCACCTACTTCAAACCAACCAACAGATCTACATCTACGCGCATACAAAGCCTCATAAGGGGCCATCTGAATGCTGGAATGGTAGCTATTGTTGTAGGCAAACTCAATAAGAGAAAGGTGATCATCCCAACTACCTTTGAAATCGATCACACAAGCTCTCAACATATACTCTAGGGTTTGAATAGTACGCTCTGATTGTCTATCCGTCTGCGGGTGAAATGTTATGCTAAGGTTAACTTGAGTACCAAGACCCTTCTGAAACGACTTCCAGAAATGAGAGGTAAACTGAGGACCTCTATCTGAGATGATAGACAAAGGAACCCCATGCAACCTCACAATTTCATTAATGTAAAGCTTGGCATAGTCCTCTGCTGAATCTGTAGTCTTGACCGCCAAAAAGCGAGAAGACTTAGTCATCCTATCAACTATCACCTAAATAGAGTCATGTTGTCTGCAAGTACGTGGTAACCCTTTAATGAAATCCATATTGATCACTTCCCACATCCAAGTAGGAATGTCGATCTCTTGAGTCATACTCCTGGTTTCTGATGTTCTACCTTGACTTGCTCACAATTGGGGCACCTACTCACAAAATCTGTTATATCCCTCTTCATGCCATTCCACCAATAGACTTCCCGCAGATCGCGGTACATCTTAGTGGCACCTGAGTGAATAGAATATCTGGAGTTATGGGCTTCAGCAAGAATATGTTGTCTCAACTCGCCCACATCAGGAACACACAATCTACCCTGGTAGCGAAGTACACCATCTCCCCCTTGGGAGAAAACCTCCACTCTATGATTGTGAACTGCACCTTTTAGATCAAGCAAGATTGGATCACTGTCATGCTTTTCCTTAACCTCCACTACCAAAGAAGATTTTGCCCCACTATGAACTGTTACACCATTGTCTGATATGCTCATAAGGCGAACTCCCAAGCGAGCAAGCCTGTGAACATCCTTCACTAGCTCATTTCTTTCTTCTTAAAACATGGGCTACACTATCCATAGATAGTCTACTAAGAGCGTATGCTACTACATTAGCCTTACAAGGATGATAATGCACACTCATATCATAATCCTTAAGGAACTCAAGCCATCTCCTCTAGCGAAGATTCACCTCTTTCTGGGTGAACACATACTGAAGGCTCTTATGGTCATTGAACATATCTACATGAACACCATACAAGTAATGTCTCCATATCTTGAGAGCAAACACCACTACTGCAAGCTCGAGGTCATGATTTGGATAGTTCTTCTCATGCACCTTAAGTTGTCTAGAAGCATAAGCTATAACCTTATCTCGCTGCATCAACACACAACCAAGGCCAACACTGGATGCATCGCAATAGATCACATAACCATCTGAACCCTCTGGTATAGTCAAGACAGGAGCTGTAGTCAATCTACCTTAAATTCTGCAAAGCTTTTCACACAATCATCTGAAGAAACTTGATCATCTTCCGAGTCAACCTAGTCAATGGTGAGGCTATGGATGAAAATCTTTCCACGAACCTTCTGTAATAACCCGCTAGACCTAAGAAACTTCTGATATTTGTAGCAGAGGTAGGTATGGGCCATTGTTTCACTGCTTCTATCTTCTGTGAATCCACTCGGATCCCTTCGCTAGATATAATGTGACCAAGGAAAGCAACAGATTGCAACCAGAACTCACATTTGCTAAACTTAGCGAATAACTGGTGATCTTTGAGAGTCTGTAGAACAATTCTCAAATGACTCGCATTTTCTTCCTCATTCCTAGAGTAAATGAGGATATCATCAATGAAGACGATAACGAACAAGTCCAAGTACTGTTTGAACACTCTGTTCATCAAATCCATGAAAGCTGCAAGATCATTGGTTATTCCAAACGACATAACTACAAATTCATAATGACCATACCGAGTTCTGAAGGCTATTTTCGGAATGTCACTATCTCTGACTCTGAGCTGATGATAACCCGATTTGAGGTCTATCTTTGAGAAATGACTAGCACCCTGAAGTTGGTTAAACAAGTCATCAATCCTGGGGATGGGATACTTATTCCTTATTGTGACCTTGTTCAACTGTCTATAGTCAATACACATTCTGAGAGAACCATCTTTCTTCTTTACGAACAAAACTGGTGCACTCCATGGTGAAATACTAGGTTTGATGAAACCCTTATCTAGAAGGTCTTTAAATTGCTCTTTCAATTCCTTAAGCTCTGCTGGAGCCATTCTGTAAGGATAAATAGAAATAGGCTGGGTATCTGGAAGGAGATCAATTCCAAAGTCGATTTCCCTTTCGGGAGGAACTCCGGGAAGATCTTCTCGAAACTATTCTGGAAATTCACTGACTACTGGAACTGACTCAAGATTTGGGGTTTCAAAGCTAGAGTCCTTAACCCGAACTAGATGATAGAGATAACCTTAGAGATCATCTTTCTGGCCTTAAGGTAAGAAATAAATCGACCATAGGCGCTAAGCTACTACCCTTCCATTCTAAGATTGGTTCATCTGGAAACTGGAAATGAACAATCCTAGTTCTACAATCGACTGAGGCATAACATGAATGTAACCAATCCATGCCTAAAATGACATCGAAGTCTACCATTTCTAACTCTACTAGATCTGCTGAGGTGACTTTCTGAGAGACTGTGACAGGGCAATTTCTGTATACCCGTCTAGCAATAACTGGGTCACCGACTAGTAGAGACTGAGAAAGGTTCTGAGAGAGTTTCTGGATTGACACTGAATTGGACAGCTATTAAGGAGTTACAAAAGAAAGAGTAGCCCTGGATCTAACAATGCATAAACATCAAGGTCAAAGACTCGTAACGTACAGTGACTACATCAGGAGAACCTTCCTGATCCTGGCGAGCCTGAAGAGCATACAACCTGTTCTGGCGCTGACCGCCACCTGTACCAGATGAGTTACCCTGCTGAGTCGGGTGACTTGTTGGTGCTGCTGAAGTTGTAGACTGAGCTCTACCATTACCACCTCCTTGACCCTGTCTAGAAGGACAATATCAACCTGTGACCAGACTGACCGCACCCAAAACATCCTTCTTTTCCTGCAAGACACTCGCCCGGATGGTTCTTACCACACTTAGGGCAAGTGGGGTAAGTCTTGGTGCCTGAAACACTTCCCTGAGACTTAGAGCCTGGTGCTCTACCTTCTGGTCATACCTGTTCTTGGAGGATGGAACACTAGCTGATGAAGGGGCTGGAGATGAGAACTTCTGCTGACTCTGCGAGCGATTTCCACCACCCGATTTCTGCTGAGAATAGTCATAGTTCCCAGTCCTAGCCTTCTTATTCTCTTTGGCCTGTTCTCTAAGCTTATCACCCTCAACCTGCTGAGCATGAGTCATAAGCCTAGAGATGTTCATATCTCCCTGTAACATAGCATTTCTGCACTCTGTTTTCACCAAATCCGACACTCCATACAAGAACTTATTCATCTGAGCCCTGGAGTCAGCAACCATGTGAGGAGCATACCTGGAGAGTTGGTTAAACTTCAGCCCATACTCTTGGACTGTCATGTTTCCTGCCTCAAGTTCATGAATTCTTGAGCCTTTGCTTCTCTCAACTCTATTGGGAAAAACTGTCGAGAAAAGTCTCACTGAAGCACTCCCAAGTAATAGGAGCTGCATTTGCACCCCTATTCTCCTTCCACTGAGTGTACCAGATATGAGCCACGTCTTTCAGCTGGTATGACGCCAACTCAACCCGATCATTCCCAGTAACTTGCACCTCAAAGATCTTCTTGATTTCATCCAAGAAATTCTGAGGATCCTCATTAGTCTGCGATCCTAAGAACTCAGGCGGATTCATCCTAACAAAGTCACGGACCCTTGTGCTGCTGATCCACCATTTTCATTCAGAGGAGCATGAACCCGATTGTTCTGGTGGTCATACTCTGAGCCAACATCTGTATGGCATTCCTGAACTCAGCATTGGAGACTTCTTGATCTGGGACTGGAGGAGCTGCGTTTGCATTCCTGGCATTCGCATTCCTAGTGTTAGCTCTACGAGGAGGCATGATCTGAAACATAGAACGTCAAGTTAGAATGGATTATATCATACCTTACGCACGATAAGAGTAACAACAAAGTGAAGTTTTCTAAAACACTTCATAGCCTCCCTCTCATTAGATGTGGTGCACTTCACACCCATGAAAAGGACTCTACTTAAACCTAGTGTGCTCTGATACCAAGTTTTGTCACGCCCCGAGCTACCCCGAGACGCGGACACGAACCTAGGACCACAAGTGATCCCAAGCTAACCCTGCTGCATGATCATGAGCATACTAAAGAATAATAAACTATTGCGGAAGCTAAATCATACTTAAAATGAAAAATGGGGAATACCCATATGCTAAATCTGATATATATGAAAAATGATGAGTTTAATACAAAGAAAATATCAACTCAACGCTAAGCTGAAACTAACTATGTCTGAAATAAGCCTCTAAACTGGACTAGAAATACTGGACAAGCCCCAGCTAAATCTAGCAAAACTGAAACTAAATGACTGAAGACTGAAATTAAACTCATGACTGTTGTCCTCGGAGAATGAGGACTCACCACTGAATCTGCTGAACTGGAGATCGAAATCGATCTATGCGTGATCTGGATGCTGAGAACCTGAACCTACATCACGAGAAGATGTAGCGCACGTATGCGTCATACTTGAAGGTACTGAGCATGTAGGATAGAGTAAAGCTGAAATAAAATATAACTGAACAAGCACAAAACAAGTATAATAATTGAACATGATATACTGAATTCTGAGCTAACTGGATGCAATGACCAATTTATAACATGCTGAAACTGAATACTGAATATACTGATAAATGGTCAATGCAGAGAGTCTGACTGAACTGTGGGAGCTACTAATAACCGATAATAAAACCACATGAGCTAAATGTGGAGTCCGATGTATACGCCCATCGAGAGGACCCAATATACCCTGCCAAAGGTATAAAGGCATGCTGGCGTGATCACTAAATTGATTGCCCACGAGGGGACTTACAACCTACTTGCTAGTAGTTCTGGACTAATTGGGTACGCTGAACCCTAGTCCAACTCGGTATTATGCTACTCCCAATGAATTTTGTAATTAACTGATTATGACTGAGTTTTTGTAAATACTGGATAGCTCAAAACTAAACATGCAAACTG
>CM040627.1:18055850-18303188 GCA_022817965.1 Solanum lycopersicoides
TTGTGGGATCAAACCCCCACAGCCTCTTTTTATTTTACTCTTTATTTCGATGGGAATTGGGAGGTTGTGGGTTCGAACCCCCACAGCCTCCTTAATTTATTTTTATTTAAAACTTGCCTTAGCTTATGCGCAGATAGTGAGGTTGTGGGATCGAGCCCCTACAGCCTCACTTTATTTTCTTATTTAATTCGCCCATTCTCCCTTCCAGCCTTGAGGTCGTGGGTTCGATTCCCACGCATCACACTTTATTTCTTTTAATTTTAATTCCCTTCATTCGCTGCCTGGAGGTCGTGGGTTCGATTCCCACGCCTCCCATTTTATTTATTTAAATTGTTGCTCTCTCCTTTCTCAACCAGTAGACCCAATTTCGAATCCCCCCAACCCCTTTCCTTTTCGCAAATTTAAATTGTCACACGGGTGAGGTCACAGGGTCGAATCCTGGTGGCCAAACCCCTTTAAAATTCATTAAATTTTCCAAATTTCTTCAACATTCCACCTAGTTAGACGACATTTGACTTCTCTTCGTGGAGGAATGATTAATTGAAAAGATGTGAAGGCACGAATTAGAATGAAACTTTTTAGCGATCAAACTCTAACGAACGAAAATAGTATGAAAGAAGTGAAGAAATTCCTAAATGTTGAAGCCTCCTTATTATAGATATGGCGCGCTTCATACCAATAACTAGGACTCTACAGACACGACTTCATAGACTCCTTAGAACTCTTGAATTCTATGCTCTAATACCATGTTTGTCACACCCTGAGACTACACCCTGGGCAAGACTAGCACTTGAAGATTATTTTTGGCCCCGAGAAGACCCTCGGTCAGGCTTACTTACACAGCGGAAGACTTAAAGCATTAATACAAGGATTAAAATGCAATTACTCAAATGTTTAAAGGATAACTTAGAACTTTTTAAAAATAAAATATCTTACTTAGGAAAAATGGAAAATAAGTCTTATTACATAACAAATGATAATGAAAAGACTCAAAAGACTAACATCTGACTATTTATGAAGCCTAATAAACAATTGAGATGGATGTTGGTACAAACCCCACAACATCCTTATGAACTACAACTGATACTAAAAGCAATAAAAATGGATCTTCCGAAAAGCAAGGAGGCTTACCAACAATCATTGAACTGCTCATTGGATCAACGATGCGCTGGGTGACGATCCTAGTTACATGCGTTGTCACGCCCCGAGCTACCCCTGAGACGCGGACACGGAACCTAGGACCAGAAGTTATCCCAAGCTAACCCTGCTGGCATGATCATGAGCATACTAAAGAATAATAAACAACTGCGGAAGCTAAATCATACTTAAAATGAAAAGATGGGGAATATCCATATGCTAAATCTGAGATATATGAAAAATGATGAGTTTAATACAAAGAAAATATCAACTCAACGCTAAGCTGAAACTAACTATGTCTGAAATAAGCCTCTAAACTGGACTAGAAATACTGAGACAAGCCCCAGCTAAATCTAGCAAAAACTGAAACTATGAGGACTCACCACTGAATCTGCTGAACTAGAGATCGGAAATCGATCTATGCGTTATCTGGATGCTGAGAACCTGAACCTACATCACGAGAAGATGTAGCACACGTATGCGTCGGTACTTGAAGGTACTGAGCATGTAGGATAGAGTAAAGCTGAAATAAAACATAACTGAAAAAGCACAAAAGCAAGTACAATAATCTGTACATGATATACTGAATTCTGAGCTAACTGGATGCAATGACCAATTTATATCATGCTAAAACTGAATACTGAATATAATGATAAATGGTCAATGCGGAGAGTCTGACTGAACTGTGGGAGCTACTAATAACCGATAATAAAACCACATGAGCTAAATGTGGAGTCCGATGTATACGCCACATCGAGAGGACCCAATATACCCTATCAAAGGTATAAAGGCATGCTGGCATGCTCACTAAACTGATTTCCCACGGAAAGGACTTACAACCTACTTGGATAGTAGTTCATGGAGTAATTGGGTACGCTGAACCCTAGTCCAACTCGGTATTATGCTACTCCCAATGAATTTTGTAATTAATTGATTATGACTGAGTTTTTGTAAATACTGGATAGCTCAAAACTAAACATACAAACAGAGAATGCAACAATTAATCTGCTAATTATGCATTTATAACTGAGGCATGTATATCTGAAGTAACTGAAATATCTGACCTAGCATGTGTAATTCAAAAACTAAAGAAATACAAGGCTAAGGTTCTGAAATTCATGCGATAAACTGAATAATAACATGATAATCTGATTTGGAACATAAAACGAATAAGTTTATAAAGTTTTGTTGAAGTGCTAGAAACCCTAGGTTTAATCATAATAAGAAAATCAAGAATCTGACTGAAAACTAGGGACCCAATGGGTGAAAGCAACCCACTAGTGAAATCCCACATACATGGTGATGAAATTCACGGAAAAATACTTAGATTTTGTGGCTGTAACTGCTGGAAACTTGTTGCGTTCTTGAACTAGGGTTCTTGAGCTTTTTCTCCTTTCTTGCTTCTAATTTTCTAACTTTTGATTAATAATTTTGACTTAGATAAGTTTTAGTTATGTTTCTAGGGTTAAACTGACTAAAACTGATGATTTAGGGTCAAAACGACGTCTCTTAAGGTTTAAACAAAGTGGTAAAATACCAAAAGACCACTGGGTAAGTTTTTGTCGGACCAAACGACGACCAGGACTGACGGTCCGTCGTTTGGTCCGTAGGTTGGGCCTGTTCGACATGCCTTTACTAAAACAAGCATAACGTTTTACTCGGAGCTCTGATTATAGCAAGGTCGGTGGATATGGAAATCTAATTCAATTATCTCTCTGATGATATGTCTACGGACACCTAATTCATTATGTGCTAAGAGTTATGATCATTTGAAGTTGACCCTACTGTATTCCCCCCTAATTGGCTGCTAGTTCCCACCTACGGACCGTGGGTCCACCTACGGACCGTGCTGGTCATCCATGGATCTTGTCATAAAGTGGGTGAATGGGGTCTCGATCGACGGTCACGATCTACGGACCGTAGTCTGACCTACGGACTGTAGGTCCGTCCGTCGACCAAGACTTAACCAATTTTCCTGGGCTGAGATTTTTGGGAGTTTCTGACCCCATCGACGGATGTGCAGGACGGACCGTGGGTCAGGCTACGGTCCGTCGATGCCACCGTTGGTTGCACCTGCAGATTTTTCGGAAAAGCTGTTTTTTGGTCTATTTTGGATACGGGGTGTTACATTATCTCCCCCTTGGGAACATTCGTCCTCGAATGAAAACTAAACTAGCTGGAATAGAGGGAGGGAGATGCAAACCCTACTACTAAACACTCAGAACTGAGTTTCTGACTTAATTGAGTTCCGAGAACATGCAAATACGCTGAAATTGCAAGTACAAACTGAGGGAACATGATTCTAAGACTGAATTCACACATGAATGACTGTAAAACTAAAGAGGAACTATTATCTCAAGATGGAGTGGAATCGGAAGGAAAGAGGTGAGGATACTTGGCTTTCATGGTTGCTTCTGCTTCCCAAGTAGCTCCCTCTACGGACTGATTCCTCCACAAAATATTGACTGAAGCGACTTCTTTGTTTCTCAATCTTCTAACCTGACGGTCAAGAATCTCAAATGGTACATCCTCATAAGAAAGAATATCTTTCACCACCAAACTCTCTAATAGTACTATAGAGGCTAGGTCACCCACACACTTCTTCAAGAGTGAGATGTTGAAAACCGGATGCACTGCTGCTAAGTCTGTTAGTAACTCTAACTCATATGCCACCTTTCAACCCTTTTAAGATCTTAAGGTCCTACATATCTAGGACTGAGCTTCCCTTTCATGCCAAATCTCATCACCCCTTTCATAGGTGACACTTTCAGAAAAACCATCAACTTGGAACTCTAGTTCCCTTCTCCTTACATCTGCATAAGATTTCCGACGACTTTGGTTGTCTTAAGTCTATATCTAATGAGTTGCACTTTCTCCATAGCATAAAGGACTGAATCTGGCCCTATCAAAGCTGCTTCACCTACTTCAAACCAACCAACAACAGATCTACATCTACGCGCATACAAAGCCTCATAAGGGGCCATCTGAATGCTGGAATGGTAGCTATTGTTGTAGGCAAACTCAATAAGAGAAAGGTGATCATCCCAACTACCTTTGAAATCGATCACACAAGCTCTCAACATATACTCTAGGGTTTGAATAGTACGCTCTGATTGTCTATCCGTCTGCGGGTGAAATGTTATGCTAAGGTTAACTTGAGTACCAAGACCCTTCTGAAACGACTTCCAGAAATGAGAGGTAAACTGAGGACCTCTATCTGAGATGATAGACAAAGGAACCCCATGCAACCTAACAATTTCATTAATGTAAAGCTTGGCATAGTCCTCTGCTGAATCTGTAGTCTTGACCGCCAAAAAGCGAGAAGACTTAGTCATCCTATCAACTATCACCTAAATGGAGTCATGTTGTCTGCAAGTACGTGGTAACCCTTTAATGAAATCCATATTGATCACTTCCCACATCCAAGTAGGAATGTCGATCTCTTGAGTCATACCTCCTTGTTTCTGATGTTCTACCTTGACTTGCTCACAATTGGGGGACCTACTCACAAAATCTGTTATATCCCTCTTCATGCCATTCCACCAATAGACTTCCCGCAGATCGCGGTACATCTTAGTGGCACCTGAGTGAATAGAATATCTGGAGTTATGGGCTTCAGCAAGAATATGTTGTCTCAACTCGCCCACATCAGGAACACACAATCTACCCTGGTAGCGAAGTACACCATCTCCCCCTTGGGAGAAAACCTCCACTCTATGATTGTGGACTACACCTTTTAGATCAAGCAAGATTGGATCACTGTCTTGCTTTTCCTTAACCTCCACTACCAAAGAAGATTTTGCCCCACTATGAACTGTTACACCATTGTCTGATATGCTCATAAGGCGAACTCCCAAGCGAGCAAGCCTGTGAACATCCTTCACTAGCTCATTTCTTTCTTCTTAAAACATGGGCTACACTATCCATAGATAGTCTACTAAGAGCGTATGCTACTACATTAGCCTTACAAGGATGATAATGCACACTCATATCATAATCCTTAAGGAACTCAAGCCATCTCCTCTAGCGAAGATTCACCTCTTTCTGGGTGAACACATACTGAAGGCTCTTATGGTCATTGAACATATCTACATGAACACCATACAAGTAATGTCTCCATATCTTGAGAGCAAACACCACTACTGCAAGCTCGAGGTCATGATTTGGATAGTTCTTCTCATGCACCTTAAGTTGTCTAGAAGCATAAGCTATAACCTTATCTCGCTGCATCAACACACAACCAAGGCCAACACTGGATGCATCGCAATAGATCACATAACCATCTGAACCCTCTGGTATAGTCAAGACAGGAGCTGTAGTCAATCTACCTTAAATTCTGCAAAGCTTTTCACACAATCATCTGAAGAAACTTGATCATCTTCCGAGTCAACCTAGTCAATGGTGAGGCTATGGATGAAAATCTTTCCACGAACCTTCTGTAATAACCCGCTAGACCTAAGAAACTTCTGATATTTGTAGCAGAGGTAGGTATGGGCCATTGTTTCACTGCTTCTATCTTCTGTGAATCCACTCGGATCCCTTCGCTAGATATAATGTGACCAAGGAAAGCAACAGATTGCAACCAGAACTCACATTTGCTAAACTTAGCGAATAACTGGTGATCTTTGAGAGTCTGTAGAACAATTCTCAAATGACTCGCATTTTCTTCCTCATTCCTAGAGTAAATGAGGATATCATCAATGAAGACGATAACGAACAAGTCCAAGTACTGTTTGAACACTCTGTTCATCAAATCCATGAAAGCTGCAAGATCATTGGTTATTCCAAACGACATAACTACAAATTCATAATGACCATACCGAGTTCTGAAGGCTATTTTCGGAATGTCACTATCTCTGACTCTGAGCTGATGATAACCCGATTTGAGGTCTATCTTTGAGAAATGACTAGCACCCTGAAGTTGGTTAAACAAGTCATCAATCCTGGGGATGGGATACTTATTCCTTATTGTGACCTTGTTCAATTGTCTATAGTCAATACACATTCTGAGAGAACCATCTTTCTTCTTTACGAACAAAACTGGTGCACTCCATGGTGAAATGCTAGGTTTGATGAAACCCTTATCTAGAAGGTCTTTAAATTGCTCTTTCAATTCCTTAAGCTCTGCTGGAGCCATTCTGTAAGGATAAATAGAAATAGGCTGGGTATCTGGAAGGAGATCAATTCCAAAGTCGATTTCCCTTTCGGGAGGAACTCCGGGAAGATCTTCTCGAAACTATTCTGGAAATTCACTGACTACTGGAACTGACTCAAGATTTGGGGTTTCAAAGCTAGAGTCCTTAACCCGAACTAGATGATAGAGATAAGCCTTAGAGATCATCTTTCTGGCATTAAGGTATGAAATAAATCGACTCATAGGCGCTAAGTTACTACCCTTCCATTCTAAGATTGGTTCATCTGGAAACTGGAAATGAACAATCCTAGTTCTACAATCGACTAAGGCATAACATGAATGTAACCAATCCATGCCTAAAATGACATCGAAGTCTACCATTTCTAACTCTACTAGATCTGCTGAGGTAAATTTCTGAGAGACTGTGACAGGGCAATTTCTGTATACCCATCTAACAATAACTAGGTCACCGACTATAGTAGAGACTGAGAAAGGTTCTGAGAGAGTTTCTGGATTGACACTGAATTGGACAGCTATTAAGGAGTTACAAAAGAAAGAGTAGTCCCTGGATCTAACAATGCATAAACATCAAGGTCAAAGACTCGTAACGTATCAGTGACTACATCAGGAGAACCTTCCTGATCCTGGCGAGCCTGAAGAGCATACAACCTGTTCTGGCGCTGACCGCCACCTGTACCAGATGAGTTACCCTGCTGAGTCGGGTGACTTGTTGGTACTGCTGAAGTTGTAGACTGAGCTCTACCATTACCACCTCCTTGACCCTGTCTAGAAGGATAATATATCAACCTGTGACCAGAATGACCGCACCCAAAACATCCTTCTTTTCCTGCAAGACACTCGCCCGGATGGTTCTTACCACACTTCGGGCAAGTGGGGTAAGTCTTGGTGCCTGAAACACTTCCCTGAGACTTAGAGCCTAGTGCTCTACCCTTCTGGTCATACCTGTTCTTGGAGGATGGAACACTAGCTGATGAAGGGGATGGAGATGAGAACTTCTGCTGACTCTGCGAGCGATTTCCACCACCCGATTTCTGCTGATAATAGTCATAGTTCCCAGTCCTAGCCTTCTTATTCTCTTTGGCCTGTTCTCTTAGCTTATCACCCTCAACCTGCTGAGCATGAGTCATAAGCCTAGAGATTTTCATATCTCCCTGTAACATAGCATTTCTGCACTCTGTTTTCACCAAATCCGACACTTCATATAAGAACTTAATCATATGAGCCCTGGAGTCAGCAACCATGTGAGGAGCATACCTGGAGAGTTGGCTAAACTTCAGCCCATACTCTTGGACTGTCATGTTTCCTTCCCTCAAGTTCATGAATTCTTGAGCCTTTGCTTCTCTCAACTCTGTTGGGAAAAATCTATCGAGAAAAGTCTCACTGAAGCACTCCCAAGTAATAGGAGCTGCATTTGCACCCCTATTCTCCTTCCACTGAGTGTACCAGATATGAGCCACGTCTTTCAGCTGGTATGACGCCAACTCAACCCGATCATTCCCAGTAACATGAATCAACTCAAAGATCTTCTTGATTTCATCCAAGAAATTTTAAGGATCTTCATTAGTCTGCGATCTTACGAACTCAGGCGGATTCATCCTAACAAAGTCACGGACCCTTGTTGCTGCTGATCCACCATTTTCATTCAGAGGAGCATGAACCCGATTATTCTGGTTGGTCATACTCTGAGCCAACATATGTATGGCATTCCTGAACTAAGTATTGGAGACTTCTTGATCTCGGACTGGAGGAGCTGCGTTTGCATTCCTGGCATTCGCATTCCTAGTGTTAGCTCTATGAGGAGGCATGATCTGAAACGTAGAACGTCAAGTTAGAATGGGATTATATCATACCTTAAGCACGATAAGAGTAACAACAAAGTGAAGTTTTTCTAAAACACTTCATAGCCTCCCTCTCATTAGATGTGGTGCACTTCACACCCATGAAAAGGACTCTAAAACCTAGTGCTCTGATACCAAGTTTTGTCACGCCCCGAGCTACCCCTGAGACGCGGACACGGAACCTAGGACCACAAGTGATCCCAAGCTAACCCTGTTTGCATGATTGTGAGCATACTAAAGAATAATAAGCTATTGCGGAAGCTAAATCATACTTAAAATAAAAAGATGGGGAATACCCATATGCTAAATCTGATATATATGAAAAATGATGAGTTTAATACAAAGAAAATATCAACTCAACGCTAGGCTGAAACTAACTATGTCTGAAATAAGCCTGTAAACTGGACTAGAAATACTGGGACAAGCCCCAACTAAATCTAGCAAAAATTGAAACTAAATGACTGAAGAATGAAATTAAACTCATGACTGTTGTCCTCGGAGAATGATGACTCACCACTAAATTTGCTGAGCTGGAGATCAGAAATCGATCTCTGCGTGATCTGGATGCTGAGAACCTGAACCTACATCACGAGAAGATGTAGCGCACGTATGCGTTATTACTTGAAGGTACTGATCATGTAGGATAGAGTAAAGCTGAAATAAAATATAACTGAACAAGCACAAAAACAAGTATAATAATTTGTACATGATATACTGAATTCTGAGCTAACTGGATGCAATGACAAATTTAAAACATGCTGAAACTGAATACTGAATATACTGATAAATGATCAATGTAGAGAGTCTGAATGAACTGTGGGAGCTACTAATAACCAATAATAAAACCACATGAGCTAAATGTGGAGTCCGATGTATACGCCCTATTGAGAGGACCCAATATACCATGCCAAAGGTATAAAGGCATGCTGGCGTGATCACTAAATTGATTGCCCACGGAGGGGACTTACAACCTACTTGTCTAGTAGTTCTGGGACTAATTGGGTACGCTGAACCCTAGTCCAACTCGGTATTATGCTACTCCCAATGAATTTTGTAATTAACTGATTATGACTGAGTTTTTGTAAATACTGGATAGCTCAAAACTAAACATGCAAACTGAGAATGCATCATTTAATCTGATAATGATGCATTAAAAACTAAAGCATGTATATCTACATAACTGAAATATCTGACCTAGCATGTGTAATTCAAGAACTAAAGAAATACAAAGCTAGGGTTCTGAAATTCATGCAATAAACTAAATAATAACATGATAATCTGATTTGGAACATAAAACTAATAAATTCATAAAGTTCTGTTGAAGTTCTAGAAACTCTAGGTTTAATCATAATAAGAGAATCAAGAACCTGACTGTAAACTAGGAACTCAATGGGTGAAAGGAACCCACTAGTGAAATCCGACATACATGGTGATGAAATTCACGGAAAAATACTTAGATTTTGTGGGTGGAACTGCTGGAAACTTGTTACGTTCTTGATCTAGGGTTCTTGAGCTTTTTCTCCTTTCTTGCTTCTAATTTTCTAACTTTTGATTAATGATTTTGAATTAGATAAGTTTTAGTTATGTTTCTAGGCTTAAACTGACTAAAATCTGATGATTAAGGGTCAAAACAACGTATCTTAAGGTTTAAACAAAGTGGGAAAAGACCAAAAGACCCCTGAGTAAGTTGCTGTCGGACCAAACGACGACCAGGACTGACGGTACGTAGGTTGGGCCTGTTCGACAGGCCTTTACTAAAATGGCATAACTTTTTACTAGGAGCTCTGATTTTAGCAAGGTCGGTAGATATGGAAAGCTAATTCAATTATCTATCTGATGATATGTGATGGGGCACCTTATTCGTTTGTGCTAAGAGTTATGATCATTTGAAGTTGACCCGAATGCATTACTCCCCTAACTGGTTGCTAATTCCCACCTACGGACCGTGGGTCCACCTACGGACCGTGCTGGTCATACGTGGCTCTTGTAAGAGAGTGGGTGAATGAGGTCTCGATCGACGGTCATGGACTACGGACCGTAGTCTTACCTACGGACCGTAGGTCCGTCCGTCGACCAACACTTGACCAATTTTCTTGGGCTGAGATTTTTGGGTGTTTCTGACCCCATCGACGGATGTGTAAGACGGACCATGGGTCAGGCTACGGCCCGTTGATGCCACCGTTGGTTGCACCTGCAGATTTTTCTGAAAAGCTGGTTTTTGGTCTATTTTGGATATGGGGTGTTACATGCGTCTTCATCATTATACGGTGCAGACCAACTAGCATCAGTACATTGAATGTACAAAGTATGCGAGTTGCAATGCTAAAACAACATAAGCTTGAAATATATTTTGAAAGAAACACTTACATTGGATATTTTAAAGTCATGAATACTTTGCTCAACTCATTTCATTATAAAGTAGTTTACAACAAGTGCAATATAAAGTAAAGGAAAATTGTCCTAAACATGATGTTAACCCATAATCATAATGTCATAAAGAGATACCATGCTTCCTCTTATATACTACTTGTGCAATGCATGAATAAAGTCTCATGCCCCCATTCATACTTAGCAGAACCCCTTGAGAAACCATGCAATTACTATTGCGGAAGTTTCTCTAACTGACAACCATCACTTAAGAGCTATAGTGATGATACAACACTTCACCTCACGCTGCCAAGGACCATCCTTTACCTTGCCTGGGATATAGGAAGCTAACTCACTAAGTGGATTCTAGTCTATGAGAAAGGATTCTTCTAAAAAGTATGACCCGTTTCTACCCATGACGGGTACATGACTTATGGAGACCTAAGTTAAAATGAACTTGCATTCCCATATCGGTGCTTAATACTACTCCCAAAAATATACTTAGCTCATAGGTTTTAAAAACAACTACTTTATTTTTTGATTAGAGATTAGTGCTCAAAAACTTAGCTTTAAGGTAGGCTACCTTGGAAATCTCTGTTTCCCTTCTTCATTTATAAAGCTAATACTCTTTTCTGAAAACTATCCTAAAGGGTCTTTGGAAATCTCAGTTTCAGTTTCCATTTAAATGTGAAGACGATTTATCTCTCATTGGGAATACATAGTCCCCATATACTTCTTTGAAGAAAGAACTTCAAATTTTACTATTTAGTGAACTCAAAACATAAGTCTTAAATAAAAGTTACAACATTTGTAAAAGACTTATGAAAACTTAAAATGAACTTATCTTGATTTTGATCTTAATTGCTCTTGACTTGACTCATTATTCTTGACTTCTCTTGATTTCGATGTTAACTTCTCTTGACTTGACTCATGACTGATCTTAACTTGACTCTTAACTGATCTTTCAATTGAATTATGGATTCAAGGATTCTGATTTGTGATACGAAAGGTGTCTTGATGTTTAGGAATGAATTGGAATAGCTAAACTTGATAAAAGTTACGAAATCACCGTCTTGGAACAAGTCTGCGATGCAAAGAAGCTCCTAAATAATTTCTCACGAAATTTAATTTTGAAATAGAGGATTCTGCGTCCTTTCCGTGATGAGGAGATAATTTCTACACATTAAAAGAGCAGGTCCGCATCACAATTAGGCAAATGTTGTGGAAGACACTTTGAGTCAAAAACGATAAGTATAAGTAGTTTATCTCACCTGAGTGGAACCAAGCAACTATTTTACTAGGAGATTCAGACCTTAGAGTCTAAGTTCGTGCAATTGGGCATCTCAAAAGAGGTGAATTGTTAGCAAGCGTTGAAGCTAAGTCCATGTTCATATATGAAATCAAGGCCAAGCAATTTGAAAATAGAGATTTTGATGAGGTTAGAACAAAGATCGCAATAAGTAACTATTAAAGAATCACTCTAGATGCTAATGTTCTACTCAACTATAAGGATAGAATGTGTGTTCCGAGAGTTGATTATTTGATTTCAAGGTTGTTGGCAGAGACTCATGGGTCGCGCTATTCTATTCATCCGGGCGTGACCTAGATGTATAGAGATCTGAAACGAGTGTATTGTTGTTCGGGTCTGAGAAAAGACATTGAGAAGTTTGTCGTGAAGTGTCAGAATTGTCAACAAGTGAAGTATAAACATAAAAGGCTTGCGAGGCTACTTCAAAGGATGCCAATTTCGGAATGGAAGTGGGAAAGGATAGACATAGATTTTGTGGTTGGGCTTCCCAAGACTGTGGGGAAGTTTGATTCTATTTGGGTTGTAGTTGATAGAAAGACCAAGTCAGCCCATTTCATTCTGGTAAGGGTGTAATACAACGCTTAACAATTGGCTAGGATTTATGTAAAGGAGACAGTGAGGCTGCATGATGTGCCCCTTTCTATAATCTTAGATCGTGGTAAGATTTTCAGTTCAATGTTATGGGGGAAGTTGCATGATTAAGTGGCACGCAACTCACTTTTAGTACACCCTTCCATACCTAGGCATATGGACAATCAGAAAGGACTATACAAGTGATGGACATGTTGAGAGATTGTGTATTTGACTTTGGAGGGCATCGGGAGATGTTCCTACCCCTATGTGAGTTCTCCTATAATAATATTTATCACTCAAGCATCGATATGTAACCATTGGAGGTGTTATATTGGAGGGGATGTAGATCGCCCATAGGTTGGTTCGAATCCCAAGATATAAAACCTTTGGGGGTTGACTTAGTGAAGGACGCTCAAGATAAGGTGAGGAGCATTCAAACTAAACTTTTAGCCGTGCATAGTAGACAAAAGAAGTACTCGGATCACAAGGTGAGATACATGGAATTCCATACGGCGAGAATGTTATTCTCAAGGTATCACCCATGAAGCGGGTGATGAGATTTGGTAAGAGGGGTAAGTTGAGTCCTCGATATATTGGTCCCTTTGAGGTTTTTAACGTGTAGGGCCGGTGGCGTATAGAATAGCGCTGCCTCCAAATTTTTCTGGTGTACATCCTGTATTTCAAGTGTCCATATTGAAGAGATATTACAATGATAATGACTATATCATTATGTGGGACTCCATAGTGCTAGACAACGACCACCTATATGAGGCGGAATCTATTTCAGTTCTTGATCGCGATGTTAGTAGGTTGAGGACCAAAGAGATTAAGTCCGTAAAGTTTCAATGGAAACATCGCACAATTACTAGTGAGATTGAGATGGATATGTGAGACAAGTATCCACAATTGTTCGTTGAATCAGGTACTACCTTGATCCTTTTTAGCCTACCTTTCCCTAGTTGATAACTCGGGGACGAGTGATCGGTAAATCTGTATCTATTGTAACAATCGAGTTTTGTCGTTATAGAAATGCCAATGGGAAAAAATTGGGAATGGAAAAACTTTTTCATAGTACTAGGATTTTCCCATCTTTGTCTATATTTGGAGGAATTTAGAGTCATCATGGTGTAAGTAAATCTAGTAGCAATCGGGTAGACTAAATATGAATATGATTACATAATTGGTTAGATAACTCGTTAAGAAATCCGTAAGACTTTACGAAATTGAAGTTGGATAAGTAAATTATCGGGAATCGATCATGGTGTTAAGGGAACTTTCTGAGCGTATTGGGTTAAGAGTATCTAGTAAAAAGGGAGAAGTTGAAAACCTATTGTAAGCTGATTGGCTCGCTTCATGCCGCTGCAGCGGGATTCTTGCCTCTGCAGTGACGCCGCTACAACAGAATGGATGTCTCTATAGCGGGCGAGGCGAAAAGGGGATTAAGAATTTTTGGGATTTTTCAAGACAAGCTCACTGGTTCACATTGTGCCTCTGCAGCGGGATTAGTGCCACTAAAGTGACGCTACTACAACGGAATAGGTGCCGATGTAGCGGGATGACGGGTTTAAAATTCATAAATAAAACCCTTAGACAAAATATATTTTTATGTTTTGACTTTTTGAATTAAGAGAAGACCCCTGGGCTATTTCAACTTGTTTTCCATAATTCTTGAAGCTAGAGGTAAACTTTTCACTCCCCGAAATCATTTTCTAGATTAATAGAATATTTTAGAATGGGTCAATATTGATGGGGGAAGGTTCTTTTGAAGATTCGTATGGCTTAATTTACCTTAATTGACTAGTTAGGGCATGGGTTTTGAACTAGGGTTCATATATTGTGTGTTTTCTGAGAATTTAGTGTTTCTTTATGGATTTTCATATATAAATTGTTGATTGTAGACCACGAACAAGAAGAAGGAGTCCGTAAAGGGATAAATCAAGTTGTCAAGGGTTTCAAACTTGTTTTGAGGTAGGTGATGGTTGTGATTCTATGATTATGTGATATACGTTTTCTTTGTTTCGTTGTAATACTTGTATATGTATGCATGTTCCAATATTAATCATAGATGTTGAAATGGGATATATGAATATTGATACCATGAAATCATGTCTTGAATGTATGATCATGATGTGTTATTGATATGTGATTTGGATCGGCTTCCACATTCTGGCACTCTAACTTGGAACGGATTGCCACGTTCCGGCATGCCAACTGGGATCGGTTGCCACGTTCCTGCATAAAATTTGATCGGATTGCCACGTTTCGGCATGCTAACAGTTTTACTTTGGATTCCGTGAGAGGACCAACTATGTGATGAAGCGTGCAAATTATAATATTGATTGTTATGATAATATTGAATATGTTGATATTTATGCATGTATTATAATGTTGTAATTGCTTGTTTGTGTTACACTAGTGGAATAACCTTGTGATCCTACATGTACACGGTGATTGTGTACTCATTCAGCAGTTGCCGATATTTTTGTTGACTACAGGTCATCTTCACGCGACTGTTGACAGACCTCACTTAGGAGATCGGTGATCGCTTCGAGTTCAAGGGTGAGCCACATTGTTCGGGCTGCCATGTAACTATCTTTAGTCTATGTCCACCATTTTTAGACATAGACCTTGATTTAGTTAGTTGATAGTTTGGTAATAATCTCTTGTTAGATACGAATATCATGGTAGTTATGGTACATTGACTTTCAAATTCTAGGTTTATCTTACGCATTATTAGTAAGTTAATAGCTCTTCATTTAGTAATGGAACCTTGTCTTTAGTTATTTAACTTGCATCTGTAACTTAAAAATCTGACCTTTAGATTTCTTGCTTTAATTGATTTTAATTAGTTGTTCTCCCACCGAGTTGTAGTGTGGGTGCAAATTACGACGGTCCGGGTCGTGAGATTTATTACTAATTATTGCAAATGTTATTTACACTCTTTAACATTCTTTAGTTATAACACTATAAATTTTCATAGTTATTACATTAATTATTTCTATCAATCATCATTTCTTATCTTAAGTTTTTATCAATAATTTATCATATTATAATACTACCCTATATATGTGATAACACAATCTTGTTGTTTTTTCGTAAATGAATCATGCTTTATTGGATAAATTAAATTTTTTTACAATTATATGAACTAAATCTTTGTTGGGTGTAAGATAAAATGTGATCATATATATGATTTCACAGATAAAATATATTCTTTGATTTCAACTTTTAGTTTTGCGGTTAAAAAAAGGAAACGATTCTGATTTAACTATGGACAGTTAGATAACTAGCTTTGATTCATTTAAACAATCAGTTTCGAAGTCAATATGAGAGCCAACAACAAGAACGTCGTTTATTATGTTATAACTTATAAAATAAAAATCATTATACATAAATTATTTCAATAAAATAAAATGTAGTGGTTCTCTTCACATGTTCATATGATATTTGAACAGTTTCATGTGACATACACGTGCAAATACATCCGGTGACACAAAAAACACACAACAAATAACCTCAGAAAATTAAAATAAATATATGCATTTGACTAATAAAAATTTTCATTGACCATCTTCATAGGTTTGTGTGAGTAAGGAATATATATATATATATATATAATATATATATATATATATATATATATATATATATATATATATTATATATATATATATATATATATATGTATATATATATATATATATATATATATATATATATATTATACATTCACCACATTGAAATTCACAAAAAAATTGCAACATTATTTTGTGCAAAGATTATTATTCAAATCTTCATTTAAATAAGCAATAGTATTTACAATAAAAAAATACTTTCTGAATTGGTAATTACATGCAAAGAACTTGTCGAGAAACTAGTGTCTATATATATATATATATATATATATATATATATATATATAACAAAACTAAGCACAAAGTAACTGGGTCACAAAGTTACTTTACTTGACCACTAAATTTACTTGGACACAAAATATTTTTCTTGGAAACAATATATATTGTGTGGACATCCATTTTACAGAGATTGTATGGCTTGTTGTTAATGGTTATTTTTTAGAAATGTGTAACAAGGACGCAATAGTACATTCTTATATTTTTTACTCATGTAGTAGTACAATCTATTAATAAAATGAATTCTTTTTTTGGTATGGTAAGATATTATATATATAATTTAAAGTCGATAAATGCCAACAATATCCATCAAAACAAAATCACATTTATATAATCCAATTGTCTTTAATAATACTTCAAAAACTAACTACTTCAACAACCATTATCTTAAATGACACTTCAAAAATCAACTATCTCAAAAATAAATAGTCTTAAAAATCAACTACTAAAATCTAATCATTTCAAAATCTAATTATCTTACTAATCAACCACCAATAACTAATTATCTCAAAAACCAATTATCTTAATTATCAACCATCAAAAAATGATCATTTCAAAAATCTATAGTCTCAAAATCCACTTCAAAAATCCATTTTCTTTTAGAAAAAAAATCGATAATCACAAATGCCTTACTCATTACCATTGAGCTCCATAACAATAGCCATCAGGTCCAGTGAATTTTCATCACAACCTCCTTTTCCTTCTTCTTCCAAGCCTTCTTCAACATTCTCTTTCAGCTTCTTATGCTCTTTTTCTTCTTCTCTCTTCTCTTCCAGCTTCTCCTACTCTTTTTCTTCTTCTTTCTTCCCTTCGATCTTCTCCTCCTCATTTTATTTTTATTTCATCTCTTGTAGCTTCTCTACTTTTTCTTCTTTATTCTCTTCAGTTTCTCATCTTCTTTCTCTTCTTCTTTTTCTTCCATCTTCTCCTTCTCTTGTTTTTTCTCTCCTTTCCTCATCTCTTCTAAAACTTCATTAACTTATTCTGCAAAGTATTCATCAACTGCAAAAAGATCTCTTCACCGACTATTGCTAAAGGAACGATTTCAGCAACATCAATTACAACACCATCTTCATCTAGTGTTTATGTTGTGTAGTTTCATCAACTACTGCAAGATCAGTGTCTTAACATTCTTTAAAATAAATTATTTTACAAAAATAGTATATAAATTAGTCTATCTTTATTTTTCTTGTTCTTTTGACTTCTCCTCAATTTCTCATCTCGTATAAAACAATAACTTCCATTATTGATTGTTTAAGGGTTGCAACACGCTCACAAAGCTTTAATTATTACAATTACTAAATATATGTTTTTGTCCATGCAAAACATAATTCTCAAAAGGTTGGTTAGAATTGTTATCACCCAATATTTTATCCACCTTGTTCTCTACTGCTGAAGTGAGGCAAGTGACACCGTTCAAATTGTTATTTAAGGCATCAATGATTGTGTTCTCACTTTGCCCATATATGCCTTAATGTTGCCATGTAATTTTGCTTTGTCTCACCGACATTAGGTGTGAGGTATGGGTGCAGACTCTACAAAAAAATATATATAAATACTACACGACATTCACTAATTTAAAAATATTGCTAGGTTATCATATATATATATATATATATATATAGATATAGATATATATAGATATATATATAGTTAATAACATAGTTCTATCTTGAGAGGATCTGAACTTCTTCTTCTGCTTCTGCATAATTGAATATTTCTCTACTTTGCTCATGTTGAGTGGTTCACTAACATTATTGTTTTTGTATCAATATTATAGTTAATAGCATCGTTCTATCATCTATTCCTTTATACCTCGGGTAATATAGGAAAATAATTTCCTTAAAGGAACAATGTACATTCAGTGAGCTAGATATTTTGCTTTCTATTTCATTCTTTTTTTACAAATCCTTTTTTTTTAAGTCATTAATATATGTTTGTGTTATTAATTGTTATTTTTGAGTACATGTTATAAACTTTGTCATTTATGTTTATGGTTTAGATCATTATGTTGAATTAAAGATATGTTAATCAAGAGTTTGATGTAATCATTATACTATTTGTATCATGTAGATTAAAATTCTTAAACTTATAAAATAAATAGCTTTGATCTTTATAGAGTTTTTAGTGACTAAAGAATTCATGGGATGTCCAAGAAGGGACTTTTGAGTGTTCAGAAGTTATGGTGGTTCCACTCTACCATAGAGTTTTAGTTATTAAAATATATATCTTATCGAGGCATTCAATCGATTAGTGACATTCAAAAAATAAAGGAATGTAGTGGGATGGTAAGTATCGCACTCAACCTTGATTTAAAGTTTGGGGTTCAAATGTTGGATTGAAGTCAATGAATTGCTCTCAAAGTTAAATGAACCCATATTAATTAAAAATTAAATATATAATTATCTCCTTATAAATAATAGATTAAAAGTTGCAAAAATAAAATAATATTTTAACCATATTGATCGAAACATAAATAACAAAATATTCCTTTTGGTTATCAAAGTAGTGACATAGACTGCAAATGATTTTGAATAAGGGACTTGACAAGACTTTATTAAATTAATATATTTGAGTGGCACACGTTAATTCATTGAACTCCAAGAGATATTTTTTAAAAATTATAATTAGCTTATCAAGTACACAAATAATGATATAAGATTTATAATTTTTGGATTCTTATTTAGAGGCCTTGAATAGGAGAAAACTCTCGCAATTGATGAATAAATTGTTTGTACAACTTTTGGAAAATACAAATAAAGACAATGAAACTATTACCTATCTTTTATAAACACTTTGATGATAAATAACAACAGTAAAATGAAGAATTACTAACATGCATAAGACCTTAGAAACAAATCTTTTAAATTTTAAGATTAAAAAATTAATTTATTTCATCTTTGGATAAAATATTCTTGACAATTTATCATTGGGTTGTACCCACTCAAAAACACCTATATTATTAAATATATAGAAACAGATTATTGACGTACTTAACTACCGTACGAAGCGCCGGTAATTTACCTTGTAATAAATAAATTTATACCTTTGTACTTCTTCGTTTGTACTGAAATGGATCACCTTCAATAATATTATCGCTCTTTTTCATGTGGCATCTAAGTAAATAGGGAATGGAAAAAGGAGAATTCATGGACTTCTTAGCATAATTACCAAGATGAGGTTTAACCTCATATATCCAAACCTGAAATTTATAAAATAGAAAATAAATAAAGAGAGACCACCAATAGATAAATATATAAGCTTTTAAAAATAAATCAAGTATATAATTGATAATAAGTACTAGAAATGACAAGGGGAATTCATACAAAGCATAAAATGCATTCCCTCTTTTATCGTACACTTCACTCTACCTCTTCAAATTGATTTTGTACATCTATCTTAGATCAAAATACACTTCCCCTATGGATATCTCTTGAAGAAATCTGAATCATCCAGCATCTTAATGTGGTTTCAATCCACAATGTTAATAAATGATGGGCAAGGAACATCGAGTAGATGAACCAAACGAAAGACCACTTTAACTTTGTCACCTTATTCAATCTGGTACCCTTGATCAAATTCATCAACTTTGTAGCAATTATGTTCTCATTCTTTGTCACTTTATTCTGAAATTACTCACCTTTCTCAAGTACTTTTGTCATTTTTGCATCAGAGGGGTATGAGGAGTAATCCATGCAAATTCTTTTAACCCAAAACAAGAAGGCTAATCGTTCACACAGAACCACATCTCATGCAAAAAATTTTTATCATTTTTCACAAGTCGCAGCAACATATAATGGATCATATGTCCATTGAACTTGAAATATTTAGAAATGTTCGTCAAGTGTCCAAAACAAGTACCTCTAAAGTCATTATAATTTCTAAAATCACGATAAAAAACCATCCTTTTTCTCACGGAAATTTTCACTAGAAAGGATCCTAACTCATACATTCATGTCGTTAGATTATACAACTTACCAGAGATTTCTCTTGCAAATTGGCCAGGATTGGGGATCATAATCGTCATCTCCATTATCTTGGGTATCTCTACTACTCTCCTCATCTCCGCTGTCTATTTTATTCTCTTTAGATTCAATATCATCACTAGCCATGGCGGTACTGTCCTCGTAGTAGTCAATCTTAACCATTGTATCAGAATCTAAGTTAGATTATTACAGAGAAAGTGACAACAAACAGAACTTTGGGAACTAGAGAAAATAGATCAGAAGAAATCTAATGACAACATGTGCAACTCAGATACACAATAACAAATAAATTAAAATTAAAATTGAGTACCAGAAGTTATTAGTATTGCTTATGTATTTGATCTCTAACTAAATTCAACAAAATGAGCTTCCTCTTGTCGATACAGCAAGAGCACATAAGATCTTTTTTTGATTCCTCGGTTAGCTTCTTTGTAGATGTCTATATGCATGTAGACCTCCGGGTTATAAATTTATCATTGTAGTTATTACTTTTTGGATAAGATGCACACATTTCTTATTTGCTTCTACAATTTGTATGATGCATGTATGCATGCAGATGTCTGGGACAAAAAGGCTGAACATACAGCACATTCGGAGAAAAAGAACAAACACCTATGTTTTTTAGGTCGAAATACTGAAATGTTAATGAATCTCAATCTCAGTATATACCTTTCTTTCCTCCATAACTCCAGTGAGCGTTGAATCTATTATGCTGTTTTGTGCTAATTTACAGAGTCATGTTTTAGGACAACAAGTAATATCCTGTGAAGATTTCTCCTCTGGTGGTACATAACAGATAAGGTGAGAATACTAAACAAATCTTAAAATGGATTAATCTCTTTAGTTTTGAGTTTTGTTTTGTAAGTATTGTATGGTTCTCAAACCAATCTGCTAAAGTACACGTGAATCATTCAGGGGTAAGATTATCTAGAACACTAATTTCATTATTATTTTTTTGTCATTTCATCCTAAATTATTATTCATGTATGACAGTCAAGCATGTGAAACTAAGCCACCAAAAGAGACTTCATTGACTTTAAGTGGTACTGCAAGGACCTTCCTGTAACCATCTATGCATATCTATGTATCTTTTGCTCTCTTTATAGGTGTTAGAATTAAAATTTCAAAAGATACATGCTGAAAGAAGTTGTTTTGTTACGAAGTGTATGTACCTTTTAGCTAAACTTTGCTTCACAATATTTCCATTTGTTATTTTGCAGATTGCGAGATCTGAATAGGAGACAAGGAAATAATATTTTTTTTATAGTTGATGAATGAACACTTCGCGGCAAGTTTAGTTCCTAAAGGTGTTCGCTATCTTTTTCTATAGTTTATCAATGATTACTCCGCTGATGCTCATACACGCAAATAGTTTTCGCCGCCAGAACTACGTCCTCTGCTTTCTTAAAACTTGTTGAACCATATATGATTGTCAACTCAAAACATCCTAGATACTTAATAGTGGTAAATTATGTCATGCAATCATTCCTATATCTAAAAAAAATAATCCACGACATCAATGACTACAAAAAATTGTTATCCATGTCTCTGATCGTTATTCTAGTATTCTTCTTGTTGGTTGTATTTCAATGACTCAATCATTTAACTCACATGATGACAGTTTCTTGAGATCTTTAAATCATAACTACTCTTTTTCCTCTCTTTAAAGTTCATAAAACTTCTTGTTGCTTACATAGATGAAAATATTAATTATTCATTATGGTGTAGTTGACTTTGTTGTAGTAGAGAAGCTCTGCCTAAAAAATACAAGTTCTCGCTCGGCTATGTGGTTTTGCTCAGGTAACTCTTGAGAAGATTACCTTAATTTCTTTTTATTTTGTTGACCCAAGTAACCATACTACGTCTTATATAATGATTTATTTGGTTCAGTAACCTGATGATAGTCTGGCTTAAGTTATTTGTCTGAATGTTATCATAGTAGGTTGCTTAAGTTTTGACTGTTAGACCTTTGAACCTTATAAACATTTACATTGTTTGCCATAAATATAAGTATGATCCAAAGGTGATGATCTCCCCTAGTGAGAATTTTGTTGTACTCACAAAGTCTTAGATTAAAAAGATACAGAATGATGGAAATTATATTGTTAGTACATAAAGGCAGCAGGTTCTTTAGAAGCCTAGCAAGCAAATCTCTCATGCTTTTCTCAAGGTTAAAGACTTAAAGTTAAGACTAAAGCTTTCATTCAAATTCAAAGCCAATTGGAAGTCGCATAAAAGATATATAGAGCTGTTATTTTTTTTGAGATAGAAGCATACTTTTACCACAATTTTACGAGTGAACATAGTTTGATTTCTATGTTTATTTTTGCTTAACCTTGTGGAGTTGGCTGCTCCTTTATTTCAACCAACAAAAATATATACATACAAAGGCTTGGAAATTTAAGCCCAAAGCAAAAACACTAGGTAGCTTAGTTTTATTCACACTAATGTATGTTTGTTTACGGCATTCTGTACCTAACATAATTTTGTGTTGCTTTTTTAATGCTCTTGACCCCTCTACTGATGAATTGTGTAGTAATTTTCCTTGTTTTAATATGCAAAGACGGTATTTCTGCTTTATCAGTGTTCACAATCCCCCTGCATTATCCTGATAGTTGTTGAAATGTATGGATCTCCATTATCCTGTTCACATGCTTCATTTGCTAATTTATCTACTAGTTTGTTAGCCTCTCGGAACGTATCTTGAATCTGCGCTTGTGTTGATTTAATTATCTCCTGTATTTCCTGTTTGCTGTCATGGGACTTTCCATTCTCTGCGCACTGTATTTTTAATACTTAAAGAATCTGTTTGTAGGATCAAATTTCTGTAGTTGTTACCTTTGCAACGTCTGAGTACTTAAGGAATTGCTATTATTTCCTGACATCCTCCTTCCAACCCTCCAATAACTTCAACAACCTCATCCAAACATTTAACAAGGGGGTTCTGGGGTAGGGGAGTAGTAGAGTCAATACCTGTGATCCTTTTGCTTTGATTTTTAGAATTTTTTCTTTTGTTTTCCTTGTCAGAATTATTTGACAATTGGTTGGTTGTGGAAGGTAAGTCGGTGCTTGACTTATTATTAATTTGTGTCTCCATTGTATCCTCATTTTTTGAATTTAGATTTTCAACTCCTTCTTGATTGTTTGGTTGATCCTGCATAGAAAGATCAATGAAATTATTATAAGTCGGGAGTGCAGAATTAGTAGTCATACTTGTTTGATGAGTCTGCTTCTGTTGCAATGTTTGCTTAGGAGATTTTGGTCTGTCCATGCTATTTTGAACTGGCATGTAAGCTTTCCTCTTATGAGTCTTGTCATTCTTCATCAGCTTGCTTATTGTTATTTCCTTGTTTTTGGTGTTGCTGGTATTGTGAACTGGTGTTTCCATCCTCTCTATTCGTGTATTGCTTTTGCAGGTTTCTGGAATCTTGTTTGCCTTGTTCCCCTTTGTTTTTGTGCTTCCTATCAGACTCCAACTCTTTTCTTATTTTTAAAAAAAGTTCCTCATCTCCTTGCTTAATAGTACAGACATGTAATAAGTGTCCTTGGTGTTTACAATACATGTAGTAATCCAGAATATGCTCATATTCAATAGTTTGTCAGGTCCCTATGTTGAGATATTCTTCATTTATCCCCATCCACACATGAAGAGGTCTCGCTTTGGTAAGATCGATTTGGACTTTGACCCTAGCAACACTTCCTCTAAATTTTTTGATAGAAGCAGTGTCCAAGTACAAAACTTTGCAAATAGGACTCAATAGGGATGACAAGATGTCCTTGTGATAGCAATGCCAAGGTAGCTACGGTAGATAAATCCAAATAGGGACTATAGGTGTTTCCTCCTCAGGCCTAAAAGTAGGAGTCCACTTTTGAATTCGCATCAATTGTTTGGTCAAAACACAATCAGAAAATAGATGCAGTGAAGTTTCAACAGCCTTCATATCACATAGGCAACAATCATCAGTGTCAATGCGTATGTTCAAGTGTCTAAGTATTGCTTTAGTAAGTAGCCTTCCAATGCTATGCTTCTTATATCCTCGTAGTTTCCCCACAATTATTCTCTACATAGTCTATAAACCTCTTTTAGAACACTTTGTGGAAGAATGATCAACAAGCTCCCCAAAAGCTATGAACAGGCAGGACCTTTGTTCTTCCCTCTTTAGGTGTTTTTTCTCACTTGTACTTCTCTAAGTTCTATGAATTAATTTGTGATTGTTGAAGAAGAAATGGGTTTACGTGTTTCAGTGCACAAAGACCCTCAATTTTCTCTTGTTTTTTGGTCCAAAACTGCTCATCATACCCCATTACCTATCCAAGAAAAATCCATTCATTGATGTTCACCACCTGTTGCTGCCTTTACTGATTTTGGTATCTGATTCTCATACTATTATTGTTTCTCTTTTATTTGTCTAAGAGTTGCTGTCTATTTGAGTTAATCAGATTTGTGCCTGTGTTAAAAATGTTAAATAGGGGTGGAGGTAGTTTGATTGTGAACCCACTAAGATGAGTTAAGGGTTTTGTGTCAATTCAGAATTCATTTGTTGATAAATGTTCTATAAGATTTGCATATATATATATATATATATATTGGTTGGCTTACACTGAATATTCTCCAATTATGCACTTTCACATTTGGCTTACTGTGAGTTTAAGCATATTAAATACATGATTTATTTCACTAAATAATAATTGTATTTTGAATGTGCAGGAAAATGCCGATAACTGAATTTGAATTGTGACCAGAAGTAAACTCGATCCGCTATAGTGAACGATGAAGAGTTTTTGTACTATTGTCATATATATTTGAATGCATTTGGTTTTGTTCAATTTATTGATAGTAGAGATCATTAAGCAATCACTTTCTAAGTAGTTTTTGTACAAGTTATGTTTCTCAAAGTTTATTTGAAATATACAGCTTCGATTTAATTATTAGTTTATTTTGTACTTTAGTTCACTTGTATATTCAATTATATGATTATTGAATATATGCAAATAAAAAAAATATTCTTAAAAATAAAAATTGTGGCTACAAAATTCTACACAATATTGCCACACTTCAAAAGTGTTGTTGTAGGACATCCAATGTTATCTTGTACATAGGTAAACTTACACTTTATAAAAGGCAACACTTTTTAAGTGTGACCAATAAAAATCAAAGACAACACTTTTAAGTGTAGTTTAATAATAATAAAAAGGTGTTGCTAATGCATCACTACAAAGCTTGCCTTTATACCTCTTTGGATACGCTTAATAAGTGTAGCTTTGATGGCGACATTTAAAAAGTGTTGCCTAATGTCAAAGGTTACTCTTCTTTAGGCCACCCATTTAAGGTGTTGCTTAAAGTCAAAAAGTGTAGCCTTTTATCAAAGGCCACACTTTTTGCTAGTTAAGGCTATAATTTATTGGGGTGGCCGTAGGCCTAAAATTTTGTAGTGACTGCTCATTGGATCAACGGTGCACTGGGTTCTGATACTAATTACCTACGTCCTCATCATAATATGATGCTGGCCAACTGGCATCAATACATTGAATGTACGAGTATGCGAGTTGGGATGCTAAAACAACATAGGCTTGAAAGAGATTAAAAAAGAAACACTTACCTGTGCCCTTCTCAACTCATGAATACTTAAATGAACTCATTTCATTATAAAACAGTTTCAAACACGTGCAATATAAAGAAAAAGAAAATTGTTTAAAACAAGATGTCAACTCATAATCATAATGTCATAAAGACATATCATGTTTCTTGTCAAAGTCTACTTGTGCAATGCATGAATGAAGTCACATACCCCCATTCATACTATGCAGAACCCCTTGAGGAACCACACAATTACTACGGCGGGAGTTTCTCTAATCGACAACCATCACTTAAGAGCTATAGTGATGATACATCACATAACTTCACGCTGCCAAGGAACATCCTATACCTTGACGGGGTATAGGAAGCTAACTCACTTTGGGGATTCGCTAGTCTATGCGAAAATGGTTCATGTAAAATGTATGACCCTTTTTTACCCATGAAAGCTACGTGGTTTATGGAGACTTGAGTTAATATGAACTCGCATTCCCGTATTGGTGCTTAATACAACTCCAAAAAATATACTTAGCACATATGTTTTCAAAATAACTTCTTTCTATTATTTCAGATTAGTGCTCAAAAACTTATCTCAAAGGCTATCTTGGAAATCTCAGTTTCCCTTCTTTCTTTATTTAGAAAGCTATTACTCTTTTCTGAAAACTAGATCGAAGGCTCATTGGAAATCCCAGTTTCCATTCTTATTTAAATATAAAGACAGTTTAAAAGTTCTTTTAGAATACATAGTCCCCATATACTTCTTTGAAGAAAGAGCTTCAACTTTTACTCTTTACTGAACTCTAAACTTAAGTCTTAAATAAAATTTAAAATGTTTGTAAAATACTTATGAAAACTTGAAATGAACTTTTCTTACTACTCTTGACTTCTTTTGATTTTGATCTTAACTGCTCTTGAATTGATTCATAACTGATATTAACTTGACTCTTAACAGATCGTTGAATTTAATTACGGATTCAAGGATTATGATTTGTGATAGTAAAGGTCTCTTGATGTTTAGGAATGATTTGGAATAGCTAAACTTGAAAAAAGTTACGAAATCACCGCCTTGGAACAAGTCTGCGACTTGGAGATAACGTTTACACACTGAAGGAGCAGGTCCTCATCGCGATAAGGCAAATGTTGTGGTAGACGCTTTTAGTCGAAAAGCAATAAGTATGAGTACTTTAGCTCACCTGAGGGGAACCAAGCGACTGTTGGCCAAAGAGATTCAGGCCTTAGAGTCTAAGTTCGTGCCGTTGGGCCTCCCTGAAAGAGGTGGGTTGTTAGCTATCATTGAAGCTAAGTCCGTGTTCATAGAGGAAATCAAGGTCATAAAATTTGAAAATAGAGATTTATATGAGCATAGAAGAAAGATTGCAATATGTAAGTATCGATGAACCACTATAGATGCTAATAGTGTGCTCAACTATAAGGGCAGAATGTGTGTTCCAAGAGTTGGTGATTTTATTCCAAGGTTGTTGGCGGAGGCTCATGGCTCACGCTATTCTATTCATTTGGGCGTGAGATAGATGTATAGAGATCCTAAAAGATTATATTGTTGGTCGGGTATCAGACAATACATTGAGAAGTTTGTGGCGAAGTGTAAGAACTGCCTACAATTGAAGTATAAAATCAAAGGACTGTGGGGCTACTTCAAAGGATGTCAATTCCAGAATCGAAGTGGGAAAGGATAGCCATGGAGTTTGTGGTTGGGCTTCCCAAGACTCAGGGGAAGTTTGATTCTATTTGGGTTGTAGTTGATAGGTTGACCAAGTCAGCCCATTTTATTCAGGTAAGGGTTTTTTACAACGCTTAACACTTGTATAGGATTTATTAAAGGATATACTGAGGTTGCAATGATGTGCCCCTTTTGATCATCTCAGATCGTTGTACCCTTTTAACTTCAAAGTTTTGGGAAGTTTAATGATTAATTGGGCACACCATTAACTTTTAGTACATCCTTCCATCCCTAGACGGATGGACAATTAGAAAGGACTATACAAGTGTTGGAGGACATATTGCGAGCTTGTGTAATTACTTTGGAGGGCATTGTGATATGTTCCTACCCCTATATGAGTTCTTTTATAATAATAGTTATTACTCGAGCATTGATATGACACAATTTGAGGCGTTATATGGGAGGGGATGTAAATCGCCCATAGGTTGGTTCGCATCCGGAGATGTAAAACATTTGGGGGTAGATTTAATGAACGACTCTCAAGATAAGGTGACGAGCATTCAAGATAAACTTCTAGCTGTGCAGAGTAGAAAAAAGAAGTACTCAGATCACAAGGTGAGAGACATGGAATTCCAGATGGGCGAGAATATTATTCTCAAGGTATCATCCATGAAGGCGGTGATGAGATTTGGTAAGAGGAGTAAGTTGAGTCCTCATTATATTAGTCCCTTTGAGGTTCTTGAACGTGCAGGGCCGGTGGCGTATAGATTAGAGCTACCTCCAAATTTGTCCGGTGTACATCCCGTATTTAATGTGTCCATGTTGAAGAGATATCACAGTGATGGTGACTATATCATTAAGTGAGACTCAATAGTTCTAGACAAGGACCACCAATATGAGGAGGAAATGATTGTTGTTCTTGATCGCGATATTCGTAAGTTGAGGATCAAAGAGATTAAGTCCGTAAAGGTTCAATGGAAACATCGTCCAGTTAAGGAATCTACTTGGTAGACCGAGAAGGATATGCGATACAAGTATCCAGAATTATTCATCGAATCAGGTACTACCTTGTTCCTTTTCTAGCCTAACTTTCCCCAGTTAATCACTCGGGGAGAAGTGATGGGTAAATGTGTATCTATTGTAACCACCACGTTTTGTCTTTACAGAAACGCCAATGGACAAAAATCGAGATTGGAAAAACTTTTTCATAGTACTAGGATTTTTCCATCCTTGTCCAGACTTGGAGGAATTTAGGGTCATCAAGGTGTAAGGACTTCTAGTAGCAATCGGGTGGACTCAATGTGAATTTGATTAAATAATCGGTTAGATAACTCGTTAACGAATCCGTACGACTTTATAGAATTGAATTTGTATAAGTAGATCATCGGGAATTTATCTTGGTGTTAAGGGAACTTTTTGAGAGTAGTGGGTTAAGAGTATCTTGTAAAAAGGGAGAAGTGGAAAATCTATTGTAGGCTCACTGCCTCGCTTCGTGCCGTTTCAGCGGGGTTCTTGTTGGTGTAGTGGGCGAGGCAGAAAGGGAATTAAGGATTTTTGGTATTTTTCTTTACAAGCTCGTTGGTTCGCTTTGTGCCGCTGCAGCAGGATTAGTGCCGCTACAACAACACCACTACAATGGGATGGGTGTCAATGTACCAGGGTGACAGGTTTAAAATTCGTAAATAAAACCCTTAGACAACCTTATTTTGTATTTTCAACTTTTGAGTTAAGAGATGACCCCTGGGGTATTCCAACTCGTTTTTCATCATTCTTGAAGCTACAAGTAAGATTTACACTCCACAAACTCATTTTTTGATCCATTCAACATTTTAGAATGGGTCAATATTGATGGGGAAGGTTCTCTTGAAGAATCCTATGGTGGAATTGACCATAATTGACTAGGTGGGGTTATGGGTTTTAAACTAGGGTTCATAGACGGTGTGTTTTATGGGAATTTAATGTTTCTTGATTGATTTCCGTATATAAATTGTTGATTGTAAACAACGAACAAGACAAACGAATCCATAAAGGGAAGGATCAAGTTGTGTAAGGTTTCAAGCTTCTTTCGAGGTAGGTGATGGTTGTGATTCTATGATTGTGTGATATACATTTGTTTTGCTTCATTGTGATACTTTTATATGTATGCATGCTGCAATATGGTTCATAGATGTGTGAAATGGGATATATGAATATTGATACCATGAAATCATGACTTGAATGTATGATCTTGATGTGTTATGGATGTGTGATTGGGATAGGCTGCCACATTTCGGCACTCTACCTTGGATCGGATTGCCACATTTCGGCATGCTAACTGGGGTTGGTTGCCACGTTCTAGCATAAAAATTGGATTAGATTGCCACGTTCCGGCATACTAACAGTTTGCCTTTGGGTTCTGTGAGAGGACCAACTATGTAATGAAGCATGCAAATTGTGATATTGATTGTTATGATAATATTGAATTAGTTGATATTTATGCATGTATTATAATGTTGTAATTGCTTGTTTGTGTTACACTAGGGGTATAGCCGTGTGATCCTACCAGTACACGGTGGTTGTGTACTGATTCTACAGTTTCTCTTATCTTTGTTGTCACGCCCCGAGCTAACCCCGAGATGCGGACACAGAACCTAGGACCACAAGTGATTCCAAGCTAACCATGTTGGCTTGATCATGAGCATACTAAAGAATATAAACTATTGCGGAAGCTAAATCATACTTAAAATGAAAAGATGGGGAATACCCATATGCTAAATCTGAGATATATGAAAACTGATGAGTTTAATACAATGAAAATATTAACTCAACGCTAAGCTGAAACTAACTATGTCTGAAATAAGCCTCTAAACTGGACTAGAAATACTGGGACAAGCCCCAGCTAAATCTAGCAAAACTGAAACTAAATGACTAAAAGACTGAAATGAAACTCATAACTGTTGTCCTCGGAGAATGAGGACTCACCATTGAATCTGCTGAACTGGAGATCGAAAATCGATCTATGCGTGATCTCGATGCTGAGAACCTGAACCTACATCACGAGAAGATGTAGCGCACGTATGCGTTAGTACTTGAAGGTACTGAGCATGTAGGATAGAGTAAAGCTGAAATAAAACATAACTGAACAAGCACAAAAGCAAGTATAATAATATGTACATGATATACTGAATTCTGAGCTAACTGGATGCAATGATCAATTTATAACATGCTGATACTGAATACTGAATATACTGATAAATGGTCAATGCAGAGAATGTGACTGAACTGTGAGAGCTACTAATAATCGATAATAAAACCACATGAGTTAAATGTGGAGTCCGATGTATACTCCCCATCGAGAGGACCCAATATACCCTGCCAAAGGTATAAAGGCATGCTGGCGTGATCACTAAAATGATTGCCCACGGAGGGGACTTACAACCTACTTGGCTAGTTGTTCTTGAACTATTTGGGTACGCTGAACCCTAGTCCAACTCGGTATTATTCTACTCCCATTGATTTATGTAGTTAACTGATTATGTTTGAATTTCTCTAAAAAAATTGGATAGCTCAAAACTGAACATGCAACATTTAATCTTATAATGATGCATTAATAACTGAGGCATGTATATTTGAAATAACTGAAATATCTGACCTAGCATGTGTAATTCAAGAACTAAAGAAATTCAAAGCTAGGGTTATGAAATTCATGCGATAAGCTGAGTAATAACATGATAATCTGATTTTGGAACGTATACTTTAACTAAATCATGAAGTTCTGCTGTAATTCTAGGAAACCTAGGTTTAATCATGATAAGAGAATCAAGAACTGACTGAAAACTAGGGACCCAATGGGTGAAAGCAACCCACTAGTGAAAACCCACATACCTGGTGATGAAATTCACGGAAAAATACTTCAGGTTCGAGGCTGGAACTGCTGGAAACTTGTTGTGTTCTCGAACTAGGGTTCTTGAGCTTTTTCTCCTTTCTTGCTTCTAATTTTCTAACTTTTGATTTATGATTTTTACTTAGATAAGTTCTTGTTATGTTTCTAGGCTTAAACTGACCAAAATTTGATGATTTAGGGTCAAAAAGACGTATCTTAATGTTTAAACGAAGTGGGAAAAGGCCAAAAGACCCCTGGGTAAGTTGCTGTCGGACCAAACGACGACCAGAACTGACGGTCCGTCGTTTGGTCCATAGGTTGGGCCTGTTCGACAGGCCTTTACTAAAACGGGCATAACGTTTTGCTCGGAGGTCTGATTTTATCAAGGTCGGTGGCTATGGAAATCTAATTCAATTATATATTTGTGGGTATGTCATAGGACACCTAATTAATTTTGTGCTAAGAGTTATGACCATCTGAAGTTGACCCAACTGTATTTCCCCCTTAAGTGTCTGCTAGTTCCAACCTATGGTCAGACCTACGATCCGTGGGTCCACTTACGGACGGCGCTGGTCATCTGTGGTTCTTGTCAGAGTGTGGGTGAATAGGGTCTCGATCGACGGTCACGGACTACAGACCGTTGTCTGACCTACTGACCGTAGGTCCGTCCGTCGACCAAGACTTAACCAATTTTCCTGGGCTGAGATTTTTGGGAGTTTCTGACCCCATCGACAGATGTGCAGGATGGACCGTGGTTGAGGCTATGGTTCATCGATGCCACCGTTGGTTGTACCTGCAGATTTTTCAAAAAGCTGGGTTTTGATCTGTTTTGGCTACGGGGTGTTACATTATCTCCCCCTTGGGAATATTCGTCCTCGAATGAAGACTAAACTAGCTGAAATAGAGGGAGAGAGCTGTAAACCCTACTACTAAACACTGAGAACTAAGTTTCTGACTGAAATGAGTTCCGAGAACATGCAAATACGCTGAAAATGCAAGTACAAACTGAGGGAACATGATTCTAAGACTGAATTTACGCATGAATGACTGGAAAACTGAAGAGGAACTATTACCTCAAGCTGGAGTGGAATCGGAAGGAAAAATGTGAGGATACTTGGCTTTCATGGCTGCTTCTGCTTCCAAAGTAGCTCCCTCTACGGAATTACTCCTCCACAAAACCTTGACTGAAGCGACTTCTTTGTTTCTCAAACTTCTAACCTCACGGTCAAGAATCTCAACTGGTACATACTCATAAGAAAGACTATCTTTCACTACCATACTCTCTAATGGCACTATAGAGGCTGGATCACCCACACACTTCTTCAAGAGCGAGATGTGGAAGACCGGATAAACTGCTGCTAAGTCTGCTGGTAATTCTAACTCATATGCCACCTTGCCAATCCTTTTCAAGATCTTGTAAGGGCCTACATATCTAGGATAGAGTTTTCCTTTCTTGCCAAATCTCATCACCCCTTTCGTAGGTGACACTTTCAGAAAAAACCAATCATCAACTTGGAACTCTAGTTCCCTTCTCCTCACATCTGCATAAGATTTCTGACGACTTTGGGCTGTCTTAAGTCTATCTCTAATGAGTTGCACTTTCTCCATAGCTTGAAGCACTGAATTTGGCCCTATCAAAGTTGCTTCACCTACTTCAAACCAACCAACAGGAGACCTACATCTACGCCCATACAAAGCCTCATAAGGGGCCATCTGAATGCTGGAATGGTAGCTATTGTTGTAGGCAAACTAAATCAGAGGTAGGTGATCATCCAACTACCTTTGAAATCGATCACACAAGCTCTCAACATATCCTCTAGAGTCTGAATAGTATGCTCTGCTTGTCCATCCGTCTGCGGATGAAATGTTGTGCTAAGGTTAACTTGAGTACCAAGACCCTTCTGAAACGACTTCCATAAATGAGAGGTAAACTGAGGACCTTTATCTGAGATGGTAGACAAAGGAACCCCATGCAACCTCATAATTTCATTAATGTAAAGCTTGGCATAGTCCTCTGCCGAATCTGTAGTCTTGACCACCAAAAAGCGAGAAAACTTAGTCATCCTATCAACTATCACCCAAATTGAGTCATGTTGTCTGCGAGTACGCGGTAACCCTGTGATGAAATCCATATTGATCACTTCCCACTTCCAAGTAGGAATGTCGATCTCTTGAGTCATACTCCCTAGTTTATGATGTTCTACCTTGACTTGCTGATAATTGGGGCACTTACTCACAAAATCTACTATATCCCTCTTCATGCCATTCCACCAATAGACTTCCCGCAAATCGCGGTACATCTTAGTGGCACCTGGGTGAATAGAATATCTGGAGTTATGGGCTTCTGCAAGAATATGTTGTCTCAACTCGCCCACATCAGGAACACACAATCTACCCTGGTAGCGAAGTACACCATCTCTTCCTTGGGAGAAAACCTCCACTCTCTGATTGTGGACTGCACCTTTTAGTTCAAGCAAGATTGGATCACTATCTTGCTTTTCCTTAACCTCCACTACCAAAGAATATTCTGCCCCATTCTGAACTGTTACACCATTGTCTGATATGCTCATAAAGATAACTCCCAAGCGAGCAAGCCTGTGAACATCCTTCACTAACTCCTTTCTTTCTTCCTCAACATGGGCTACACTAAAACCATAGATAGTCTACTAAGAGCGTCTTCTACTACATTCGCCTTACCAGGATGATAATGCACACTCATATCATAATCCTTAAGGAACTCAAGCCATCTCCTCTGGCGAAGATTCAACTCTTTCTGGGTGAACACATACTGAAGGCTCTTATGGTCAGTGAACACAACTACATGAACACCATACAAGTAGTGTCTCCATATCTTGAGTGCAAACACCACTGCTGCAAGCTCGAGTTCATGAGTTGGATAGTTCTTCTCATACACCTTAAGCTATCTAGAAGCATAAGCTATAACGTTATCTCGTTGCATCAACACACAACCAAGGCCAACTCTGGATGCATCGAAATATATCACATAACCATCTTAACCCTCTGGTAGAGTCAAGACAGGAGCTGTAGTCAATCTAGTCTTCAATTCTGCAAAGTTTTTCTCATAATCATCTGACCATTGAAACTTGACCATCTTCCGAGTCAACCTAGTCAATGGTGAGGCTATGGATGAAAATCCTTCCACGAACCTTCTGTAATAACCCACTAGACCTAAGAAACTTCTAATATCTATAGCAGAGGTAGGTCTGGCCATTGTTTCACTGATTATATCTTCTGTGAATCCACTTGAATCCCTTCGCTAGACACAATGTGACCAAGGAAAGCAAAGGATTGCAACAAGAACTCACATTTGCTAAACTCGAATAACTAGCGATCTTTGAGAGTCTGTAGAACAACTCTCAAATGACTTGCATGTTCTTCCTCATTCCTAGAGTAAATGAGAATATTTTTTTAATGAAGACGATAACGAACAAGTCCAAGTACTGCTTAAACACTCTGTTCATCAAATCCATGAAAGTTGCAGGAGCATTGCTTAGTCCAAATGACATAACTATAAATTCATTATGACCATACCGAGTTCTGAAGGCTGTTTTTGGAATGTCACTATCTATGACTCTGAACTGATGATAACCCGATCTGAGGTCTATCTTTGAGAAATGACTAGCATCCTGAAGTTGGTCAAACAAGTCATCAATCCTGGGGATGGGATACTTATTCTTGATTGTGACCTTGTTCAACTGTCTATAGTCAATATACATTCTGAGAGAACCATATTTCTTCTTTACGAACAACACTGGTGGACCCTATAGTGAAATGCTAGGTCTGATGAAACCCTTATCTAGAAGGTCTTTCAACTGCTCTTTCAATTCCTTAAGCTCTGCTGGAGCCATTCTGTAAGGAGGAATAGAAATACGCTGGGTATCTGGAAGGAGATTAATTCCAAAGTCGATTTCCCTTTCGGGAGGGACTCCGGGAAGATTTTCTGGAAACACTTCTGGAAACTCATTGACTACTGGAACTGATTCAAGAGTTGGGGTTTCAGAGATAGAATCCTTAACCCGAACTAGATAATAGAGATAACCCTTAGAGATCATCTTTCTGGCCTTAAGGTAAGAAATAAATCGACCCATAGGCGCTAAGCTACTACCCTTCCATTCTAAAATTGGTTCGTCTAGAAACTGGAAACGAACAATCCTAGTTCTACAATGGGCTGAGGCATAACATGAATGTAACCAATCCATGCCTAGAATGACATCGAAGTCTACCATTTCTAACTCTACTAGATCTGCTGAGGTGACTTTTAGAGAGACTGTGACAGGGCAATTTCTGTATACCCGTCTAGCTATAACTGGGTCACCGACTGGAGTAGAGACTGAGAAAGGTTCTGAGAGAGTTTCTGGATTGACACTGAATTGGACAGCTATTAAGGAGTTACAAAAGAAAGAGTAGCCCCTGGATCTAACAATGCATAAACATCAAGGTCAAAGACTCGTAAGTACCAGTGACTACATCAGGAGAACCTTCCTGATCCTGGCGAGCCTGAAGAGCATACAGTCTGTTTTGGCGCTGACCGCCACCTGTAAGAGATGAGTTACCCTGCTGAGTTGGGCGATTTGCTGGTGCTGATGAAGTTGTAGACTGAGCTCTACCATTTCCACCTCTTTGACCCTGTCTCGAAGGACAATCCCTCAACCTGTGACCAGACTGACCGCACCCAAAACATCCTTCTTTTTCTTCAATACACTCACCCAAATGGTTCTTACCACGCTTAGGGCAAGCGTGGTAAGTCTTGGTGCCTGAAACACTTCCCTGAGACTTAGAGCCTGGTGCTCTAACCTTCTGGTCAAACCTGTTCTTGGAGGATGGAACACTAGCTGATGAAGGGGCTGGAGATGAGAACTTCTGCTGACTCTGCGAGCGATTTCCACCACCCGATTTCTGCTGAGAATAGTCATAGTTCCCAGTCCTAGCTTTCTTATTCTCCTTAGCCTGTTCCTTAAGCTTATCACCCTCAACCTGCTGAGCATGAGTCATAAGCCTAGACATGTTCATATCTCCCAGTAACATAGCATTTCTGCACTCTGTTTTTACCAAATCCGACACTCCATACAAGAAATTATTCATCTGAGCCCTGGAGTCAGCAACCATGTGAGGAGCATACCTGGAGAGTTGGTTAAACTTCAACCCATACTCTTGGACTGTCATGTTACCTTGCCTCAAGTTCATGAATTCCCGAGCCTTTGCCTCTCTCAACTCTATTGGGAAAAACCTGTCGAGAAAAGTCTCACTAAAACAATCCCAAGTGATAGGAGCTGCATTTGCACACCTATTCTCCTTCCACTGAGTGTACCATATATGAGCAACATCCTTCAACTGGTATGATGTCAACTCAACCCGATCATTCCTAGTGACTTGCATTACCTCAAAGATATTCTTGATCTCATCTAAGAAATTTTGAGGATCCTCATTAGTCGATCCTAAGAACTCAGGACGATTCATTCTAACAAATTCACGGACCCTTGCTACTGCTGATCCACCATTTTCATTCATAGGAGCATGAACCCGATTGTTCTGGTGGGTCATATTCTGAGCCAACATCTGTATGGCATTCCTGAACTCAGCATTGGAGACTTCTTGATCTGGGACTGGAGGAGCTGCGTTTGCATTCCTAGCATTCGCATTCCTAGCATTAGCTCTACGAGGAGGCATGATCTGAAACGTAAAATTCAAGTTAGAATGGAATAGGATCATACCTTATGCACGATAAGAGTAACAAGAAAGTGAAGTTTTTCTATAACACTTTGTAGCCTCCCTCTCATTAGATGTGGTGCATTTCACACACATGAAAAGGACTCTACTTAGTGCGGCTTTTCAGACATCCTAGGACTCTTGAACCTAGTGATACAAAGTTTTGTCACGCCCTGAGCTACCCCCGAGACGCGGACACGAAACCTAGGACCACAAGTGATCCCAAGCTAACCCTGCTGGCATGATCATGAGCATACTAAAGAATATAAACTGTTGCGGAAGCTAAATCATACTTAAAATAAAAAGATGGGGAATACCCATATGCTAAATCTGAGATATATGAAAACTGATAAGTTTAATACAATGAAAATATTAACTCAACGCTAAGCTAAAACTAATTATGTCTGAAATAAGCCTCTAAACTGGACTAGAAATACTAGGACAAGCCCCAGTTAAATCTAGCAAAACTGAAACTAAATGACTAAAAGACTAAAATGAAACTCATGACTGTTGTCCTCGGAGAATGAGGACTCACCACTGAATCTGCTGAACTGGAGATCAAAAATCGATCTATGCGTGATCTGGATGCTGAGAACCTAGACCTACATCACGAGAAGATATAGTGCACGTATGCGTTAGTACTTGAAGGTACTGAGCATGTAGGATAGAGTAAAGCTGAAATAAAACATAACTGAACAAGCACAAAAGCAAGTATAATAATATGTACATGATATATTGAATTCTGAGCTAACTGGATGCAATGATCAATTTATAACATGCTGAAACTGAATACTGAATATACTGATAAATGGTCAATGCAGAGAGTCTGACTGAACTGTGGGAGCTACTAATAACCGATAATAAAATCACATGAGCTAAATGTGGAGTCCAATGTATAGGCCCCATCGAGAAGACCCAATATACCCTGCCAAAGGTATAAAGGCATGCTGGCGTTATCACTAAATTGATTGCCCACGGAGGGGACTTACAACCTACTTGGCTAGTAGTTCTGGGACTAATTAGGTACGCTGAACCCTAGTACAACTCGGTATTATGCTACTCCCAATGAATTTTGTAATTAACTGATTATGACTGTGTTTCTGTAAATACTGGATAACTCAAAACTAAACATACAAACTAAGAATGCAACAATTAATCTGGTAATTATGCATTTATAACTGAGGCATGTATATCTGAAGTAACTGAAATATCTGACCTAGCATGTGTAATTCAACAACTAAAGAAATACAAAGCTAGGGTTTTGAAATTCATGCGATAAACTGAATAATTACATGATAATCTAATTTGGAACGTATACTTTAACTAAATCATGAGGTTTTGTTGTAATTCTAGGAACCCTAGGTTTAATCATGATAAGAGATCAAGAACTGACTGAAAACTAGGGACCCAATGGGTGAAAGCAACCCACTAGTGAAATCTCACATACCTGTCGATGAAATTCACGGAAAAATACTTAGGTCTCGGGGCTGAAACTGCTGGAAACTTGCCGCGTTCTCGAACTAGGGTTCTTGAGCTTTTTCTCCTTTCTTGCTTCTAATTTTCTAACTTTTGATTTATAATTTTGACTTAGGTAAGTTTTCGTTATGTTTCTAGGCTTGAACTGACTAAAATTTAATGATTTAGGGTCAAAACGACGTATCTTAAGGTTTAAACGAAGTGGGAAAAGACCAAAAGACCCCTGGGTAGGTTGTTGTCGGACCAAACAACGACCAGGACTGACGGTCCGTCGTTCCATCAACGGTCCGTCATTTGGTCCGTAGGTTGGGCCTGTTCGACAACCTTTACTAAAACAGGAATAACATTTTGCTCGGAGGTCTGATTTTAGAAAGGTCAGTGGCTATGGAAATCTAATTCAATTATCTATCTGTGGGTAGGTCATAGAACACCTAATTAATTTTGTGCTAAGAGTTATGATCATTTGAAGTTGACCCAACTGCATTTCCCCCTTAATTGTCTGCTAGTTCCCACCTACGGTCAGACCTACGGACCGTGGGTCCACTTAAGGACCGTGTTGGTCTTCTTTTGTTCTTGTCAGAGAGTGGGTGAATGGGGTATGGATCGACAGTCACGGACTACGGACCGTAGTCTGACCTACGGACCGTAGGTCCGTCCATCGACCAAGACTTAACCAATTTTCCTGGGCTGAGATTTTTGGGAGTTTCTGACCCCATCGACGGATGTGCAGGACGGACCGTGGTCAAGCTTCGGTCCGTCGATGCCACCGTTGGTTGCACCTGCAGATTTTTCTGAAAAGCTGGTTTTTGGTCTGTTTTGACTACGGGGTGTTACATTTGTTGAGTACAATTGCATCTTAACGCGACTGTTAACAGACCTTGCTTAGGAGATCGGTGATCGCTTCGAGTTCAAGGGTGAGCCACATTGTTCAGGCTACCATGAAATTCTCTTTAGCCTATATCCACTATTTTTGGACATAGACCTTGCTTTAGTTAGTTGAAACTAATCTCTTGTTAGATACGGATATTGTTATAGTTTTGGTACATTGAATTTCAAATTCTAGGTTTCTCTTCCGCATTGTTAGTTCATTATTAGCTATTTATTTAGTAATGGAACCTTGTCTTTATTTATTAATTTTCTTCCGTAACTTAAATACATTAGCTTTAAATATCTTGCTTTAGTTGGTAGTTAGTAGTGGTTCTCCCACTGAGTTGTAGTGTGGGTGTCATTCACGACGGTTCGGGTCATGAAAGTTATGACTAATTACTTACAATTATATGAAGTAAATCTTTGTTGAATGTAAGATAAAATGTGATTACAGATATGATTTCACAGATAGAATATATTCTTTAATTTCAACTTTTAGTTTTTCGGTTAAAAAAAGGAAACATTTCTGAGTTAACTATGGACAGTCAAATAACTAGCTTTGATTCATTTACACAACTAGTTGAAAGACAATTGAGATCCAACAACAAGAATGTCGTTTATTATATAATAACTTATAAAATAAAAATTATTATGCAAAAATTATTTCTATAAAAAAAAATAGTTGTTCTCTTCACATGTTCATATGAAATTTGAACAGTTACATGTGACATGCACGTGCAAATACATCTGGTTATTATTGAGATACCACAAATTATATGATTGAATCTCAGCAAATTAAAATAAATATATGCATTTAACTAATAAATATATATATCTCATAGGTTCGCGTGAATAATATATATATACATATATATATATATATATATATATATATATGCACACACACATTCACAAAAAAATCTGCAATATTATTTTGTGTAAAGCTTATTATTCGTATCTACGGTTAAATATGAAATACTATTTACTATAAAAAAAAACTTTCTGAATTGGTCAGCACATGCAACGCACTTGTCAGGAAACTAATTTGTGTGTGTGTGTATATATATATATATATATATATATATATATATATATATATATATATATATATATAGATGTTATAAAACTTGGGCCCGAAGTTACTTTACTTTACCACTAAGTTTACTTGGAGACAATATATATTGTGTGGACATCCATTTTACAATAATTATATGACGTGTTGTTAATGGTTGTTTTATTGGAAATGTGTAACAGTGACGCAATAGTTACAATCTTATGTTTTTACTCATGTAGTAGTACAATCTATTAATAAAATGAAATCTTTCTTGTATGGTAAGACATTATATATACAATTTGAAGTCGATAAATGGCAACAATATCCATCAAAATAAAAACACATTTATATAATCCACCCGTCTTTAATAATACTTCAAAAACAAACTACTTCAACAACCATTTTCTTAAAAGAAACTTCAAAAATCAACTATCTCAAAATGAAATTTCATAAAAATGAACTATATGATGATCCACATTGAACATTCACAAATAAATCTGTAATATTATTTTGTGCAAAGCTTATTATTAAAATCTTCGTTTAAATAAGCAATACTATTTACTATAAAAAATACTTTCTAAATTGGTAATGACATGCAAAGCAAGTGTCGAGAAACTAGTGTGTGTATATATATGTTATAAAACTTGGGCACAAAGTAACTAGGCCACAAAGTTTCTTTACTTGACCACTAAGTTTACTTGGACACAACATATAGTGGGCATAATACATATATTAGACCCTAAACTTGACTTCAAATTTTAACTTTGACCCCCAACTTTCATAGTGCACAAACAGACACATTAACTATCCAACCTTTTAATAAATAAACACGCGAGTCCTACCTGGCAAAACACGTGATGTGCACGTATTTTGCGCGAGTTATGAGTAATTTTTTAGGCCCACGACGGTAAAAAAATGTTGAAATAACAATTCTACCCTTAATGAATCCCTTTTTTTTATATATTTTTATATTTCCAAATCAAAATCTCATTTTAGTTTTTTTCAATTCTGAAATGGACGTGTAAAATACTAATTAGTTGGCAGTCATTGAGTGACTCACTAATACACGTGGGAGCATTTGCATTTAACTTTTATTGGCTCCAAATATCGCATGTTTATTTATTTAAATATATAATAGTTAAAGTGCCTGTTTGTGCACTATGAAAGTTGGGGGTTAAAATTAAAATTTGAAGCAAAGTTTAGGGTCCAATATATGTATTATGCCATATATATTGTGTGGACATCTATTTTACAACAATTGTATGGCATGTTGTTAATGGTTGTTTTTAGGAAATGTGTAACAGGGACGCAATAGTACAGTCTTATATTTTTTACTAATGTAGTGGTACAATCTATTAATAAAATGAAGTCTTTCTTGTATGGTAAGACATTATATATACAATTTGAAGTCGATAAATGAAATTATTATATATACTACTTCAAAAACCATTATCTTAAAAGGCACTTCAAAAATCAACTATCTCAAAAATAAATTGTCATAAAATCAACTACCAAAAACTAATTATCTCAAAAACTAATTGTCTTAGTAATCAACCAGCAAAAACTAATTATCTCAAAAACAAATTATCTTAATAATCAACCACCAAAAACTGATCATTTCAAAAATCTATTGTCTTAAAATCCACTTCAAAAACCAATTTTCTTTTTTTAATAAAATCAATAATCACAAATGTCTTAGCCATCACCATTGAGCTCCATAACAATAGCCATCAGGTCCACTGAATTTTAATCACTGTCTCCTTTTCCTACTTCTGCCAAACCTTCTTCAACATTCTCCTCCAGCTTCTCATATTGTTTTCTTCTTCTTTCATCTCTTCTAGCTTCTCCTACTCTTTTTCTTCTCTTCTTCTTTCTCCTCTTCTTTCTCTTCTTCTTCTTTTTCTGCCATCAACTACTGCAAGATTAGTGTCTTAACATTCTTTAAAATAAATTATTTTACACGAATAGTATATCAATAAGTCTACCTTTATTTTTCTTGTTCTTTTAGCTTCTCCTCAATTTCTCATCTCGTATAAAACAATAACTTCCATCATTGATTGTTTAAGGGTTGCAACATGCTCACACAAATTATCATCTTTACAATTACTCGGTATATGTTTCTGTCCACTCGAAACATAATTTCTCACACGGTTGGTTGGAATTGTTATTATCCAATATTTCATCCACCTTATTCTGTACTGCTGAAGTAAGGCAAGTGACACCTTTCAAATTGTTCTTTAAGGCATCAATGACTATGTCCTTCACTTCGCCCATATATGCCTTAATGTTCCATATATTTTGGTATTGTCTCATGAACATTAGGTGTGAGGTATTGGTGCAGAATATATACAAAAAAAATATAAATACTACACTACATTCACTAATTTAAAAATATTGCTAGATAATCATATATATATATATATATATATATATATATATATATATATATATATATATATATATATATATATATATATATGCGTGTGTGTGTGAGACTCTAGGCCCGCCAACGTGGCGTCACCACAAATCAGGATTCTCTTTTAATTTATTTATTTCCAAAATCAGTCTTCCCTTTCATGAATAGTAGTGACTTTTATGAGAAGTTCCAGCTTTTATGAAAAGTTGCAATTTCTATGAAAAGTTACAACTTTTACAAAGAGTTGCGACTTTTTTGAAGAGTTGTAACTGTATGAAGAGTTGCGACTTTTATGAAGGGTTGCGACTTTTGTGATAAGTTGTAACTTTTAAAAAGTTTGTGACTTTTATGAGTGGTGTGGCTTTTTCAAAGAGTTATGACATTTCCGATAAGGCACAAGAAATATTTATTCACACTACTCTTTGTTTTCTATGAATAGAGGGACTTCCTCTCATTTTGAAACAACGCAAATTTTGATCTTCTTCTTCTTCGGCATCTGCACAATTAAATATTTGTGTACTTTGCTCCTGTTGAGTGGTTCACTAACATTATTATTTTTGTATCAATACTATAGTGAATAGCATCGTTCTATCGTGAGAGGATCTATTCCTTTATACCTCGGTTAATATAGAAGAATAATTTTCTTAAGGGGACAATGTACATTCAGTGAGCTCGATATATTTCTGTCTATTTTATTCTTTTGTTACAAATGCTTTTATATTTTTAAGTCATTAATTTATGTTTGTGTTATTAATTGTTGTTTTTGAGTACACGTTTTAAACTTTGTCGTTATGTTTATGGTTTTGATCATTTTGTTGAAGTAAAGATATGTTAATCAAGATTTGATGTAATCATTAGACTATTGGTGTCATGTAGATTAAAATTCATTGGCTAAAAAATTCATGGGATGTCCTAGAAGGGACTTTTGAGTTTTTAGAAGTTATTGTGGTTCCACTCTACCATGGAGTTTTAGTTATTAAAATTTCTATCTTATCGAGGCATTCAATCGATTATTGACATTCAAAAAATAAAGGAATGTATTGGGATGATAAGTATTGTACTCAACCTTAGGTTAAAGTTTGGGGTGCAAATGTTGGATTGAAGTCAATCAATTACCCCTCAAAACTGGATGAATCCATATTAATTAAAAATTAAAGAAATAATTATCTCCTTATAAATATTAGATTAAAAGTTGCAAAAATAATGTTTTAAACATATTGATCAAAACATAAACAACAAAATATTCCTTTTGGCTATCAAAGTAGTGACATAACCTTCAAATTATTTTGAATAATGGACTTGACAACACTTTATTTAATTCAAACTATTTGACTGACATAGGTTAATTAATTGAACACCAAGAGATGGTTTTTAAAATTTTTAATTATATTATCAACTAGGTAAATTACCCGCGCTTCGCGCGGTGGTATGCTACCTCATTAAGCCTATGTATGATCATTAAGTCATATTGCTTTCCTTTTGTATTTTGTATACCAAAGAAATTGTACGTGTGATCATTAGGTTATATCACTTTCCTTTTGTATTAAGTATACCAATGAAACTTTGTTGTCATATGTTTATCCAATAAATTATAAAAATCTTCACTATGTACATGATTTATTTAAGATTAAAAAGTTAAAAATATATAGATAGTTTGTATTTCGATGCTTACACTGAATTGCCAAGAAAATTTTATCCCAACTTTGAAAGGTTTTTCAAAACTCTAAAATGATATTTAATTTTATTTTGTTGTTCAAAGGATAAAGGAAACTCAAGTATAATAAAGAATAAGGAAATTACCATGGACGTTAGTTGATGCCACAAAAATAAAGCAATTATGTAACTTCATAACAATGAATTGCATTTTCTGTCTTCAATAAAGAATATTTTCGTTTGAGATTAATAAATATGAAAAATTCAATGGAGTGTTAAAATTAGTATTAAACATCAAGTTTAAATCTCTGTGAATGCACCCACCTCAACATAGTTTATATAAGGCCATAAATACACCGTTAATCTATATAATATCAAACAGAATTTTCTTTTAAAGTCTCCCTTTCACTTCCGGCAATGAAAGGACCACTTTTCATAATTTTCGAATGATGAAATCGAAACTTTTAAAGTAGTACAATTCATATTGTACATATTATTTTCTGTAAGAAAGTTCCATTGAGGTTGAGAGTTGCTTCCACAAAACAGTAGCTTGATCAGATATGTTGAGTGGGAGTCCACATAGGCTCGTTTAAGAGGGGTCAAGTAAAGAAAATAATCAGAAAAATAGAAATCATTAAGAGGAAATCAATGTCAATTTTCACAACCCCAAAATAGTCATATCAGTACCACTTCACTTATAGTTAATTAAGCATGGTTGACGAAACAATCTCGACTCAATAGGTTGATCTGCTTACCATTTCAATAGAGGAAATCTTACGAAAGTTAAGTTATAAACATATAAATGATATTTTTCTATAGGTAAATCAACATGAAAAAAAATAGTCGAAGGCGGAATAAAATCATGAATCTGAACTAATTTAGAACACAAAACATCCTAGAGGGGCATACATTATAAATGTGCAACCAGAACAACAATTAAGAATTGGGGGCGTTTTAAGATTCAAATCCAAGGTATATAATATCATGGTTTTAAGGATCAAAAGGAAATTTGTCAAATGTTAAGGCATTTTTGTGATATTCAAATAAAAAAAATTGAATCAAAATAAGCTTATTCTGATTTTTATCTCATAACTTCATTCCTTTATTACACACAAATTCAAGGTTAGCAGATCATATGACTCATCCTTTTGCTCCCATTTAAACACATTAAGGAAAAATGCATAAACTAATGCATAATCCAACTGCACAAAGAGTCAAAAAGAAGGAGTCCAGTTGTATATCAATGAACTACATATGCAAAAGATTATTGATATTTAATTCACTAATCACAAAAAAATATTGATTACTGATGAACAAAATTTGAACCTTAGGTTGAAAATACATGAACAATGAAATTGAAACTGTAAAGTCAAATATCATGTCATAAAACCAAACTGAGAAACAAATCATTCTAAAGCTTAAAAAAACAAAGAAAGAGAATAAAAAACATTAAAACGAATGAAGATTACCTTTTTAGGAGAAGCGAGGTTGGGAGCAATGAATTGCGGAAGCTTTCCACCGACTCAGGCTTCGATTTCACTGGAAATGAAAGCAAAGCAAACAACGATTTAAACGATGGACTGACTGTAAAACTTTTCAAAGATCCAAAGAGCCTTTGGAATTTTCATTTTTTGTTTAACATGAAATTTTTAGTGAGTAAATCTTCTATGAACACTCGTGTGCAGGCAGGGCTTTATATTGTAGAGGAATTTTTGGAGCAAACCGCCCAAATCAATTGGCATCCCTAAGATTTTCAAAAAACTTTTTAAAGGATAAGAATGGAAAACTTACCAATGTACGATAGCGTTCCAATTTCTGGAAGATTGAACTAAAAGGAATTGAATCTGGAAGGGATTATTACCGCTGGGGAACCTTCCTTGACTTTGTGTTTCCTCGGTACAGTGTCTTGTGCAAGACATGTTGAATATGTTGGGTATGCTGTTAGTGTATATTTTTACATAATTGAACTAAAATTGTTGTGATGCAACCTAAGGTAATCTGAATCAATGGTCAAGTCACTTGTGCTGTAAACAAAGTTAGTCAACTTAGAAATCTCATAAAATAACGAGAAAATCAATCAGATGAAATATCACTCAGAACATAAGTGTAGTGGTTCTCATTTTGATTACAATCTAAATAGATGCAGTGCGTATAAACATATTTTCTCACATTATAGATAAGAAAAGACTTATTTTTTTGTATTCTGTTCCAGAATCTAAAGGATTATGATGTATAAATCTGTGAGGAACACAGTCACAAGCCTTTTAGAAGATTTATAGCCCCAACACAATATAACCATGAGATTTACTTGTATCATCATGTTTCTCTAGTCTTATTTATTTTAATTGACACTCACCTGAGATTTATAAAAAGAATTAAGTTACAATCTTTCATAGCACTACTTATTGGAACCAAGTCGAAGTAAGATGGTGTTGTTTTACACAAATACTATTCTAAGAAATTGATTTAAGATGGTGAGTAGAAATTAAAATGGCGACACATGTAACCAACCACCATCAAAACTTAAGGAATTAGAACGTTTGATTTTATCGCAAACGAAATTAGCTTCTCGTTTATTGATTTCTTCTATTCCTCAGGGATGTTGGGTTTGAAAACCTGTAAGTTTGGGCGCATTAAGGTTCTTCACAGTGTATTTTTTCTATTTCTACAAATTTGTTGCTCTGGTAAAACGAATTGTGACACTGTATAAGGAAAGAGTAAGTGACGTTTGGAGAGGCCCAATTATCACTCTTTTGAAGCGGTGTATTTTTTAACCTTTTATTAGGAAAGAGTAACTGACGACTGGGGAAGAGAGGTCAATTATGTCTCCTTTGAAGAGGTGTGTTTTGGGAGCGAAGAGTGCTCTTTTGCATTGTGAATTTGCAGAAAAATAATAATTTTAAAAGAACAGAAGATAAAAGTCAATTTCTGATCACTGTCACTTAGATGGCATACTTGTTGTTTGAAGGGATTCGGGTGGTGTTGTGGGAAACTTCAAAGATAGCATAGGCAACTTCAAACTCATATGGGAACTTGTCAAGGCGGGGCAAAACTGAAATTTCATGCAAGGGCGGGAATTAAAAGTAAGAAACAGGGTTATAGGGAGGACACCGTTAGAACAACATTCATGGATGTTTAGGACGAGTTATGTGTTGATTAGCTTCAACGGCTGCAGATTTAAGCTGATGGTGATTGGTGCGAACAACTCGAAAGCAGTGAAAGTATAGGATGACGTAAATAATTAACAAAAGAGAGTTCTGGAAGAAAGACAAAAGGTAGTCTGGAGGAAATCTGGGGTGAATGGGTTAATATCTCGGCTGTCCAAGGACAAGCGTGTACACACTGTTCGATAGCATCGTTTGTGAATGGGTGCGTTAAGCATGGAAAAGCATGAAATTTAATTTAATTGTTGTGTCGGGAAGCAAGGGCACTTTTGGAACTATATTAAAATAAAAGGGTTTCCTGTTTTCTTGTGGCACCATGTAAGCGGTATGGATTCTCTATTATATATATATATATATATGATTACACAACAAATTATATAAGATGTATAATATTTAGATTCTTTATTTAGAGGCCTAGAATAGGAGATAACCTCTCACACTTGATGAATAAAATGTTTGTACAACTTTTGAAAAATACAAATATAGACAATGAAACAATTACCTATCTTTTCTAAACACTTTGGTGATAAATAATGATAGCACTTAAAATGAAGAATTACTAACATGCATAATAACTTATAATAAAATGTTTTTGATTTTAAGATTAGAAAAAAGAATTCATTTCATCTTTGGAAAAAATATTCTTGACAATTTATCATTGGGTTGTACCAACTCGAAAACATCTATATTATCAAATGTTCAGAAGTAGATTATGGACGTACTTCACCACCGCGCGAAGCGTGAACAATTTACCTAGTAATAAATAAATTTAGACCTTTGTACTTGTTCATTTGTACTGAAATGGATCACCTTCGATAATATTATCGCTTTTTAGTGTGTCATCTAAGTAAACAGGAAATGGAAAAAGGAGAATCCAAGGACTTCTTGAAATAATTACCAAGATGAGGAAAAACCTCATATATCTAAACCTGAAATTAATAAAATAACAAATAAATAAAGAGAGACTATGAAATACTATATATATATATATATATAGCTTTTAAAAATAAACAAAGTACATAATTGATAATAAGTACTAGAAATGACAAGGGGAAGCCGTACAGAGCATAAAATGCATTTGCTCTTTTATTGTATACTTTACTCTGCTTCTTCAAATTGATTTTGTCGTTCAAATACATCTTTGTTAGATCAAAATACTCTTTTCCCTATGGGTAACTCTTGAAGAAATCTGAATCATCCAGCATCATAACGTGGTTTAAATCCATAATGTTAGATCAATCATGGGCAAGCAACATCGAGTGGACGAATCAAACTAAAGACCACTTTAACTTTTTCTCCTTATTCAATTTGGTACCCTTGATCAAATTCATCAACTTTGTAGCAATGATGTTCTCATTTTTTGTCACTTTATGGTGAAATTACTCACCTTTCTCAAGTACTTTTGTCATTTTTGCATCACAGGGTTATGCTGAGTAATTCAGCCCCGTAATCCATACAAATTCTTTTAACCCAAAATAAGAATCTTCCACATCTCATGCAATTGTTTTTATTATTTCACATGTCGCAACAACATATAACGGATCATAGGTCCATTGAACTTGAAATATTTAGAAATATGCCTCAAGTGTTCAAAACAAGTACCTTTAAAGTCATTATAATTTTCTGTAATTTCTAAAATAACGATAAAACTATTCTTTCTGTCACGAAAATTTTCACTGGAAACGATCCTAACTCATCCATTCATGTCGTTAGATTTTACGACTTACCAGAGATTTTTCTTGCACAAATTGGCAAGGATAGGGGATCATAATCGTCATCTCCATTATCTCGGATACCTCTACTTCTCTCCTTATCTCCACTATCAGTTGTTTCTTGTTTAGATTCAACATTATCACTAGCCAGGGGGCTAGTATCCTCGTAGTTGTTAATCTCAACCATTGTATCAGAATCTGAGTTAGACTTAGGTTCTTCAACTACCATTTTTTTTTCATTTTTGAAGATTTGAAAATTTCTTCAGCCTTATTTTTTATATAGAAACCTTAGGAACATATCGTTTAACGATGCCGCCTCTATTTTTAGTCATACTGGACGATATTCTAAAACATAATTTTCATATCAAAATATCGACCAATAGTCTATTAATACAAGCATAGTAATGCAAAAAAATTATGCAAAAAAAGTAGCAATTTCAACAAAACTTGACAATGTAATTGACATACACACAATTAAAGTTGACCAAAATACACTAAAAACTTTCAAATCGATAAGCCAGATAAACATAAGAATTCAAAAATTCCTACGCATTATCCAAAGAAAAACCTCAGTAATTGTTCCGAATAAAACGCATGAACTAAAATCGGTGAGATTATGTGAACTTTACGCAAAAATCTTAACTTTTCTACACTATCGCAAACAAAATAAAAATCAAATAGGCTAAAATTTATTGAAAGCACAATTAAAGTTATTTGAGAGGAAGAAGATTGAAAAAGATCCAACTAAACTTGGAGAAGAAGATTGAAAAAGATTCAACCGAACTAGGGGAAGATGATTAATGAAAGACACACTCCACTTTGTTTTTCAGAACGATTACAGGATCTCACTTTTCTTTATGTTTCAATAATGGAAGATGGATGTTTTTTTGGAGAATGATCAAATTTATGGAGGTTTAAGGTTTTTGGTAAAACAAGTTTATGGAAGACAAGGAGTTCTCTGAGAACGTTTGAGGTTTCCTCGCAAAATGTTTACCTAATATTATTAAATACTAGGAAAATTACTCGTGCTTCGCACGGGATTGAACTATTTTACTAGGATTACATATTATCATTAGGTAATATTTGTACTTTCGATATATAATTGGCAAAAACATTTTATCTTGAGGCAAAGCGTTTCTCCGAAATCTTTAAGTGCTATATTTTTTTAAAACAATTTTTTCATATAAAAATTATGAGTCATAGATAAATTTTAAGTATTAGTAATAAGTTTAAGAAAATCTCCCTCGAAGTAGTTGGTAAGATGTAATGAAAAATTATAAAGTCTAAGAAGTCATAAAGAACAACATTAGAAGTTAAAAAGAGACCAGAAAACATTGAAAAATAACACTCCCAAGTAAAGTGGAACATCACGTCCATACAAGATCATATTAATTAAATTCAAATGGACGATCTTGGACTCCTTTTTTATGAACATCAATCAGTCTCTTTTATATTATTGTATGGCATATCAAGTACATGCTAAAAATGACCCTAAAATTGTTATTATCATAAATATTTTTTGGCAATGTCTCAAAATAGTCATTACTATTTTAAGGTTTCATACCACCGGTCCCAACTAATTTTGATTAAAACATAGTTATTATTATAGTTAGTATGCAGTTACAAAAAATTAATGCAATTATCAACCAAGTAGTAGGTGACATCTGAATGTTCACAACAGGATATACTAAACAAAATATTTGACACATAACATATTAAAATTTCACAACATAATTTTGTGAGCACTTGAACACACAAATATTCAAAAATAATAATAAAGACGGCCTCACTTTCCTAACAATCAAGAAGAAAAATGCATGTGCTTAATATATTTTTCAAAAAGATAGTCTTTCGGGTAGTATCCAAGTTTACAGTTCACAAATTTAATTGAAAGAAGCCAGAAAGAGTTATTACTTATTTATCAAAAATTTAAAAAATTATCAAAAGAATGAGCTATAACTACAAAAGATGATATTTAATGATAATTAATAGCTTAATTATCATTAAATATGTATTTTCAGAGGCAATTGATACTCTGTATAAATGTCCCTAAAGTCTATAACAACATTGAATTCAATTTCAATTAATTAATGTCGTTAAAGATTGTAGCACTTTTTGTGAATGTGCATATTTATTGCTGATAAAAAATATTTTTGTTGTAGTGTATTTTGGACATTTGTTAGTTTTACTAAAACTTGATCTCTTATTATGCTGAAAATAGAAGAGAAGAAGTTTGACAAATTAGTTAACTTGCAATAAAAGATGTGGACAAATTCTCTCTATACAAATATTCTAGCAATAGTACAATGACATACAAAATGTTTGTACCTAAGAAATAACAATCAAAATAATATACTAATTGTGGCAAGCAAGAGAGCAATCATTTTGGTTCTTTTAATAAACTTCATCATTGATTCCGTATTAGTTATCAAATATTTATTGTTGTGTGCTATCAAATATAGAACAACCCACAAAAAAATTTCCCAAAAGTACATGAAGAAACCCTGTAAAAGGGGATAAAAGAGAAGACAAATTTTCAATCTTCCTCATTGAAAATTTTAAGATAATTAAAAAAAAATCACCAAAATAGCAAAAAAGAAGTTGCAATAGATACATGAATCACTATTATTTATACTAAAAAATTCAGCTTCATGAAATAGGAGGAAGAAAATTTTGAGAAATGAAACACTTTATACAAAGCATAATTAATATATTTGAATTCAAAAACCATACAAATAATAATGAAAGAAATAAGAGATTTGTTTACTTAAGAACCAAATGTAATGAATTCAACCATCAACCATTTCAACAGCGTTATGAGTTGTACACTAAGAGGTCCAAGAGTCGTAATGTCGCATTGCAATTGAAATCCATTTGCTTTATTTATATGAAGAGGCATGTAGAAAGGGACAAAAGATAAGATCAATTTTCAATCATCCTTGTTAATACTTTAACATATTTTTAAAAAGGTCACCAAAATAGGATTTTTTTTTAACCATAGTTAGATGAATCACTATGACTTATAGTAAAGATTAACCTCCATGAAAACTTTGAAGAATGAAATAAACTTCATAAAAACTCAATTAATGTATTTGAATTTGAATATACTATAGTGGGAAAACTCCCTACAAATTACAGTGGCAAGAAATTCCTCTATTATAGACAACATAGGCTAGTGTGAACAAATATTTGTTCTGTCTTATCGGAAAGGTCACAACTCTTTGGAAAAGTTACAACTTTTCATAAAATTCATATTTTTTCATAAAAGTCACAACTCTTCACAAAAGTCATAACTCTTCATAAAGGTCACAACTCTTCAAAAAAGTTACAAATTTTCATAAAAGTCACAACTTTTCATGAAAAGGGAAGGCTAGTTTTCGAAATAAATAAATTTAAAAGAGAATTTTTTTTTTCTGGTGATGCCACATAGGCGGACCTAAGGTTCTCTTTTATAAAATTATATGATATGATTGTTAGGTCTCAAATATATCCGAACATTGATCAAAATTACTGTAAATAATACTAAACTTTGAAAAGGACCCTTTACCCACATGAAATTTTTAATAGTCTATTTTAAATGTATATATGGCCTACGTGGACATCATAAATATTGCATAATTATAAATATTAATGTGTCCACGTGGGCACATATATATCTTTAGAATACACTATTAAATAGTGCAGCGGGCAAAAGGTCCTTGATAAAGTTTAGTATCGTAACAACAATTTCTGCAAAAGTTTGGAGTATTTTTAAGACCCTTTTCCCGTTTTTATATTTCTTGGGATTGTAATTTAATTTTTTTGAGGGATAAGATTTTTTTAATGTTGAAATATTGGGATGAAAATGATATTTTACATACTTATATTTTTATCCCCAAGTTTTTAAAGTGATGAACAGGTCCATGACCTCACAACCCAAACCCATTTTTTCACTTTTTCTAACCCTAACCTAAAAATTGGGTGGCTGTTTCTCAAATTAAATTTTGGGAGTTCCCTCTTGCCAATTAATCTCATGTAACTATTTTGTAAAAAAAAATCCATCAAACCCGCATTTTCTAATTCTGTAATCGCAAATCTTGTTGTATTTTCAATTTAGGATGGGTTTATGATTTAGAATGGGAGAAGAAAAGTTTTGAAGTCTACAGAGATTCCAAGGCAGCAACGGAAGGATCTTAATGCACAAGCAATTGTAGAGGCAGAAGCTGAAATCGCAAAGGCAGAAACTATTATTGCTAAAATAAAAAGGGTTGTTACAATGGCGGAGGAATCACTTCGCAGGTAATCCTTTTCTCTTAACATGTTAAATTCCTAATCAAAATTCATGAGAACTTTCTGTAAAAAAAATTTCATACCTTAGTAATCTTTGGGAAAAATGATCTCATCATGTAAAGCCTGTCATTAAGCTTCTTTCTGCAGCGTCGCTCGGCCATCAAATTCTTAGCTGGAAGTCCCTTTTCATACCCTTTTTATCACCACCACTTACAGTGATGGCTGCATTTGAGCTGTTTTCGCTTATCTTGATCCCATCTTCCATTTTTGTTGAGATGGGATCAAGATAGGAGAAACAACACAAATGCAGCCAGCACTGTGAGTGGTGCTGATCAAAAGTGTAAGATGAAGGACTTCAATCTAAGAATCTGATGGCCAAGAGAGGCCCCAATAAGAAGCTTAATGACAGGCTGTACATGCTGAAATTTGTTGTCCCAAAGATTAATAATGTATGAAATTCTATTTACAGAAAGGTCTCGTGAATTTCAATTACGAATCTAACATGTTTTAGCAATACAATAATCCATTCTGTTTCACTTCTTTCTTTCTTTGAAGAAACAACCCTTGTATATCATTAAAGTTACAACAAGGTTTTATAGGCAAAACATGGTGCTTTTGAGTTGTAATATATATATTTACCAAGTGTGATCAATTTTTTTTGAAAAGTAAAATCAAACCAACTAGAACTCAGAATTCTATTTCTATATGGTTGATTGAAAAATATAGTAACCCAACTAGGCTGAGGTCGAATCCCTTAGAGAGCATACTAGAGGTCTAATATAATTTAATGTTAGGATCCAAATTAGTAAATATAATTGGAAAATTGGATTTCTGTTATCAGAATATGCTAACTACTTTGACAAGTTGGATTTGCGTCTACAATAAATGTGAACAACGGTTTCAATTATTAGATAACGAAACTCAAACAAATATTTCACTATCAATTTATTCAGGTTTGCTTATTGTGAAAATTTTACAAATGCACTTGCGTATTGAGTAAATTTTCCCATTCATCAAAAGTCTCAGATAAACTATCATCTATCGAGCTTAAGTTATTAGATGGTGGTTTCTACGTACCACCAAATCCCTAGTAATGATCATTTTACCTAATCTTGACCTCTTTTGTCGAACAAGTTAGAATAGATTCAAGTTCTTTTTAATGTTGTCGACTATTCAAAGAAAACTTCCACTGCGAAAAGAACTTAATACACAATCATCACCCCTTCGTAAGAAATATATTTATTATAAATAATTTATTGTCATCATCACCACTCTAAGTTCTATAACTCTAGTTACGAGTTTATATAGTTGTAAATAGCAGCAAATAATAACTATAGTAATTTAAACTAACAGATAGCATTAATACAATAGAATGTAATATGAACCTTTGATTAATGCAACACTCGCAAGATAATTCTTTTCATTAAGAAATAATCTACTAAAACTTGAAAGTAAACCTGAAAACTAAAAACAATTAATGTAATATCTTGTAGTAATTCAAACCCGTAGCAATACTTCATTACCCTAGATGTGTTGTCCAAATATTTATCACGATTAGACTCTAAATTGACTGGGTAAAACCCATTCCAATAAATAAGGTGGTCAGAAGGTGGGGCTCATTGTGAGAGGACTACCTCACATTGCGGGGTCCATTTCTCAAATTCGGCCTATTTTGTTGAGTCGCTACAGTTCAATTATTGTACAGGTATGGTGTGAGGACTATCGTTGAGTCCTTCTTGCTTCTATTCTTGCTTCATCTTAGTCTGAATTATTGCGCTTTGTGTACAAATCAGTCATATGGGTCTTTTCTTGCTATTTTGTTTTGCCTAAAATCAACCTAATCATATCTTTTAACTCATGACAACATATAATCATTAAACACATGAAGTTCACCGAACTATACTCAAAATGTGGCTAAAACATGGGGTAAGATTTTGTGTTTGAATGCGTAATTTCACTCTTGATCACCACCTCACACTTAAAAACCTTTTTACATCCTTGAAAAATTAATCCTATCCTTTATAGACCCATTATCATATCATTTTAGGTTAAAACAAGGCTACTCACCAACTATGTGTAATGACCCTCTAGGTTATTTATTTGTTGATGCCTTTTGCACATCGTTTAGAGTCTTCCTATAGTTACCCTAAGTCATTTATGACCTATTGGAACTGAAAATCTCGTCCCGTTATTTTTCTTTTGGTTGTTATAGGAATTTATGTGTTTTTGAGTTTTTTTTAACCTTGAACTGAATTTTGTTTAAAACGACCCTTCATGCAAATCTCGAGGGTCTCAGGCTAATTTCGAACCCCTTATGGATTTTGGCTTAAAATAGAGTTTGGGTGTGGGATCCACTTTTTGCCAAGATGACCTCGTATGGAAGTTTCAACTGCTCGATTGAGTCTGGAATAATGAATTTTTTAGGGTAGCATATCTCATTTAAGTGCACGGGGTTCCAAACAAATTCTGAATACTGTACAAGAGATTTAAAAATTTCCAAAACCCGCAAATGCACATCAACTGGTGCAAGTAATTTACGCTTGGTGTTCACGGTCCCTTGGTCTCATTTTCGAGGACCTGGTCCCTTATGAATCATGGACGTGTGACCCTTGGTCACCATAGCGATGAAGGGTTGGTTGAGTTCATATTGTTTGGTTATTGCGATTAAGAATTCTAACCTCTTCATTCGCGATGGTCTGTTGTGATGAACCAAAGTACATCTTAGACGAGACATGATGTGGGAGACCCTGAGAGACCCTACACAAGAAACTTGACATACACATACACAATATAATATATAAAAGCAAATAGTATCATACGAATAAACGAGTTTGAATTTAAAAGTGTAATTCTAACAAAGGCTTGAAAAGTCATCTATTACCTCAAGAGGAGTGGTCAAAATGAAACTTTTACACCACATACTAAAAAGAAATAGAAGAATTGGACGCAGACCGGCCTTTTGTATTGATTACTGTGTTGGCCTTTATATAGCCAATATACTATATACAAGGCTGCGAATAAAATAACAACTTACGGAAACCTGCGTAATTACACTTCTAAAGAACAAAAAAGAAAGTTGTAATCAAAATAAAAAGATTCCTACAAGTAAGAAGAGTCCTAAAGGTAACAATAGTCTTAGATGCTAGCCGTTATTACAGCCCCCCCAAGTTGGAGTCAAAGCTTACTATGACCAACAAATTATTGAAAACAAACAACATGATCATTCATAATTTAGATAGTACTAAGAAGAAATTTAGTATCTTAGTCTACATTTTCTCCAGATTCAAAGAGATGTGAATACCTCTTCTTCCTATCCGCTTTAGCTTTTCAAGTAGCTTCTCTACAAACTTATTTGTCCACAGAACCTCTACTTGATGCTACTTTCTTTGTTCTCAACTTGCAAACTTGGTGATCTAGATTCTGAACCGAAACCTCCTCATAAGACAAACTATCCTTGATTCCAGTATCCTCAGTTGGTATGATATGTGAAGTATCTCCCATGCACTCCTTCAACATGAATATGTGAACACCGGATGGATGGTTGCTAAATCTTGTGGTAGTACCAATTCATAAGCGACATTACCAATCCTTTTGGAAATCTTGTAAGGACCAATATATGTTGGGAGTTGAGCTTCCCTTCATACAAACTTTCATAACACCCTTCAGGGGTGAAACTTTTCAAGTGACCCAGTCATCTACCTCAAACTCTAATTCCATTCTCCTAACATCATTGTAGGACTTCTGACGACTCTGAACTGTTTCAAATCTCTCCTGAATAACTTTTATATTCTCCATAGATTGATGAACTAGCTCAGGTCCTATCATCCCTGCTTCACCAACTTCAAACCATCCAAAACGAGATCTGCATTTCTCCCCGAAGATCTTCATAAGGAGCCGTCTCGATGTTAGAATTGTAACTATTGTTGCAAGAAACTCAATGTGATATAGGTGATCATCCCAATTACCCTAGAAATCAATCACACAATCTACCTCGATCACTCAAATCACCATCTCCCCCTTCTTCAAAATCCATCACTTTTTTTTCTTATGAACTTTTGCCTTTAATTCAAGCAAGATAGGATCTTCGTCTTGCTCACCTTTGACCTCTGACACTAATGATGACTAAGCCCCATTCGTCACCACTATTCCTCATAATGTGGAATCCATTAATTGAAATCATAATCGTGCAAGTCTATGAACCTCTTGTGCTAACTCATTCTTACTTTCCTAAAAATGGGTAGTACTACCCATAGACAACCTTCTTAAAGAATCAACAATAACATTAGCCTTACCTGGGTGGTAAAGAATACTCATGTCAAATCCTTGAGTACCTCTAACCACCTTCTCTCTTTCAGATTAAACTCTTTCTAACTAAACACAAACTGAAGACTCTTGTTGGTGAACATATCAACATGAACACCATAAAAATAACGACACCACTTCTATAAACAAATACTATAGAAGCCAACCCTAAGTTATGGGTTGGGTAATTCTTCTCATGAAGTTTCAATTTTCTGGAGGCATGAGCTATAACTTTGGCATTTTGTATTAACACACTACCCAAATAAACTCTAGATGCATCACAATACACCACAAAACCTTGAGTACCTTCCGGTAAAGTCAAAATTGGATTGTAGTCAACTTTTTTCCAATTCCTAAAAGATTTTTTCACAAAATTCAGACCATTGAAACTAAACTATTTTCTGAGTAAATTTGTTCAAATAAAACTCTTATCTAGAAAATCCTTCAACTGTTCTTTCAACTATGCTCGTGCCATTCTGTAAGGAGAATATAGATAGGATGAGTATCTGAAATGATGTCTATGCCAAAGTCTTTTTCTGTCTTAGGAAGGACTCCGGGTAGATCATCTAGGAAGACTTCTAGAAACTCTTTTACTATTGAAAAAGAAACTAGCTGAATAAGAGGTATCTCAACACTAGAGTCATTAACTCGGACTAAGTTATAGACAAAACCCTTGGAAACTAGCTTTCTTGACTTATGATACAAAATGGAAAGACCCTTAGGCACTACTGAACTGCTTTTCCACTCTAACACTGGCTTATTTGGAAAATCAAACTTGACAACTCGAGTCCTAAAATCAATTGAGGCATAACAGGCATGAAGCAAGTCCATACCAAGAATGACAATCGCAATCTACCATGTCTAACTTAATTAAAACGGCCATGGTGATCTTGTGATTGACAAAAATGGGACAATCACGATAAACTTTGTCTGCAGGAATAGAATTGCCAATAGGTGTAGAAACAGTGATTCATTAAGTAGCTCAGGAATAACATTAAAATTCATAGTAACATAACGAGTTACAAAGGATAAACTCGCCCCTAGATATTAGAAAGAATAAATTGTAAAGTCAAAGACTTAGATCATACCAATGACCGCATATGGCGAATCCACTTGCTCTTGGCGACTATCAATAACATATAAGCAGTTTGTTCTTCCGCCAGTACTGTTTTCTTACATGTTCTTTGGACACTCTTTCAAGAAGTGACCCTCTTGTCGACACTTGAAGCAACATGTCTGGCCATCAGACACTTTCTGGGTGGATTCTACCACACTTAGCACATGCAAGAGCCACGTTACCTCCTTGTACCACACTATCATGAGACTGTGCAGGTCTAGCTCTGAAGATCTTTGAATTCTTGCTAGTATACTCACCTTTATTTTTAGGTGCAGGTGCACTAGCAGATGATGGAGAAGGTCCCTTTTGTTCCTATTGGAAAGATGACCAATTGGCATTACTCTTCTGATGCACGGACTCATCCCCTGACTTATCCCTCTTGGTCTTGAACTCCTCTCTATCTCTAAGCATCTCGTCCTTTAATTTCTGCACATAATCAATCAACATAAAAATATCCATGTCCCTAATAAGAATTGCTGCCCGCCCTCTTTGTTTGATAACGATACAACCCAACGACAAATATGCTTATCCTACTCCCCATGTCCGCAACCGATTTCGGAGCATAGCGAGACAGTTGGGTGAATTTCAACCTATACTCATGAACACTCAAAGAATCTTGCTTAAGTGTGAGGAACTCATGTACCTCGGCCTCTTTCAGTTCTCGAGGAAAGAAACACCCCAAGAAGGCCTCCTCAAAACAAGCCCAACTCGCAGGTGGTGCTTTCTCATCTCTACCCTCTTTCCACCAATAAAACTAAGTTCTAGAAACACCCTTGAGTTAATATGCACCTATCTCAACCCTCTCAGTGTCACAACATGCATCATCTCAAATACCTTTTTCAGTTTCTCAGTAAAATTCTCTGGATCCCCAGTAGGGCTCGAACCAGTGAAACTTGGGTGACTCATCCTAAAAGACTCAGGAATCCTCGACGTTTCAGCCCCTTCTTGTCGAGCTCCTCTTTCCTGACCAACCTATTTAGTAACAACCTGACTCAACATCCTAATCGTTTTGGCATTAGTAACTTCTCCATGGGGTTGTACTTCATGTGCATTAGGTACCCGTTGTTCCCCAACATTCTTCCTAGCTGGACGATATTTGACTTCTCTTCGATGAGGCATGATTCTCTGAAAACATGCGCAGATAGGAATAATAAGGAAACTTCTTAGAGATCAAACCTTAACGCACGAAAAGAGTGTGAAAGATAACGTTACAACCTCCTAACTATAGATGTGGCACGCTTTACACCGATAACTAGGACTCTATAGACACGACTTCATAGACTCCCTAGGACTCTTGAACTATGTGCTCTGATACCAAGTTTGTCACACCCCGAGCCTACACCTTGGGCGGGCCAGGCACTCGAAGACCATTGTTGACCCCGAGTGGACCCTTGGGCTAGCTTACATACTCAGCGGAAGACTAAAGCATTAATACAAGGATTAAAATGCACTTACTCAACTGTTTAAAGGATAAATTAGAACGTTTTAAAGATAAAACATTCAACTTAGCAAAAATGGCAACTAAAGTCTTAGTACATAATAAATGATAATGAAAAGACTCAAAGGACTAACATTTGACTGTCTATGAAGCCTCTGAAAAAATTAAGATGGATGTTGGGACAAACCCCTCAACATCCTAATGAACTACAATTGATACTGAAATCAATAAAAATGAATCCTCCGGAAAGTAAGGAGGCTCACCATTCATTGAATTTTTTCTGTAGTGTACACAACTTACCATTAGATTAGTTGAACAACCTACAACACAAGAAGTCTACCCTGCAAAGTGGCTTCTCACTTATCCCTATTTTCGAATGAGGAGGTCCGACGTCAAGTGCAGGAATTCCCGCCAAAGGGGCGGGAGAGACTCAGTCAGTGCTCAATGCCTGCGTTTTAAATGTATGAGGCAGACAACAATGAATTCACTATAAGCTATAAGGAATACCCTGCATAAGTTATTACAGAGAAAGTGACAACTAACAGAACCTTGGAAAGTAAAGAAAATGATCAGAAGAAATGCAATGACAACATGTGCAACTCAGATACACAATAACAAATAAATTAAAATTAAAATTGACTACCGGAAGTTGTTACTGTTGTTTATGTATTTTATCTTTCAATAAATTCAACAAAAATAGCTTCCTCTTATTGATACAGCAAGAGCACAAAAGTTCTCTTTTTTATTCCTCGGTTAGTTGCTATGTAGATCTCTATATGCATGTAGACCTCCGGGTTATAAATTTATCATTGTAATTATTGCTTTGGATAACATGCGCACATGTCTTATTTACTTCTACAATTTGTTGGCTGCCTGCATTCACGCAGATGTCTGGGACAAAAAGGCTGAACATACAGCACATTCGGAGAAAAAAACAAACACCTATGTTTATTAGGTACGAACACTGAAATGTTAATGAATCTCAATCTCATTATATACCTTTCTTTGCTCCATAACTCCAGTGAGCGTTGAATCTATTATGTTGTTTTGTGCTAATTTACAGAGTCAGGTTTTAGGACAACAAGTAATATCCTGTGAAGATTTCTCCTCTGGTGGTACATAACAGATAAGGTGAGAATACTAAATAAGTCTTACAATGGATTAATCTCTTTAGTTTTGAGTTTAATTTTGTATGTATTGTATGGTTCTCCAACCAATCTGCTAAAGTACACTTGAAATCATTCAGGAGTAAGATTGAAAGCATGGTATATCTTGAACACTAATTTAATTACTATTATTTTGTCATTTCATCCTAAATTATTATTCATCTATGACAGTCCAGTATGTGAAACTAAGTCCACCAAAGAGACTTCATTGACTTTAAGTGGTACTGCAAGGGACTTCTTGTAACCATCTATGCATATGCATGTATCTTTTGCTCTCTTTATATGTGTTAGAATTAATCTTTCAAAAGAGACATGCTGAATGAAGTTTCTTTGTGACGAAGTGTATGCACCTCTTAGCTAAAATTTGCTTCATAATATTTCCATTTTTTATTTTGCAGATTGCGAGATCTGAATAGGAGACAAGGAAATTAAAATTTTGTATAGTTGATGAATAAACACTTCGCTGCAAGTTTAGTTCCTAAAGGTGTTCACTATTTTTTTTCTATGGTTTATCGATTATTACTCCTCTGATGCTCATACACGCGAATAGTTGACGCCGCCAGAACTACCTCCTCTGCTTTCTGAGAACTTGTTGAACCATATATGACTGTTAACTCAAAAAATCTTAGCTACTTTATAGTGGTAAATTACGTCGTGCAATCATTTCTAAATCTTGAAAAAAATTATTTTCCACGACATCAATGACTACAAAAAATTGTTTTCCATATCTCTGTTCGTTACTCTAGTGTTCTTCTTGTTGGTTGTATTTCAACGTCTCAATCGTTTAAGTCACATGATGAGAGTTCCATGAGATCCTTAAATAGTAACTACTCTCTTTCCTCTCTTTGAAGTTCATAAAAGTTCTTGTTGCGTACACCAATGAAAAAATCAACTCTTCATTATGGTGTAGTTGCCTTTGTTGTAGTAAAGAAGCTCTGCCTAGAAAATACAAGTTCTCGCTCGGCAATGTGGTTTTGTTCAGGTAACTCTTGAGAAGCTTCCTTAATTTCTTTATATTTTTTGACCCAAGTAACGAGACTACGTCTTATTTAATTATTTTTTTGGTTCACTAACCTGATGAGAGTCTGGCTTAAGTTACTTGTCTGAATGTTGTCATAGTAGGTTGCCCAAAAGATACGAACAGGCAGGACGTCTCTAAGTTCTATGGATTAATTTGTGATTGTTGAGGAAGAAATGGGTTCACGTGTTTCAGCGCACAAACACCCTCAATTTTGTCTTGTTTTTGGGTCAAAAACTGTTCATCATACCCCATCACCTCTCCAACAAGAATCCATTCATCTATCTTCACCACCTGTTGCGGCCTTTTTCATTTGGCTACAGAGTTGCTGTCTATTTGAGTTGATCATATTTTTTCCTGTGTTAAAAATGTTAATAAGGGGTGGAGGTACTTTGATTGTGAACCCACTAAGATGAGTTATGGGTTTTGTGTTAATTCAGAATTCATGGCTTACAGTGAATACTCTCAAATTATGCACTTTCACATCTTTATTGTTATGAATTGGTTTGACTTACTGTGAATTTAAGCATATTGAATACATGATTTATTTCACTAACTTATATTTTATTTTTAATGTGTAGGAAAATGCCGATATTTGAATATGAATTATGGCCAGAAGTAAACTCAATCTACTGTAGTGAACGACGAAGAGTTTTTGTGCTATTTTCATATATATTTGAATGCATTTGGTTTTGTGGAATTTATTGATAGTAGAGATCTTTAAGCAATCACTTTCTAAGTATTTTTTGTACAACACATGTTTCTCAAAGTTTATTCTAAATATATAGCTTTGATATAATTATTACTTTATTTTGTGCTTTAGGTCACGTGTATATTTAATTATTTGATTATTTAATATATGCAAATAAAAAATATTATTTTTACGAATAATAAATTGTGGCTACAAAATTCTACACGATATTTCCACACTTCAAAAGTGTTGTTGTAGAACATCCAATGTTATCTTGTACATAGGAAAACTTGCCGTTTATAAGTATTTCTCTACATGGGATATAAAAGGCAACACCTTTTAAATGTGACCAATAACAAATCAAAGGAAAAACTTTTAAGTGTAGTATAATTAAAAAAAGGTGTCACTAATGCATCTCTACAAAGTGTGCTCTTATACCTCTTTGGCTACGCTTTATAAGTGTAGCTGTGATGTCGACATTTAAAAAGTGTTGCCTAATGTCAAAGCTTACTCTTCTTTAGGCCACTGACTTAAAAGTCTTTCTTAAAGTACAAAAGTGTAGCTTTTTATCAAAGGTCATACTTTTTGCTAGTGAAGGCTATACTATACTGGGTGGCCATATGCCTTAAATTCTATAGTGACTGCTCATTGGATCAACAATGGTTGGGTGCTGATCCTAGTTACATGTGTCTTTATCATAATATGATGCATGTCAACTGACATCAGTACATTTAATGTACGAGTATGCAAGTTGGAATGCTAAAAGAACAAAGGCTTGATGTCAACTCATAGTCATAATGTCATATAACATACCATGCAGAACCCCTTGAGGAACCATGCAATTACTACTGCGGGAGTTTCTCTAATTGACAACCATCACTTAAGAGCTATAGTGATGATACATTACTTTACCTCACGCTGCCAAGGATCATCCTATACCTTGTCAAGGGTATAGGAAGCTACCTCACTTAGTGGATTCACTAGTCTATGCGTGAAGGATTCTTCTAAAAAGTATGACACTTTTCTACCAATGACAGCTACATGATTTAAGGAGACTTAAGTTAATATGAACTCGCATCCCCGTATCGGTACTCAATAATACTCCCCAAAATATACTTAGCTCATATATTTTAAAAACAACTTCTTACTGTGATTTAAGATTAGTGGTCAAAAACTTAGATTAAAGGCTATCTTGGAAATCTCAGTTTCCCTTCTTGCTTCATTTAGAAAGCTATTGCACTTTTTTGAAAACTAGCCCAAAGACTCTTTGGTAATCTCAGTTTTCGTTCTTATTTAAATGTAAAGACAATTTAGATCTCTTTCGGAATGCATAGTCCCCATATACTTCTTTGAAGAAAGAACTTCAACTTTTACTCTTTACAGAACTCTAAACTTAAGTCTTAAATCAAAGTTAAAACGTTTGTAAAAGACTTATGAAAACTTTAAATGAACTTATCTTACTTGACTCTTGACTTCTCTTGATTTTGATCTTAACTGCTCTTGACATAACTTATAACAGATCTTAACTTGACTCATAACTGATCCTTGAATTTAATTATGGATTAAAGGATTATTATTTGTGATAGGAAAGGTTTCTTGATGTTTAGGAGTGATTTGGAATAGCTAAACTTGAGAAAAGTTAAGAAATCACCGTCTTAGAACAAGTCCGCGACCCAGAGATGCTCCTAAGTAATTATTCACGAAATTTAATTTTGAGGCGAAGGAATCCGCGTCCTCTCCGTGAGGCGGAGATGATTTTTACACATTGAAGGAGAAGGTCCTCATCGCGATAAAGCAAATGTTATGGCAGATGCTTTGAATCAAAAAAGTGATAAGTATGGGTAGTTTAGCTTACCTGAATGGAACCAAGCGACTGTTGGCCAAGGAGATTCAGACCTTAGAGTCTAAGTTCGTGCAGTTGGGCATCTCTGAAAAAGTGGGTTGTTAGCTAGAGTTGAAGCTTAGTCCATGTTCATAGAGTAAATCAAGGCCAAGCAATTTGAAAGTAGTGATTTTGATTATCTTAGAACAAAGATTTCAATTGGTCAGTCTCAAGGGACCACTCTAGATGCTAATGGTGTGCTCAACTATAAGGGTAGAATGTGTGTCCAAGAGTTGATGATTTGATTCCAGGGTTGTTGGCGGAGGCTCATGGCTCGCGCTATTTTATTCATTTGGGTGTGACCAAGATGTAGAGAGATCTGAAAGAAGTGTATTGCTAGTCAGTTATGAGACAAGACATTCAGAAGTTTATCGCGAAGTCTCAGAATTGTCAACAAGTGAAGTATAAAAATCAAAGGCCTGCGGGGCAACTTCAAAGGATGCCAATTCAGTAATGGAAGTGGGAAAAGATAGCCATGGATTTTATGGTTGGGCTTTCCAAGACTCAAGGGAAGTTTGATTCTATTTGGTTGTAGTTGATAGATTGACCAAGTTATCCCATTCATTACGATAAGGGTGGATTACAAAGCTTAACAATTGTCTAAGATTGACGAAAAAGGAGATAGTGAGGCTGCATGATGTCATGCCCCGAGCTACCCCGAGACGCGGACACGGGACCTAAGACCACAAGTGATCCCAAGCTAACCCTGATGGCATGATCATGAGCATACTAAAGAATATAAACTGTTTCGGAATCTAAATCATACTTTAAATAAAAAGATGGGGAATACCCATATACTATAGCTAAAATATTTGAAATATTGACGAGTTTAATACAAGGAAAATATTAACTCAATGCTAAGATGTAACTAACTATGCCTGAAAATAGCCTCTAAACTGACTAGAAATGCTGGGACAGCCCCAACTAAGTCTAACAAAAACTGAAACTAAAAGACTAAACACTGAAAAGAAACTCATGACTATCGTCCTCGTAGAATGAGGACTCACTGTCACGACCCGAGACCACACCTAGAAGTTAGGGCGCAAATCTCGGATTGCGACGTGCGGCATACTCGACCTCTCGGAGGTCTCATACAAGCCCTTCATATCATTCATCGCATATACATAATGAAAAGTAGTGCGGAATTAAAACTTTTCATAAAATAATATCATAGTCTTAAAAACTCTTTCATATAAAAGTAATAGGAAGTACTAAGTCTCAATCTCATCATCTTAAGACACAAGAGTACTTGGGACACAACCCATACGAAATCGAAAACATAGTAATATATAGTCTATTACAATACTTCATAAATGAAACATAAAAGACATATATGCCCTCGAGTCAAGTGAGGACATACTTCAACTTCACTTGAACGATCTTCTAAATCCAAGTCTTGTTCCCAAATATGCTCCTCACCTACCAAGAACTATATAGATTGATAAAAGCATGAAATTAGTACAACCACATGTACTAAGTATGACATTATGCATAAAATCATGGAAACAGACATTTATTGGAAATATGCATCTTTTCATTTAGAAATCATAACAACATTTAGCAACTTAGAATCACATAAGAAAACATTTAGACAAATTAACTCATTTTTAATGTCACTTTACAGTGAACCCATTTTACAGTGAAGTCCCTTCACTGTACAGTGAAGTGTCTAACCATTCTCTAGCATGTAGTCCCCTCACTAAAAGTTATCCTAAGATTAACTTAAGTCACACAAAGAGAGACCGCCCATACACCCTCTCTAGATGTGCCTAAACGACCCTCAAGATTACTTATAATGAGTCACATACACACCTACAAACATCATGAACTTCAATGTAAGATTCTTCTACCAAAGGTGATTCTAAGTCTCACTTGAGTGAGTTGTGAAGCAACTGCCCATACAATCCCTTACACACACACTCAAACTCAAGAGATCCTATAGACTCCCTAGGATAGAATCATCCTCACTAAACACACCAACACATAGATGATATGGCATTCTCCTTCCAAAGGCTATCAAAAGACCTACTTAAGTAAATCAGAAGATAACGTCCATGATTGACCTCTTCAATGACTACCTAAATAGTCCTTAAGACTACCTAAGGCTTAGATCATGTCTACAACACCAAATATCTTCCCTAACTAGAGTCATTCTCAAGACTTCCAAAGATAAGACATGAAGAGATCATCCCATATGCCCTCTTCACACTTTAGCTAAGGAGTCCTTAAGTTACTTTAGATTAGGTACTTACTCATTTACATACTTTGTAACATTAGTCATTAGTTCATTAGTTAATTTAAGAGACCTACATCACATAAAGGACATTCAAGTAATGGTCTTGGACAAGACCTAGGGACTCTTACTAACATCTTCAAAGCCTATTGTGCAATGTCTAGATAGCGTCCCATACCACAAACTAAACCTCATAGAAGTTCTCTAATTCTAATATGTATCCCATATGATGAGAATAGGCAATAACCGACATAGAGCATGGTAGCAAAGCATGGAATCCGGAGTTCTATCCTACTCCGATGAGGTTGTTTTACTTGCCAATGGTAGAACTTAGACACATCCCATGTAGGCACATGGTTAAGTAAATATGAAGCGCTTCTTTGTATTCTAGTCTCACTCTTTAACTAGAACTACTTCCCTTACCATAATCACTCGGTGCTAGCCTTACTTCTCATAGATTAAGTCATACTAAGGTTCATACAAATGGGTCCCATATCATGTTCATGACCCAATAACATTTACCGTACCAAAGCAAGGTCCATTAGGGCTATCTCACTATGGCGACAAGAAACTCATCATGACTTTCCTAAGTATTGATATGATGCCTTTCCATCCAATAAACCTTAAGTCCATCATTCATTACATGAAGGATACCATTACGGCTTTCAACTTCAAGTTTCATAACTTTCAACTTCAAGTTTCATAACCTTACCACTAGGTTAAGGTTTCACATAAGGGAACCTGTTATTATCATTCAAGGTCTCACCTATCATTCATTCATTCAATACTAAGACACTTTAGGTTCCTAAGTCAAGACATCACTTATTTATATTCATACAAGCATCAAGTAAAGGACACAAGCATAGCTAAACAAGACACAATATTACATCAATTTAGCTCATATAGCATATCATCTTTTAGACACCTAGGAATAACCCTTAACATCATTTAGTCAACATATTCATTATCTTAACATCATCAACTTAACCATTATAGACTCATATAACAAAATTAGGAACAACCATGTACAACTCTAAGACTACACACTTAACACATAATCATAGCATAACATGATTACCTAGATAGTATCAATAGTCTAACACATACTTTCACATATAGGTAGGTATAATCATACATCACCAAATCAACTACACAAATAGCCATATAACTTCAAGTAGTTTCCGACAAGGCCATGATCATCAATATATTTAAAATAACGCCGACAAGGCCACATCAATTCACATAACACCGCCACCATATGTGGACTAAACCAATCACAACATAATTGAAGTCTAATTAACATTAATTAAAAGGAAATAGGGAAGCGTACCACCACTCCACCATCAACACTTCAATCCAATTCCAAATCACCCAATTCAACATCACAAGGCCCTTACCCATGGCCATGAACATCAATTCAATACATAAACTATAATACTCATTGAAATCTAAACCAATTCAATATAGATTCAACAATGTAAGACCAATTAGACATCAACTGAATACAATTCTTATATCATTTGAAAGCCCATAAGAAACTACACATGAATTCATAAACATTAGACCAATATCAAGTAACCCATAAATTAGTCAAAAACTAGGGTTCATCAATTACATGGGTTCTTAGGTTAATTGAGTTAAAATCATCTTAATAACAACAATTCAATCAGTAAATAATAATTCAAAACCATTAATGCAAGAACCCATGGTAGATCATGAAATAGGTCAATTCAACTTTATAAAACTTTAGAAAACATCTTCGAAAGTTGGGCTCCTTGATGAAACGAGTTTCAAGGATCAAAAACGATACCTCAATGAATCTAATTATTTACTTTGATGAAGAATCTCCACTCAATTCGTCACACCAAGCTCTTCCTTGACTTTGGACTTCAATGGAGTCTTTGGGAATTCTTAAGGGATTTTGAGGTTTTGATTTTGAAGAATGAAATCTTCTAAGTGTTAATGACTTATAAACACATCTATAATACCCAAAATACCCTTATGGAACCTCAAATACTCTTATTTGGAATTGGGGTGAAATTACACTTTCACCCCTCACTTAACAGTGACCTGCACAGGAAACACAGGCCAATCGACGGACAGCCACCAACGGACCGTCTTGCTGGTCCGTGGTCTGGGAATGAGTCTGGTATTTGTCTTCTTTCACCCACGACTAACTCCCAATCGACGATCCACCACCGACTGGCCCACGAGCCGTTGGTTGGGCTGTCTTGGGTAGTTTTGGACACCATGAAGGGTCCTTCCTCAAGGACCCTTGGATAGTCCTTGGAGATACTTTCTCGGATGTTTCCAACTCAAACATGACCGTATACGAGTTTAATACCTCTCACATGAATTTCATCCAAAATGAACACGTAAAACTCGACGAAACATGCCTAGACACACAAGGTCATTTCAAGGCACATCTTTCGAACGTCATGGACGTTCTTGAGTGTTTGACCTCCAAACCTCACAAAACTTGACACACTGCCTATAAACATCATATTAACTCATTTAAGGACTTCAGAACATCATGAATCACACATAAACATATAGAACCATATATGAGGCAGTTAGGTGACTTAGTCGTCGAACGTCTTGGTCGTCCCTTGACGTTTGATTTCCAATGCACCTAATACTCTAGAAACTGCCTCAATACAACATTATAGACCATTTAAGGACCTTAGACCACCATTACCAATATGTTAGGCTCTATTTACCCTAAGTCATTTTCGAGGTCTTAAAATCTCCCCACTTGGACAACATTCGTCCTCGAATGACACTTGCCACTCTCCGAACACTTCCAAGAATAGAGATTCAACTAGCAGAACAAAACCAAACCGTATAAGACATTATCAAGGAGAAAACATCAATATCAACTGGTCAAGAGATTCACAACACAACAAGAAACTAGAATTCAATTCTATAACTCATTATGCTACAAAACTCACATGCTTCATTCCAAATAGCAAAAACTCATTTTATATTTATTTTTATACTCTTACACATCAATTCTAACCATATAAAAACAATTTTAGACCAATGAATGAATTAGTCAATTTTACAAATTTTCAGTGAACAGTGTCAGTGCTACAGTGATTTGTTTTCAAAAACAATTTTTTCAAAAATGCAATTTTAAGCAATTCATGATATAAACATGCTAATATGCAAGGTAACATCTTATAAATACCTTTTAAAACATGCTCATAGCTTAATAAAACACACCATGCAATAAGTTAATGAAATTCAATTTCAACCAAACTCCTAAACATCATGCACATTCAACAACTTCTAGCACATCTATCTAGCCATACTCTCCCACTTAGAAGGAACACCTATCACAACAAGGGAAAATAAGACTTATCAATATCATCATCAATATCATCCGGCTTCTCACCTCTAGTCCGGAGTGCATAGAAATGCCTCTTTGTTGGAGCGTCTTCCTTTGGAACACTAGGATCAACGTTCTTACCCTCTTGTCTAGAAGAAATGTTAGGACAATCTCTCACTTTGTGTCCATCTTTTCCACATCCAAAGCAACTACCGGTACCCAATAAACACTCACCATAATGTTTCTTACCATAAGTGGCACATGTAGGTTTGCCATTTTGAGAACCACCTCCTTTCTCAAACTTCACCTTAGGAGCACTATGTCTATCTTGAGTTCGAGCCCTCTTTTTGAACCTAGGTTGCACTTGATCACTAGCAACACTCCTTTTCAAGTTTCTTGACATCCTCGTAAGTTTATACTCTTCAATTGATTGTGCATACACCATGAGTCTAGCCAAAGTCATATCATCATGTAGCATAGTCGTACGACATTCTTCCCTCACTAAGTCGGCTACACCCTTAACAAAGCGACTCATTTCATCCCTTGGATTAGACACTAGGGATGGTGCATATCTAGACAAAGTTGAGAACTTCAAAGAGTATTCCTCAACACTCATATTTCCTTGCTTGAGATTGATAAACTCCTCTACTTTCACTTCCCTCCTCTCACGGAGAAAGTACTTACCAAGAAAAGGTTTCTTAAATTCTTCCCACTCAATAGGACCCGACTCCATCGGCCTATTATCCTTCCATTGAGTGTACCAAATTTGAGACACATCTCTCAATTGATAATAAGACAACTCCGCCTTCTCCCTATATGTAACCCCCATAGCACTCAATACCTTGTACACACCATCAAGGAACTCTTGTGGATCCTCATCTACCTTAGAGCCAAGAAAGATTGGAGGAATCAACCTCACAAAGTCTCTCAACCTAGAGGTCATAGTGCTCTCCCCAACATTCACCCTAGGCACCATGTTCAAATTCACTTGAGTAGTTATGGCTTGGGGTAAAGAAAGCAAAGCCTCCATCCACATTCGGGGCATGATCACTTTAAGGAAGCACTTGATCACCTTGGATACCTTGCCCATATTGAAGCACTTGCTCAACTTGAGGAGGAGCTTCCTCATTCACCCTTCCCTTTTCCAACCTTCTAGCGGCCATCCTTCTAGTATTCATCTCCTAGAAACACAAGGAAACACATTTAGAAGGATACTCATAACATTTACTCTACCACAAGACATAGGAGTAGAAAAAAAGGGAAACACAATCGTCCTATAGCCTCTCGCCCATAGATGTGTCGCGACTCACACCGATGGTTAAGACTCTACTAGACGTGACTTGATGAGACTTTTTGATTCCTAAGACTACTTTCATTAACCTATGCTCCGATACCAAGCTTTCTCACGACCCGAGACCACACCCTAGAAGTTAGGGCGCAAATCTCGGATTGCGACGTGCGGCGTACTCCACCTCTCGGAGGTCTCATACAAACCTTTCATATCATTCATCGCATATACATAATGAAAAGTAGTGCGGAATTAAAACTTTTCATAAAACAATATCATAGTCTTAAAAACTCTTTCATATAGAAGTAATATGAAATACTAAGTCTCAATCTCATCATCTTAAGACACAAGAGTACTTGGGACACAACCCATACGAAATAGAAAATATAGTACTATATAGTCTATTACAATACTTCATAAACGAAACATAAAAGACATATATGCCCTCGAGTCAACTGAGGACATACTTCAACTTCACTTGAACGATCTTCTAAATCCAAGTCTTTTTCCCAAATATGCTCCTCACCTACCAAGAACTATATAGATTGATAAAATCATGAAATTAGTACAACCACATGTACTAAGTATGACATTATGCATAAAAATCATGGAAACAGACATTTATTGGAATATGCATCTTTTTATTTAGAAATCATATTATAATTAAGAAAAAATTTAGCAACTTAGAATCGCATAAGAAAACATTTAAATAAATTAACTTATTTTTAATGTCACTTTACATTTTTAATGTCACTTTACAGTGAACCCATTTCACTGTCCTTTCACTGTACAGTGAAGTGTCTTACCATTTAATTAAACATTCTCTAGCATGTAGTCCCCTAACTAAAAGTTATCCTAAGATTCACTTAAGTCACACAAAGAGAGACCACCCATACACCCTCTCTAGATGTGCCTAAACGACCCTCAAGATTACTTATAATGAGTCACATACACACCTAAAAACATCATGAACATCAATGTAAGATTCTTCTACCAAAGGTGATTCTAAGTCTCACTTGAGTGAGTTGTGAAGCAACCTCCCATACAATACTTTACACACATACACTCAAGAGATCCTATAGACTCCCTAGGATTGAATCATCCTCACTAAACACACCAACACATAGATGATATGACATTCACCTTCCAAAGGCTATAAAAAGACCTACTTAAGTTAATAAAGAAGATAATGTCATGATTGACCTCTTCAATGATACCTAAATAGTCCTTAAGACTACCTAAGACTTAGATCATGTCTACAACACCAAACATCTTCCCTAACTAGAGTCATTCTCAAGACTTGCAAAGATAAGGCATGAAGAGATCATCCCATATGCCATCTTCACACTTTAGCTAAGGAATCATTAAGTTACTTTAGATTAGGTACTTATTCATTTACATACTTTCTAATATGAGTCATTAGTTCATTAATTCATTTAAGAGGCATACATCACATAAATGACATTCAAGTAATGGTCTTGGACAAGACATAGGGACTCTTACTAACATCTTCAAAGCCTATTGTGCAATGTCTAGATAGCGTCCCATACCACCACCTAAGCCTCATAGAAGTTCTCTAATGATAATATGTATCCCATATGATGAGAATAGGCAATATCCGACATAGACCATGGTAGAACATCATGGAATCCGGAGTTCTATCCTACTCCGATGAGGTTGTTCTACTTGCCAATGGTAGAGCTTAGACACATCCCATGTAGGCACATGGTTAAGGAAATATGAAGGGCTTCTATGTATTCTAGTCTCACTCTTTAACTAGAACTGTCACGCCCCGAGCTACCCCCGAGACGCGGACACGGAACCTAGGACCACAAGTGATCCCAAGCTAACCCTGCTGGCATGATCATGAGCATACTAAAAATAATAAACTGATGCGGAAGCTAAATCATAATTAAATCTGAAAAGATGGGGAATACCCATATTCTATAACTGAGATATTTGAAAACAATGAGTTTAATACAAAGGAAATATTAACTCATACTAAGCTAAATCTAACTATGTCTGAAAATAGCATGTAAACTGGACCAGAAATACTGGGACAAGCCCCAGCTAAATCTAGCAAAAACTGAAACTAAAATACTAAATACTGAAGAGAAACTCATGAGTCTTGTCCTCGGAGAATGAGGACTCACCACTGAATCTGCTGATCTGGAGATCGGGAAATCGATCTATGCGTGATCTGGATGCTGAGAACCTGAACCTACATCACGAGAAGATGTAGCGCACGTATGCGTCAGTACTTGAAAGGTACTGAGCATGTCGGATAGAGTAAAGCTGAAATAAAACATAATTGAACAAGCACAAAAGCAAGTATAATGATCTGAACATGATATATTGAATTTCTGAGCTAACTGAATGCAATGACCAATTTATAACATGCTAAAACTGAATACTGAATATACTGATAAATGGTCATGTAGAGAGTCTGACTGAACTGTGGGAGCTACTAATAACCGATAATAAAATCACATGTGCTAAATGTGGAGTCCGATGTATACGCCCCATCGAGAGGACCCAATATACCCTGCCAAAGGTATAAAGGCATGATGGTGTGATCACTAAACTGATTTCCCACAGAGGGGACTTACAACCTACTTGGCTAGTAGTTCTGGGACTATTAGGTACGCTAAACCCTAGTCTAACTCGGTATTATGCTACTCCCAATGAATTTTGTAAATTAACTAATTATGTCTGAGTTTCTGTAAATACTGGATAGCTCGAACTGAACATGCAAACTGAGAATGCAATAATTAATCTGGTAATTATGCACTTATAACTGAGGCATGTATATCTGAAGTTTCTGAAATATCTGACCTAGCATGTGTAATTCAAGAACTAAAGAAATACAAAGCTAGGGTTCTAAAATTCATTCGATAATCTGAGTAATAACTTTGGAACATATATTTAATAAATTCATGAAGTTCTATCAAAGTTCTAGAAACCCTAGGTTTAATCATGATAAGAAAATCAAGTATCTGACTGAAAACTAGGGACCCAATGGGTGAAAGGAACCCACTAGTGAAATCCCGCATACCAGGTGATAAAATCCACGGAAAAATAATTAAGTTTCTTGGCTGGAACTGCTGGAGCTTGTGGCGTTCTTGAACTAGGGTTCTTGAGCTTTTTTTCTCCTATCTTGCTTCTAATTTTCTAAGTTTTTATTTAATGATTTGACTTGGATATGTTTTAATTATGTTTCTAGGCTTAAACTGACTAAAATCTGATGATTTAGGGTCAAAACGACGTAACTTATGGTTTAAACGAAGTGGGAAAGGTCAAAAACATCCCTGGGAAGGTTGCTATCGGGCCACACGACGGCCAGGACTGACGGTCCGTCGTGTGCCCGACGCCCCGTCGTTGGATCCGTCGTGAGGGCCTGTTCGATAGGACTTTACTAAAATGGGCATAACATTTTACTCAGAGGTCTGAATTTAGCAAGGTCAGTGACTATGGAAATATAATTCAATTATCTATCTGTGGGTAGGTCATGAGAGACCTAATTCATTTTGTGATAAGAGTTATGATCATTTTAAGTTGACCCAACTACATTTCCCCTTAACTGCCTGCAATTTTTTTTTTTTTTGAAAAACTAATTTTTGGTCTGTTTTGGCTACTGGTGTTACATTATCTCCCCCTTGGGAACATTCGTCCTCGAATGAAGACTAAACTATCTGAAATGGAGGGAGAGAGCTGCAAACCCCACTACTAAACAGTGAGAACTGAGTTTCTGACTGAATTGAGTTCTGAGTACATGCAATTACGCTGAAAATGCAAGTACAAACTGAGGGAACATGATTCTAAAACTGAATTTACGCATGAATGACTGTAAAACTGAAGAGGAACTATTACCTCAATCTGGAGTGGAATCGGAAGGAAAAATGTAAGAATACTTGGCTTTCATGGCTTCTTCTGCTTCCCAAGTAGCTCCCTCTACGGACTGACTCCTCCACAAAACCTTGACTGAAGCGACTTCTTTGTTTCTCAACCTTCTAACCTGACGGTCAAGAATCTCAAATGGTACATCCTCATAAGAAAGACTATCTTTCACCGCCACACTCTCTAATGGCACTATAGAGGCTGGATCACCCACACACTTCTTCAAGAGTGAGATGTGGAAGACCGGATGCACTGCTACTAATTCTGCTGGAAACTCTAACTCATATGCCACCTTGCCAACCCTTTTCAATATCTTGTAAGGGCCTACATATTAGGACTGAGCTTCCCTTTCTTTCCAAATCTCATCACCCCTTTCATAGGTGAGACTTTCAGAAAAACCCAATCATCAACTTGGAACTCTAGTTCCCTTCTCCTTACATCTGCATAAGATTTCTGATGACTTTGGGCTGTCTTAAGTCTATCTCTAATGAGTTGAACTTTCTCCATAGCATAAAGGACTGAATCTGGCCCTATCAAAGCTGCTTCACCTACTTCAAACCAACCAACATGAGATCTACATCTACGCCCATATAAAGCCTCATAAGGGGCCATCTGAATGCTGGAATGGTAGCTATTATTGTAGGCAAACTCAATAAGAGGAAGGTGATCATCCCAACTACCTTTGAAATCGATCACACAAGCTCTCAACATATCCTCTAAGGTCTGAATGGTACGCTCTGCCTGCCCATCCGTCTGTGGATGATATGTTGTACTAAGGTTAACTTGAGTACCAAGACCTTTTTGAAATGACTTCCAGAAATGAGAGGTAAACTGAGGACCTCTATCTGAGATGATAGACAAAGGAACCCCATGCAACCTCACAATTTCATTAAGGTAAAGCTTAGCATAGTCCTCTGCCGAATATGTAGTCTTGACCGCCAAAAAGCGAGAAGACTTAGTCATTCTATCGACTATCACGCAAAATGAGTCATGCTGTCTGCGAGTACGACGTAACCCTGTGATGAAATCCATATTGATCACATCCCACTTCCAAGTAGGAATATCGATCTCTTGAGTCATACCTCCTGGTTTCTGATGTTCTACCTTGACTTGCTGGCAATTGGGGCACTTACTCACAAAGTCTGCTATATCCCTCTTCATGCCATTCCACCAATAGACTTCCCGCAGATCGCGGTACATCTTAGTGGCACCTGGATGAATAGAATACCTGGAGTTATGAGCTTCTGCAAGAATATGCTTCCTCAACTCTCCCACATCAGGAACACACAATCTACCTTGGTAGCGAAGTACACCATCTCCCCCTTGGGAGAAAACCTCCACTCTCTGATTGTTGACTGCACCCTTTAGTTCAAGCAAGATTGGATCACTCTCTTGCTTTTCCTTAACCTCCACTACCAAAGACGATTCTGCCCCATTCTGAACTGTTACACCGCTTTCTGATATGCTCATAAGGCGAACTTCCAAGCGAGCAAGCCTGTGAACATCCTTCACTAGCTCCTTTCTTTTTTCCTCAACATGGGCTACACTACCCATAGATAATCTACTAAGAGCATCGGCCACTACATTCGCCTTTCCAGGATGATAATGCACACTCATATCATAATCCTTAAGGAACTCAAGCCATCTCCTCTGGCGAAGATTCAACTCTTTCTGGGTGAACACATACTGAAGGCTCTTATGATCGGTGAACACATCTACATGAACACCATACAAGTAGTGTCTCCATATCTTGAGTGCAAACACCACTGCTGCAAGCTCGAGGTCATGAGTTGGATAGTTCTTCTCATGCACCTTAAGCTGTCTAGAGGCATAAGATATAACCTTATCTCTTTGCATCAACACAAAACCAAGGCCAACTCTGGATGCATCGCAATAGATCACATAACCATCTGAACCCTCTGGTAGAGTCAAGACAGGAGCTGTAGTCAATCTAGTTTTCAATTCTGCGAAGCTTTTCTCACAATCATCTGACCATTGGAACTTGACCATCTTTTGAGTCAACCTAGTCAATGGTGAGGCTATGGATGAAAATCCTTCCACGAACCTCCTGTAATAACCCGCTAGACCTAAGAAAATTCTGATATCTGTAGCAGAGGTAGGTCTGGGCCATTGTTTCACTGCTTCTATCTTCTGTGAATCTACGCGGATCCCTCCGCTAGATATAATGTGACCAAGAAAAGCAACGGATTGCAACCAAAACTCACATTTGCTAAACTTAGCGAATAACTGGCGATCCTTGAGAGTCTGTAGAACAATTCTCAGATGACTTGCATGTTCTTCCTCACTCCTAGAGTAAATGAGGATATCATCAATAAAGACGATAACGAACAAGTCCAAGTACTGTTTGAACACTCTGTTCATCAAATCCATGAAAGCTGCAGGAGCATTGGTTAGTCCAAACGACATAACTACAAATTCATAATGACCATACCGAGTTCTGAAGGCTGTTTTCGGAATGTCACTATCTCTGACTCTGAGCTGATGATAACCCGATGTGAGGTCTATCTTTGAGAAATGACTAGCACCCTGAAGTTGGTCAAACAAGTCATCAATTCTGGGATGGGATACTTATTCTTGATTGTGACCTTGCTCAACTGTCTATAGTCAATGCACATTCTGAGAGAACCATCTTTCTTCTTTACGAACAATACTGGTGCACCCCATGGTGAAATACTAGGTCTGATGAAACCCTTATCTAGAAGGTCTTTCAACTGCTCTTTCAATTCCTTAAGCTCTGCTGGAGCCATTCTATAAGGAGGAATAGAAATAGGCTGGGTATCTGGAAGGAGATCAATTCCAAAGTCGATTTCCCTTTCGGGAGGGATCCCGGGAAGATATTTTGGAAATACTTCTGGAAATTCACAGAATACTAGGACTGACTCAAGAGTTGGGGTTTCAAGGCTAGAATTCTTAACCCGAACTAGATGATAGAGATAACCCTTAGATATCATCTTTCTGGCGTTAAGGTAAGAAATAAATCGACCCATAGGCACTAGGCTACTACCCTTCCATTCTAAGATTGGTTCGTCTGGAAACTAAAAACAAACAATCCATTTCTGCAATCAACTTAGGCATAACATGAGTGTAACCAATCTATGCCTAGAATAACATCGAAGTCTACCATTTCTAACTCTACTAGATCTACTGAAGTGACTTTCTGAGAGACTGTGACAGGGCAATTTCTATACCCGTCTAGTATAACTGGGTCACCGACTGGAGTAGAGACTGAGAAGGTTCTGAAAGAGTTTCTGGACTGACACTGAATTGGACTGCTATATAAGGAGTTACAAAAGAAAGAGTAGCCCCTGGATCTAACAATGCATAAACATCAAGGTCAAAGACTCGTAACGTACCAGTGACTACATCAGGAGAACCTTCCTGATCCTGGCGAGCCAGAAGAGCATAAAGTCTATTCTGGCTGACCGCCTCCTGTACCAGATGAGTTACCCTGCTGAGTTGGGCGACTTGCTGGTGCTGCTGGATTTGTAGACTGAGCTCTACCATTACCACCTTTTTGACCCTGTCTAGAAGGACAGTCCCTCAACCTGTGACCAGACTGACCACATCCAAAACATCCTTCTTTTCCTGCAAGACACACGCCCAGATGGTTCTTACCACACTTAGGGCAAGTGGGGTAAGTGTTGGTGCCTGAAACACTTCCCTGAGACTTAGAGCCTGGTGCTCTGCCCTTCTGGTCATACCTATTCTTGGAGGATGGAACACTAGCTGATGAAGGGGCTGGAGCTGAAAACTTCTGCTGACCCTGCGAGCGATTTCCACCACCCGATTTCTGCTGAGAATAGTCATAGTTCCCAGTCCTAGCCTTATTATTTTCCTTAGCCTGTTCCCTAAGCTTATCACCCTCAACCTGGTGAGCATGAGTCATAAGCCTAGAGATGTTCATATCTCCCAGCAACATAGCATTTCTGCACTCTGTCTTCACCAAATCTGATACTCCATACAAGAACTTATTCATCTGAGCCCTGGAGTCAGCAACCATGTGAGGAGCATACCTGGAGAGTTGGTTAAACTTCAGCCCATACTCTTGGACTTCATGTTCCCCTGCCTCAAGTTCATGAATTCTTGGGCCTTTGCTTCTCTCAACTCTATTGGGAAAAAACTGTCGAGAAAAGTCTCACTGAAGCACTCCCAAGTAATAGGAGCTGCATTTGCACCCCTATTCTCCTTCCACTGAGTGTACCAGATATGAGCCACGTCTTTCAGCTGGTATGACGCCAACTCAACCCGATAATTCCCAGTAACCTGCATCACCTCAAAGATCTTCTTGATTTCGTCCAAGAAATTCTGAGGATCTTCATTAGTCTGTGATCCTAAGAACTCAGGTGGATTCATCCTAACAAAGTAACGGACCCCTGCTGCTGCTGATCCACTATTTTCATTCATAGGAGCATGAACCCGATTGTTCTAGTGGGTCATACTCTGAGCCAACATCTGTATGGCATTCCTGAACTCAGCATTGGAAACTTCTTGATCTGGGATTGGAGGAGCTGCATTTGCATTCCTGTCATTCGCATTCCTAGCGTTAGCTCTACGAGGAGGCATGATCTGAAACGTAGAACGTCAAGTTATTTATAAGATCAACCTTACGCACGATAAGAGTAACAAGAAAATGAAGTTTTCCTAAAACACTTCATAGCCTCCCTCTCATTAGATGTGGTGCACTTCACACCCATGAAAAGGACTCTACTTAGTGCGGCATTTTCAGACATCCTAGGACTCTTGAACCTAGTGCTCTGATACCAAGTTTTGTCACGCCCCGAGCTACCCCCGAGACGCGGACACGAAACCTAGGACCACAAGTGATCCCAAGCTAACCCTGCTGGCATGATCATGAGCATACTAAAAATAATAAACTGATGCGGAAGCTAAATCATAATTAAATCTGAAAAGATGGGGAATACCCATATTCTATAACTGAGATATTTGAAAACAATGAGTTTAATACAAAGGAAATATTAACTCATACTAAGCTAAATCTAACTATGTCTGAAAATAGCCTCTAAACTGGACTAGAAATACTGGGACAAGCCCCAGCTAAATCTAGCAAAAACTGAAACTAAAAGACTAAATACTGAAGGGAAACTCATGAGTCTTGTCCTCGGAGAATGAGGACTCACCACTGAATCTGCTGATCTGGAGATCGGGAAATTGATCTATGCGTGATCTGGATGCTGAGAACCTGAACCTACATCACGAGAAGATGTAGCGCACGTATGCGTCAGTACTTGAAAGGTACTGAGCATGTAGGATAGAGTAAAGCTGAAATAAAACATAACTGAACAAGCACAAAAGCAAGTATAATAATCTGAACATGATATATTGAATTTCTGAGCTAACTGAATGCAATGACCAATTTATAACATGCTAAAACTGAATACTGAATATACTGATAAATGGTCATGCAGAGAGTCTGACTGAACTGTGGGAGCTACTAATAACCGATAATAAAACCACATGAGCTAAATGTGGAGTCCGATGTATACGCCCCATCGAGAGGACCCAATATACCCTGCCAAAGGTATAAAGACATGCTGGCGTGATCACTAAACTGATTGCCCACAGAGGGGACTTACAACCTACTTGGCTAGTAGTTCTGGGACTATTGGGTACGCTAAACCCTAGTCTAACTCGGTATTATGCTACTCCCAATGAACTCTGTTAATTAACTAATTATGTCTGAGTTTCTGTAAATACTGGATAGCTCAAACTGAACATGCAAACTGAGAATGCAATAATTAATCTGGTAATTATGCATTTATAACTGAGGCATGTATATCTGAAGTTTCTGAAATATCTGACCTAGCATGTGTAATTCAAGAACTAAAGAAATACAAAGTTAGGGTTCTGAAATTCATTCGATAATCTGAGTAATAACATGATAATCTGATTTGGAACATATATTTAATAAATTCATGAAGTTCTATCAAAGTTCTAGAAACCCTAGGTTTAATCATGATAAGAAAATCAAGAATCTGACTGAAAACTAGGGACCCAATGGGTGAAAGGAACCCACTAGTGAAATCCGCATACCTGGTGATGAAATCCACGGAAAAATAATTAAGTTTCTGGGCTGGAACTGTGGAGCTTGTGGCGTTCTTGAACTAGGGTTCTTGAGCTTTTTTTCTCCTATCTTGCTTCTAATTTTCTAAGTTTTGATTTAATGATTTGACTTGGATATGTTTTAATTATATTTCTAGGCTTAAACTGACTAAAATCTGATGATTTAGGGTCAAAACGACGTAACTTATGGTTTAAACGGAGTGGGAAAGGTCAAAAAGACCCCTGGGAAGGTTGCTGTCGGGCCACACGACGGCCAGGACTGACGGTCCGTTGTGTGCCCGACGCCCCGTCGTTGGATCCGTCGTGAGGGCCTGTTTGACAGGCCTTTACTAAAATGGGCATAACTTTTTACTCGGAGGTCTGATTTTAGCAAGGTCGGTGAATATGGAAATATAATTCAATTATATATCTGTGGGTAGGTCATGAGAGACCTAATTCTTTTTGTGATAAGAGTTATGATCATTTTAAGTTGACCCAACTGTATTTCCCTTAACTGTCTGCAATTGTTTTTTTTTGAAAAACTAATTTTTGGTCTGTTTTGGGCTACGGGGTGTTACAAGAACTACTTCCCTTGCCATAATCACTCAGTGCTAGCCTTAGTTCTCATAGATTAAGTCATACTAAGGTTCATACAAATGGGTCCCATATCATGTTCATGACCCAATTACATTTTACCCTACCAAAGCAAGTTCCATTAGGGTTATCTCACTATGGCGACAAGAAAACTCATCATGACTTCCTAAGGATTGATATGATGCCGTTCCAGCCAATCAACCTTAAGTCCATCATTCATTACATGAAGGATACCATTACGGCTTTCAACTTCAAGTTTATAAGCTTACCACTAGGTTAAATGTTTCACATAAAGGACCCTCTTATCATCATTCAAGTCTCACCTATCATTCATTCATTAAAGACTAAGACACTTTAGGTTCCTAAGTCAAGACATCACATATTCATATTCATACAAGCATCAAGTAAGGGACACAAGTCTACCTAAACAAGACACAACATTACATCAATTTAGCTCATATTGCATATCATCTTTTAGACACCTAGGAATGACCTTAAATCATTTTAGTAAACCTATTCATTATCTTAAAATCATTAACATAACCATTATAGACTCATATAACCAAATTAGGAACAACCATGTACAACTCTAAGATCACACACTTAACACATAGCCATAGCATAACATGATTACTTAGATAGTATCAATAGTCTAACACATACTTTCAACATATTGGTAGGTATAATCATACATCACCAAATCAACTAACAAATAGCCATATAACTTCAAGTAGTTGCCGACAAGGCCATGATCATCAATACTTAAAATAACGCCGATAAGGCCACATCAATTCATATAACGCCGCCACCATAAGTGGACTAAACCATCACAACATAATTGAAGTCTAATTAACATTAATTAAAAGAAATAGGGTAGTGTACCAACCACTCACCATCAACACTTCAATCCAATGCCAAATCACCCAATTCAACATCACAAGCCCTTACCCATGGCCGTGAACATCAATTCAATACATAAACTATAATACTCATTGAAATCTAAACCATTCAATATATATTCAAAAATCTAAGACCAATTAGACATCAATTGAATACAATTCTTATATCATTAGAAAGCCCATAAGAAACTACACATGAATTCATAAGCATTAGACCAATATCAAGTAACCCATAAATTAGTCAAAACTAGGGTTCATCATTACATGAATTCATAGGTTAATTAAGTAAAAAATATTAATAACAACAATCAATCACTAAATAATGATTAAAAACCATTAATGCAAGAACCCATGGTAGATCATGAAATAAGGTCAATTCAATTTTAGAAAACTTTAGAAACATCTTTGAAAGTTGATCTCCTTGATGAAACGAGTTTCAAGGATAAAAAACCATAACTCAATGAATATAATTCTTCACTTTGATGAAGAATCTCCACTCAATTTGTCACACCAAGCCTCTTCTTGACTTTGGACTTCAATGGAGTCTTTGGGAATTCTTAAGGGATTTGGGATTTGATTTGAAGAATGAAATCTTCTAAGTGTTAATGAATTATAAACACATATAAAAATACCCAAAAGACCCTTAGGGAACCTCCAATACTCTTATTTGGAAGTGGGGTGAAATTACAGTTTCACCCTCACTTAACAGTGACATGCGCAGTCGAAGAGACACTGCAAATAACCCCACTACTCAACTAGGAGAACTGAATCAGATTATCTGACTTGAATGAGTTCTGATTAACATGGACCAATACGCTGAAATAGCGAAGAAGAAGTACAAACTGAAAGGGAACATGATTCTAAAAACTGAATTACAGACAGAGGCATTCAAACAATACATGCACCAATCTAAGCAATAATTCAAGTAACACTTAAACTACGAGGACACTATAACACGCTATAGAGAAGACTGTAAAATGAAGAGACAGATGACCGTCAAATCTGGAGTGGAATTGGTGAGGTGATAAAATGTAAAAATAACTTGGCTTTTCATGGCTTTGCTAGTTTAGCTTCCCAAGTGCTCCCTCTATGGACTGAACCGTCTCCACAAGATTACCCTTGACTGAAGCGGACTTCTTGTGAGTTTCTCAACCTTCTAAACCTGACGGTCAAGAGATCTCAAAGAGCTATATCCTCTCAGAAAGGACTATCTTCTTCAACCGCCCACTCTCTAATAGGCACTAATAGAGGTCTCTGGCCAATCACCACACACACACTTTCTTCAAGAGTGGAGATGCTGGAAAACACCGGACTGCCACTATGCTCGGATAACTTCTTGAAACGTCTTAGACTCATATCAATCATTCATCCACCTTGCCAAACCATTTTCACTATACTGAAGAGCCTACCATTATTTAGGACTGAGCTTCCCTTGCTATTCCAAATCTCTACCCCTTCATATGGTGAGCTTTCATAAAAACCCAATCATCACAATTGGGAACTCAATGTTCCCTTCTCCTTACATCTGCAAGATTCCTGATGACCTTTGGGCTCGGGTCTTAAGTATATCACTAATGAGTGAATCATCTCTCATAGCAAAAGGTACTGAATTCTGTCCCTATCAAAGCTGGTTGCACCGATCTTCAAACCAACAACATGACGATCTACATCTATCGCCCATATAAAGCCTCATAGAGGGGCCATCTGAATGCTGGAATGGTTAGCATTAGTTTGCTACGGAACAAACTCAATAAGAGGCAAGTGATCATCCAACTACCTTGAAATCGACTCACACAACTCTCAACATATCTCTAAGTCTGAAGTGGTAACGCTCTGCTGCCATCCCTCTGTGATGAATATGCTATGTTGTACTAAGGTTACATTGAAATACCAAGACCTTTTTTGAAAATGGACTTTCCAGAAATGAGAGAGTAAACTGAGAACCTCTATATGATGAAGTACAGGAACCCATTGCAACCTCACAATTTCATTAAGGAGAATGCTTAGCAATCCTCGTGCGAATATGTAGTATTTGGACCGCCAAAAGCGGAGAGACTTAGTCAATCTTTATCGACTATCACGCGGCATAAATGAGTCATGCGTCTGGCGAGTACGACGTAACCCTGTGATTGAAAACTCCAGATTGATACTCCACTTCAAGTAGGAATATCGACTCTTGAGTCTACCTCCTGGTTTCTTGAAGTTCTACCTGACTTGCTGGCAATTCGGGCACTTATCACAAAGTCTGCTAGAAATCCTCTTCATCCATTTCCACCAATTAGACTTCCCGCAGATCGCGTACCATCTTAGGTGGCACCTTGGATGAATAGAATACGGATTATTGAGCTTCTGCAAAGACATATGCTTGCCTCACTCTTCACCACATCAGAAAGACACACAATCTTACCTTATGCTGTAGCGAAGTACACCATCTCCCCTTGCGGAGAAAACCTCCACTCTCGATTGTTGGAATGCACCCTTTAGTTTCAAGCATAGATTGGTATCACCTTCTCCTTCCTTAACTCCACTACCCAAGACGATTTGCCCATTTCTGAACTGTTACACCGCTTTTCTGCTCATGCTCATCAAGGCAAACTTCCAAGCGAGCAGGCCTGTGAACATCCTTCACTAGGCGTCCTTTCTTTTTTCTCAATCATGGCTACCACTACCCATAGATAATCTACTAAGAGCATTGGCGGCCACTACATATTCGCCTTTCCAGGATGATTAATGCACACCTCATACTCGATTTAATGCCTTAAGGAACTCACCTCTCCTCTGGCGAAGGATTCACAACTCTTATCTGGATTCGTAAACACACCTGAAGCTCTTAATGATCGGTGAACACATCTACTCATGACACCATTGACAGGAGGTAGTTTACTCCATATCTTGGAGTGCAAAACCACTGGCTGCAAGCTCGATGTTATGAGATAAGTTACTTCTCATGCACCTTAAGCTGCTAGAGGCAATAAGATAAAACCTTTATCTCTTTGCCTCAACACAAAACCAAGGCCAACATCTGAATGATCGCAAATTGAGATCATAACACCATCTGAACCTCGGTAGAGTCAAGACGAGACTGTAGTCATCTAGTTTTCAATTCTGCGGAGCCTTTCTCTAACAATCATCTGCACCATTGCGAACTTGGACCATCTTTTGAGTCAACCTAGTCAATGGTGAGGCTATGGATGAAAATCGCTTCCACGAACCTCCATGAATCAAACCGCTAGACCTAAGAAAATTCTGATATCGTGTAGCCAGAGTAGTCTGGCCATTGTCTATCACTGCTTCTATCTTTGTGTGAATCTACGCGGATTCAATCCGGCTAGATATAATGTGAACCAGAAAGCAACGGATTGCAACCAAAACTCATAGTTGCTAAACTACGAATAACTGGCACCTTGAGAGTCTGTAGAACAATTCTCAAGATGACTGCCTCGAGTTTCTCTGGCCTCACGCCTAGAGTAAATGAGGATTATCAATAAAGGACGCATAACGACAAGTCCAATACTGTTTGAGAACACTCTGTTTCATCAAATCCGTGAAAGCTGCAGGGAAGCATTGGTTAGTCCAAACGACATAACTACAAATTCATAAGACATACCGAGTGTCTGAAGGTCGTGTTTCGGAATGTCATATCTTCTGACTCGAGCTGACGCTAACCCGATGTGAGTCTATCTTTGGAACAACTAGCACCCTGAAGTGGTCAACAAAGTCAATCCAATTCTGGGATGGATATACTTATTCTATTTGTGACCTTTGCTTCAACTGTCTAGTAGTCAATGCACATTCTGAGAGAACATCCTTTCTCTTTACGAACAATACTGGTTGCACCCACATGTGTGAAATACTAGGTCTATGAAACGCCTTACTTAAAATGGTCTTTTCACTGCTCTTTCAATTCCTTAAGCTTCTGCTGGAGCCATTTATAAGGAGGAATAGAAAGGCTGGTATCGTGAAGGAGAGTCAATTCCAAAGTCGATATTCCCTTTCGGAGGAGATCCTGGGAATTCTTTTGGAAATACGTTCTGAACAATTACAGACTACTGGAACTGATCAAGAGTTGTGGTTTCAAGCAGAATTCTTAACCTGAACTAGATAATAGGCAGATAACCCTGAGATATCATCTTTCTAGGCCATAAGGTAGAATAACAGACCCATAGGCGCTAGGCTACGTACCTCTTCCATTCTTAAGATGTGGTTCGTCGTAAACTAAGATATGACAATCCTAGTCTTACAATCGACTGAGGCCTCAACATGAGTGTATACCAATCCATGCGCCTAGATACAATGCGGATGCCTACCTATTTCTAACTCTAGCTAGATCTGCTTGAGGTGACTTTCTGATAACTGTACGAGGGCAATTTCATATAACCGCGTTACTAGTTTAACTGTCACCGACTGGAGATAGAGACTGAGAAAGGTTCTGAAAGAGTTTCTGGCACTGACACTGAAATTGGACTGCTATATAAGGGAGTTACAAAGATAAGAGTAGCCCCGGATCTAACAATTGCATAACATCAAGGTCAAAGACTTCGTAAACGTACCAGTGACTACATACAGGGAGAGAACCTTCCTATCCTGGCGAGCCAGAAGAGCATAAAGTCTATTCTGGTGCTTATCCGCCTCGGTGTCCAGATGAATTACCCTGCTGAGTTGGTGAAACTTAGCGATCTTGCTGGTGTATGCTGCTGATTGTAGACTGAGCTCTGACATTACGCACTTTTAGTGACCCTGTCTAGATAAGGACGTCCCGTCAACCTGTGCCAGGACTGACCACTCCAATAACATCCTTCTTTCCTGCCAAAGACACACGCCCAGAGTGTTTCTTACACACTTTATGGCAAGTGGGTATAGTGTTGGTGCCTGATAAACCTAATCCCCTGAGAACTTTAGAGCCTGTGCTCCTGCCACTTCTGGTCATAACTATTCTTGGAGGAGTGAACGACAGCTGATATAAGGGGCTGGAGCTGAAACTTCTTGCCTGACCCTGCGAGCGATTTCACCACCCGATTTCCTTGCTGAGAATAGTCATAGTTCCCAGTCCTGCTTATTAATTTCCTTAGCCTTGTTCCCTTAAGCTTATCACCCTCAACCTGGTGAGCAGAGTCATAAGCCTAGAGAGTCATATATCTCCCAGCAACATTGCTATCTGCACTCTGTCTTCACCAAATCTGATACTACCATAAAGAACTTATTCATCTGAGCCTGGAGTCAGCAACCTGTTGAGGAGCATACCTGGACAGTTGGGTTAAACTCAGCCCTATCTTGGACTTTCATGTTCCCCCCTCAAGTTCATTGAATTCTCTGAGGCCTTTGCTCTCTCAACTCTATTGGGAATAAAACTGTCGAGAAATCTTCACTAAGCAACTGCCCAAGTAATTAGGAGCTGATTTGCCCCTAATTCTCCTTCCACTGATGTACCAGATATGAAGCCACGTTTCGCTGGTATGACCCAAACTCACCGATAATTCCAATAACCTGCATCACCTCAAGGATCTTCTTGAGTTTCGTCAGAACATTCTAAGGATCTTCATATAGTCTGTGATGCCTAAGAAACTCAGGTGAGATTCATCCTGAACAATATTCAAGTAACGGGAACCGCTGCTGCTGCTAGATCCACTATTTCATTCAAAGAAGCATGAAACCCGCATTGTTCTAGTGGTCATACTCCTGAGCCAACATCTGTATGGCATTCCTGAAGCTCAGACATGAGGTAAACTTCCTTGAATCTGGATTGGAGGAGCTGGGCATTTAGCATTCCTGGTCATTCGCCAATTCACTCGCGTTAGCTCTACGGGGCATGATCTGAAACGAGTAGAACGTAATTATATTTAAGAATCAACCTTTACGCACGGATAAGAGTAACAAGAAAATGAAGTTTTCCTAATAACACTTCATGAGCCTCCCTCTCAATTAATTGGTGCACTTCCCACCACATGAAAAAGTGACTCTACTTAGTGCGGCATTTCACGACATCCTAGGACCTTGAACGCTGTCGCTCTGATACAAGGTTTGATGTCACGCCACGCGAGCTACCCCCGAGACGCGGACACGAAACCTAGACGCACAAGTATCCAAGCTAAAACCCTGCTGCATGATCATCGAGCATATAAAAATATAAAACTGATGCGGAAGCTAAATCATAATTAATCTAAAAGATGGGAATACCCAATATATCTATAACTGAGATATTTGAAAACAATGAGTTTAAACAAAGAAATATTAACTCATACTAAGCTAAATCTAACTATGTCTGAAAATAGCCTCTAAACTGGACTAAAATATACTGACAAGCTTCCCAGCTAATATCTAGCAAAAACTGAAGAAAAAGACTAAATACTGAGAGAATACTCATGATGTCTTGTCCTCGGAGAATGAGGACTCACCACTGAAATCTGCTGATTGGAGATCGGGAAATCGATCTATCGTGATCTGGATTGAAACCTGAACCTACATCACGAGAATGATGTAGCGCACGTTGCAGTCAGTAACTTGAAAGGTACTAGAGCATCGTTAGGATAGAGTAAGCTGAAATAAAACATAACTGAACAAGCCCACAAAGCCAAGTATAATAATCTGACATGATAATATTAATTCTAGACAAAACGAATGCAAATGACAAATTTATAACATCGCTAAAACTGAATACTGAATATATCTGAAAAATGGCATGCAGAGAGTCTGACTTAACTGTGGGAGGCTACTAAAACCGTAGAATAATAAACCACATTGAGCTAAATGTGGTCCATGTATGACGGGCCCCCGTCGAGAGGACTCCAAATATACCCTGCCCAAAGGTATAACAAGACATACTAAGGCGTGATACTAACTGATGCCACAGAGGGAACTATACAACCCTACTTGAGTCTAGGTAGTATGGGACAAATTAGAGGACGCAAACCCTAGTCTACTCCGGATATTAATGCTACTCCCAATGAACATCTGTTAATTAACTAATTATGTCGAGTTTTCTGTAAATAAGTGGATAGCTAAACTGAACAGCAAACTGAGAATGCAAAATTAAATTGTAATTATGCATTATAACTGAACTTATGCATGTAAGACTTAGATCATGTCTACAACACCAAACATCTTCCCTAACTAGAGTCATTCTCAAGACTTGCAAAGATAAGGCATGAAGAGATCATCCCATATGCCATCTTCACACTTTAGCTAAGGAATCATTAAGTTACTTAGATTAGGTACTTATTCATTTACATACTTTCTAACATGAGTCATTAGTTCATTAATTCATTTAAGAGGCATACATCACATAAATGACATTCAAGTAATGGTCTTGGACAAGACATAGGGACTCTTACTAACATCTTCAAAGCCTATTGTGCAATGTCTAGATAGCGTCCCATACCACCACCTAAGCCTCATAGAAGTTCTCTAATGATAATATGTATCCCATATGATGAGAATAGGCAATAACCGACATAGACCATGGTAGAACATCATGGAATCCGGAGTTCTAACCTACTCCGATGAGGTTGTTCTACTTGCCAATGGTAGAGCTTAGACACATCCCATGTAGGCACATGGTTAAGGAAATATGAAGGGCTTCTATGTATTCTAGTCTCACTCTTTAACTAGAACTGTCATGCCCCGAGCTACCCCCGAGACGCGGACACGGAACCTAGGACCACAAGTGATCCCAAGCTAACTCTGCTGGCATGATCATGAGCATACTAAAAATAATAAACTGATGCGGAAGCTAAATCATAATTAAATCTGAAAAGATGGGGAATACCCATATTCTATAACTGAGATATTTGAAAACAATGAGTTTAATACAAAGGAAATATTAACTCATACTAAGCTAAATCTAACTATGTCTGAAAATAGCATGTAAACTGGACCAGAAATACTGGGACAAGCCCCAGCTAAATCTAGCAAAAACTGAAACTAAAAGACTAAATACTGAAGAGAAACTCATGAGTCTTGTCCTCGGAGAATGAGGACTCACCACTGAATCTGCTGATCTGGAGATCGGGAAATCGATCTATGCGTGATCTGGATGCTGAGAACCTGAACCTACATCACGAGAAGATGTAGCGCACGTATGCGTCAGTACTTGAAAGGTACTGAGCATGTAGGATAGAGTAAAGCTGAAATAAAACATAATTGAACAAGCACAAAAGCAAGTATAATGATCTGAACATGATATATTGAATTTCTGAGCTAACTGAATGCAATGACCAATTTATAACATGCTAAAACTGAATACTGAATATACTGATAAATGGTCATGCAGAGAGTCTGACTGAACTGTGGGAGCTACTAATAACCGATAATAAAATCACATGTGCTAAATGTGGAGTCCGATGTATACGCCCCATCGAGAGGACCCAATATACCCTGCCAAAGGTATAAAGGCATGATGGTGTGATCACTAAACTGATTCCCACAGAGGGGACTTACAACCTACTTGGCTAGTAGTTCTGGGACTATTAGGTACGCTAAACCCTAGTCTAACTCGGTATTATGCTACTCCCAATGAATTTTGTAAATTAACTAATTATGTCTGAGTTTCTGTAAATACTGGATAGCTCGAACTGAACATGCAAACTGAGAATGCAATAATTAATCTGGTAATTATGCACTTATAACTGAGGCATGTATATCTGAAGTTTCTGAAATATCTGACCTAGCATGTGTAATTCAAGAACTAAAGAAATACAAAGCTAGGGTTCTGAAATTCATTCGATAATCTGAGTAATAACTTTGAAACATATATTTAATAAATTCATAAAGTTCTATCAAAGTTCTAGAAACCCTAGGTTTAATCATGATAAGAAAATCAAGTATCTGACTGAAAACTAGGGACCCAATGGGTGAAAGGAACCCACTAGTGAAATCCCGCATACCAGGTGATAAAATCCACGAAAAAATAATTAAGTTTCTTGGCTGGAACTGCTGGAGCTTGTGGCGTTCTTGAAATAGGGTTCTTGAGCTTTTTTTCTCCTATCTTGCTTCTAATTTTCTAAGTTTTTATTTAATGATTTGACTTGGATATATTTTAATTATGTTTCTAGGCTTAAACTGACTAAATCTGATGATTTAGGGTCAAAACGACGTAACTTATGGTTTAAACGAAGTGGAAAGGTCAAAAACATCCCTGGGAAGGTTGCTATCGGGCCACACGACGGCCAGGACTGACGGTCCGTCGTGTGCCCGACGCCCCGTCGTTGGATCCGTCGTGAGGGCCTGTTCGATAGGACTTTACTAAAATGGGCATAACATTTTACTCAGAGGTCTGAATTTAGCAAGGTCAGTGACTATGGAAAATAATTCAATTATCTATCTGTGGGTAGGTCATGAGAGACCTAATTCATTTTGTGATAAGAGTTATGATCATTTTAAGTTGACCCAACTACATTTCCCCTTAACTGCCTGCAATTTTTTTTTTTTTGAAAAACTAATTTTTGGTCTGTTTTGGCTACTGGTGTTACATTATCTCCCCTTGGGAACATTCGTCCTCGAATGAAGACTAAACTATCTGAAATGGAGGGAGAGAGCTGCAAACCCCACTACTAAACAGTGAGAACTGAGTTTCTGACTGAATTGAGTTCTGAGTACATGCAATTACGCTGAAAATGCAAGTACAAACTGAGGGAACATGATTCTAAAACTGAATTTACGCATGAATGACTGTAAAACTGAAGAGGAACTATTACCTCAAGCTGGAGTGGAATCGGAAGGAAAAAGGTAAGATACTTGGCTTTCATGGCTTCTTCTGCTTCCCAAGTAGCTCCCTCTACGGACTGACTCCTCCACAAAACCTTGACTGAAGCGACTTCTTTGTTTCTCAACCTTCTAACCTGACGGTCAAGAATCTCAACTGGTACATCCTCATAAGAAAGACTATCTTTCACCGCCACACTCTCTAATGGCACTATAGAGGCTGGATCACCCACACACTTCTTCAAGAGTGAGATGTGGAAGACCGGATGCACTGCTACTAATTCTGCTGGCAACTCTAACTCATATGCCACCTTGCCAACCCTTTTCAATATCTTGTAAGGGCCTACATATCTAGGACTGAGCTTCCCTTTCTTTCCAAATCTCATCACCCCTTTCATAGGTGAGACTTTCAGAAAAACCCAATCATCAACTTGGAACTCTAGTTCCCTTCTCCTTACATCTGCATAAGATTTCTGACGACTTTGGGCTGTCTTAAGTCTATCTCTAATGAGTTGAACTTTCTCCATAGCATAAAGGACTGAATCTGGCCCTATCAAAGCTGCTTCACCTACTTCAAACCAACCAACAGGAGATCTACATCTACGCCCATATAAAGCCTCATAAGGGGCCATCTGAATGCTGGAATGGTAGCTATTATTGTAGGCAAACTCAATAAGAGGAAGGTGATCATCCCAACTACCTTTGAAATCGATCACACAAGCTCTCAACATATCCTCTAGGTCTGAATGGTACGCTCTGCCTGCCCATCCGTCTGTGGATGAAATGTTGTACTAAGGTTAACTTGAGTACCAAGACCTTTGAAATGACTTCCAGAAATGAGAGGTAAACTGAGGACCTCTATCTGAGATGATAGACAAAGGAACCCCATGCAACCTCACAATTTCATTAATGTAAAGCTTGGCATAGTCCTCTGCCGAATATCTAGTCTTGACCGCCAAAAAGCGAGAAGACTTAGTCATCCTATCAACTATCACCCAAATGAGTCATGCTGTCTGCGAGTACGAGGTAACCCTGTGATGAAATCCATATTGATCACATCCCACTTCCAAGTAGGAATATCGATCTCTTGAGTCATACCCTGGTTTCTGATGTTCTACCTTGACTTGCTGGCAATTGGGGCACTTACTCACAAAGTCTGCTATATCCCTCTTCATGCCATTCCACCAATAGACTTCCCGCAGATCGCGGTACATCTTAGTGGCACCTGGATGAATAGAATACCTGGAGTTATGGCTTCTGCAAGAATATGCTTCTCAACTCTCCCACATCAGGAACACACAATCTACCTTGGTAGCGAAGTACACCATCTCCCCCTTGGGAGAAAACCTCCACTCTCTGATTGTTGACTGCACCCTTTAGTTCAAGCAAGATTGGATCACTCTCTTGCTTTTCCTTAACCTCCACTACCAAAGACGATTCTGCCCCATTCTGAACTGTTACACCGCTGTCTGATATGCTCATAAGGCGAACTCCAAGCGAGCAAGCCTGTGAACATCCTTCACTAGCTCCTTTCTTTTTCCTCAACATGGGCTACACTACCCATAGATAATCTACTAAGAGCATCGGCACTACATTCGCCTTTCCAGGATGATAATGCACACTCATATCATAATCCTTAAGGAACTCAAGCCATCTCCTCTGGCGAAGATTCAACTCTTTCTGGGTGAACACATACTGAAGGCTCTTATGATCGGTGAACACATCTACATGAACACCATACAAGTAGTGTCTCCATATCTTGAGTGCAAACACCACTGCTGCAAGCTCGAGGTCATGAGTTGGATAGTTCTTCTCATGCACCTTAAGCTGTCTAGAGCATAAGATATAACCTTATCTCTTTGCATCAACACACAACCAAGGCCAACTCTGGATGCATCGCAATAGATCACATAACCATCTGAACCCTCTGGTAGAGTCAAGACAGGAGCTGTAGTCAATCTAGTTTTCAATTCTGCGAAGCTTTTCTCACAATCATCTGACCATTGGAACTTGACCATCTTCTGAGTCAACCTAGTCAATGGTGAGGCTATGGATGAAAATCCTTCCACGAACCCTGTAATAACCCGCTAGACCTAAGAAACTTCTGATATCTGTAGCAGAGGTAGGTCTGGGCCATTGTTTCACTGCTTCTATCTTCTGTGAATCACTCGGATCCCTTCGCTAGATACAATGTGACCAAGAAAAGCAACGGATTGCAACCAAACTCACATTTGCTAAACTTAGCGAATAACTGGCGATCCTTGAGAGTCTGTAGAACAATTCTCAAATGACTTGCATGTTCTTCCTCACTCCTAGAGTAAATGAGGATATCATCAATAAAGACGATAACGAACAAGTCCAAGTACTGTTTGAACACTCTGTTCATCAAATCCATGAAAGCTGCAGGAGCATTGGTTAGTCCAAACGACATAACTACAAATTCATAATGACCATACCGAGTTCTGAAGGCTGTTTTCGGAATGTCACTATCTCTGACTCTGAGCTGACGATAACCCGATGTGAGGTCTATCTTTGAGAAATGACTAGCACCCTGAAGTTGGTCAAACAAGTCATCAATCCTGGGGATGGGATACTTATTCTTGATTGTGACCTTGTTCAACTGTCTATAGTCAATGCACATTCTGAGAGAACCATCTTTCTTCTTTACGAACAATACTGATGCACCCCATGGTGAAATACTAGGTCTGATGAAACCCTTATCTAAAAGGTCTTTCAACTGCTCTTTCAATTCCTTAAGCTCTGCTGGAGCCATTCTGTAAGAAGGAATAGAAATAGGCTGGGTATCTGGAAGGAGATCAATTCCAAAGACGATTTCCCTTTCGGGAGGGATCCCGGGAAGATCTTTTGGAAATACTTCTGGAAATTCACAGACTACTGGAACTGACTCAAGAGTTGGGGGTTCAAGGCTAGAATCCTTAACCCGAACTAGATGATAGAGATAACCCTTAGATATCATCTTTCTGGCCTTAAGGTAAGAAATAAATCGACCCATAGGCGCTAGCTACTACCCTTCCATTCTAAGATTGGTTCGTCTGGAAACTGAAAACGAACAATCCTAGTTCTACAATCGACTGAGGCATAACATGATGTAACCAATCCATGCCTAGAATGACATCGAAGTCTACCATTTCTAACTCTACTAGATCTGCTGAGGTGACTTTCTGAGAGACTGTGACAGGGCAATTTCTATACCCGTCTAGCTATAACTGGGTCACCGACTGGAGTAGAGACTGAGAAGGTTCTGAGAGAGTTTCTGGACTGACACTGAATTGGACTGCTATATAAGGAGTTACAAAAGAAAGAGTAGCCCCTGGATCTAACAATGCATAAACATCAAGGTCAAAGACTCGTAACGTACCAGTGACTACATCAGGAGAACCTTCCTGATCCTGGCGAGCCTGAAGAGCATAAAGTCTATTCTGGCGCTGACCGCCTCCTGTACCAGATGAGTTACCCTGCTGAGTTGGGCGACTTGCTGGTGCTGCTGATTTGTAGACTGAGCTCTACCATTACCACCTCCTTGACCCTGTCTAGAAGGACAGTCCCTCAACCTGTGACCAGACTGACCACATCCAAAACATCCTTCTTTTCCTGCAAGACACACGCCCGGATGGTTCTTACCACACTTAGGGCAAGTGGGGTAAGTGTTGGTGCCTGAAACACTTCCCTGAGACTTAGAGCCTGGTGCTCTGCCCTTCTGGTCATACCTATTCTTGGAGGATGGAACACTAGCTGATGAAGGGGCTGGAGCTGAAAACTTCTGCTGACCTGCGAGCGATTTCCACCACCCGATTTCTGCTGAGAATAGTCATAGTTCCCAGTCCTAGCCTTATTATTTTCCTTAGCCTGTTCCCTAAGCTTATCACCCTCAACCTGGTGAGCATGAGTCATAAGCCTAGAGATGTTCATATCTCCCAGCAACATAGCATTTCTGCACTCTGTCTTCACCAAATCTGATACTCCATACAAGAACTTATTCATCTGAGCCCTGGAGTCAGCAACCATGTGAGGAGCATACCTGGAGAGTTGGTTAAACTTCAGCCCATACTCTTGGACTGTCATGTTCCCCTGCCTCAAGTTCATGAATTCTTGGCCTTTGCTTCTCTCAACTCTATTGGAAAAACTGTCGAGAAAAGTCTCACTGAAGCACTCCCAAGTAATAGGAGCTGCATTTGCACCCCTATTCTCCTTCCACTGAGTGTACCAGATATGAGCCACGTCTTTCAGCTGGTATGACGCCAACTCAACCCGATAATTCCCAGTAACCTGCATCACCTCAAAGATCTTCTTGATTTCGTCCAAGAAATTCTGAGGATCTTCATTAGTCTGTGATCCTAAGAACTCAGGTGGATTCATCCTAACAAAGTCACGGACCCCTGCTGCTGCTGATCCACTATTTTCATTCATAGGAGCATGAACCCGATTGTTCTAGTGGGTCATACTCTGAGCCAACATCTCTATGGCATTCCTGAACTCAGCATTGGAAACTTCTTGATCTGGGATTGGAGGAGCTGCGTTTGCATTCCTGTCATTCGCATTCCTAGCGTTAGCTCTACGAGGAGGCATGATCTGAAACGTAGAACGTCAAGTTATATAAGATCAACCTTACGCACGATAAGAGTAACAAGAAAATGAAGTTTTCCTAAAACACTTCATAGCCTCCCTCTCATTAGATGTGGTGCACTTCACACCCATGAAAAGGACTCTACTTAGTGCGGCTTTTCAGACATCCTAGGACTCTTGAACCTAGTGCTCTGATACCAAGTTTTGTCACGCCCCGAGCTACCCCCAAGACGCGGACACGGAACCTAGGACCACAAGTGATCCCAAGCTAACCCTGCTGGCATGATCATGAGCATATTAAAAAAAATAAACTGATGCGGAAGCTAAATCATAATTAAATCTGAAAAGATGGGGAATACCCATATTCTATAACTGAGATATTTGAAAACAATGAGTTTAATACAAAGGAAATATTAACTCATACTAAGCTAAATCTAACTATGTCTGAAAATAGCCTCTAAACTGGACTAGAAATACTGGGACAAGCCCCCGCTAAATCTAGCAAAAACTGAAACTAAAAGACTAAATACTGAAGAGAAACTCATGAGTCTTGTCCTCGGAGAATGAGGACTCACCACTGAATCTGCTGAACTGGAGATCGGGAAATCGATCTATGCGTGATCTGGATGCTGAGAACCTGAACCTACATCACGAGAAGATGTAGCGCACGTATGCGTCAGTACTTGAAAGGTACTGAGCATGTAGGATAGAGTAAAGCTGAAATAAAACATAACTGAACAAGCACAAAAGCAAGTATAATAATCTGAACATGATATATGAATTTCTGAGCAACTGAATGCAATGACCAATTTATAACATGCTAAAACTGAATACTGAATATACTGATAAATGGTCATGCAGAGAGTCTGACTTAACTGTGGGAGCTACTAATAACCGATAATAAAACCACATGAGCTAAATGTGGAGTCCGATGTATACGCCCCATCGAGAGGACCCAATATACCCTGCCAAAGGTATAAAGGCATGCTGGCGTGATCACTAAACTGATTGCCCACAGAGGGGACTTACAACCTACTTGGCTAGTAGTTCTGGGACTATTGGGTACGCTAAACCCTAGTCCAACTCGGTATTATGCTACTCCCAATGAATCTGTAATTAACTAATTATGTCTGAGTTTCTGTAAATACTGGATAGCTCAACTGAACATGCAAACTGAGAATGCAATAATTAATCTGGTAATTATGCATTTATAACTGAGGCATGTATATCTGAAGTTTCTGAAATATCTGACCTAGCATGTGTAATTCAAGAACTAAAGAAATACAAAGTAGGGTTCTGAAATTCATTCGATAATCTGAGTAATAACATGATAATCTGATTTGGAACATATATTTAATAAATTCATGAAGTTCTATCAAAGTTCTAGAAACCCTAGGTTTAATCATGATAAGAAAATCAAGAATCTGACTGAAAACTAGGGACCCAATGGGTGAAAGGAACCCACTAGTGAAATACCGCATGCCTGGTGATGAAATCCACGGAAAAATAATTAAGTTTCTGGGCTGGAACTGTTGGAGCTTGTGGCGTTCTTGAACTAGGGTTCTTGAGCTTTTTTTCTCCTATCTTGCTTCTAATTTTCTAAGTTTTGATTTAATGATTTGACTTGGATATGTTTTAATTATATTTCTAGGCTTAAACTGACTAAAATCTGATGATTTAGGGTCAAAATGACGTAACTTATGGTTTAAACGGAGTGGGAAAGGTCAAAAAGACCCCTGGGAAGGTTGCTGTCGGGCCACACGACGGCCAGGACTGACGGTCCGTCGTGTGCCCGACGCCCCGTCGTTGGATCCGTCGTGAGGGCCTGTTTGACAGGCCTTTACTAAAATGTGCATAACTTTTTACTCGGAGGTCTGATTTTAGTAAGGTCGGTGAATATGGAAATATAATTCAATTATATATCTGTGGGTAGGTCATGAGAGACCTAATTCTTTTTGTGATAAGAGTTATGATCATTTTAAGTTGACCCAACTGTATTTCCCCTTAACTGTCTGCAATTGTTTTTTTGTTGAAAAACTAATTTTTGGTCTGTTTTGGCTACGGGGTGTTACAAGAACTACTTCCCTTGCCATAATCACTCAGTGCTAGCCTTAGTTCTCATAGATTAAGTCATACTAAGGTTCATACAAATGGGTCCCATATCATGTTCATGACCCAATTACATTTACCCTACCAAAGCAAGTTCCATTAGGGTTATCTCACTATGGCGACAAGAAACTCATCATGACTTTCCTAAGGATTGATATGATGCCGTTCCAGCCAATCAACCTTAAGTCCATCATTCATTACATGAAGGATACCATTACGGCTTTCAACTTCAAGTTTCATAAGCTTACCACTAGGTTAAATGTTTCACATAAAGGACCCTCTTATCATCATTCAAGGTCTCACCTATCATTCATTCATTAAAGACTAAGACACTTTAGGTTCCTAAGTCAAGACATCACATATTCATATTCATACAAGCATCAAGTAAGGGACACAAGTCTACCTAAACAAGACACAACATTACATCAATTTAGCTCATATTGCATATCATCTTTTAGACACCTAGGAATGACCCTTAAAATCATTTAGTAAACCTATTCATTATCTTAAAATCATTAACATAACCATTATAGACTCATATAACCAAATTAGGAACAACCATGTACAACTCTAAGATCACACACTTAACACATAGCCATAGCATAACATGATTACTTAGATAGTATCAATAGTCTAACACATACTTTCACATATTGGTAGGTATAATCATACATCACCAAATCAACTACACAAATAGCCATATAACTTCAAGTAGTTGCCGACAAGGCCATGATCATCAATATACTTAAAATAACGCCGATAAGGCCACATCAATTCATATAACGCCGCCACCATAAGTGGACTAAACCAATCACAACATAATTGAAGTCTAATTAACATTAATTAAAAGGAAATAGGGTAGTGTACCACCACTCCACCATCAACACTTCAATCCAATGCCAAATCACCCAATTCAACATCACAAGGCCCTTACCCATGGCCGTGAACATCAATTCAATACATAAACTATAATACTCATTGAAATCTAAACCAATTCAATATATATTCAAAAATCTAAGACCAATTAGACATCAATTGAATACAATTCTTATATCATTAGAAAGCCCATAAGAAACTACACATGAATTCATAAGCATTAGACCAATATCAAGTAACCCATAAATTAGTCAAAAACTAGGGTTCATCAATTACATGAATTCATAGGTTAATTAAGTAAAAATAATATTAATAACAACAATTCAATCACTAAATAATGATTAAAAACCATTAATGCAAGAACCCATGGTAGATCATGAAATAGGTCAATTCAATTTTAGAAAACTTTAGAAAACATCTTTGAAAGTTGATCTCCTTGATGAAACGAGTTTCAAGGATAAAAAACCATAACTCAATGAATATAATTCTTCACTTTGATGAAGAATCTCCACTCAATTTGTCACACCAAGCTCTTCCTTGACTTTGGACTTCAATGGAGTCTTTGGGAATTCTTAAGGGATTTTGGGATTTTGATTTGAAGAATGAAATCTTCTAAGTGTTAATGAATTATAAACACATATAAAATACCCAAAAGACCCTTAGGGAACCTCCAATACTCTTATTTGGAAGTGGGGTGAAATTACAGTTTCACCCCTCACTTAACAGTGACATGCGCAGGAAACATAGGCCAATCGACGGACAGCCACCAACGGACCGTCCCTTGACCAAGTATAGAAATCTGAACACGATATACTAAATATTGAGATAACTGAATGCAATGACCAATTTATAACATGCTGAAACTGAATACTGAATATACTCATAAAAGGTCAATGCAATAGAGTCTGACTTAACTGTGGGAGCTACTAATAACCGATAATAAAACCACATGAGCTAAATGTGGAGTCCGATGTATACGCCCCATCGAGAGGACCCAATATACCCTGCCAGAGGTATAAAGGCATGCTGGCGTGATCACTAAACTGATGCCCACATAGGGGACTTACAACCTACTTGGCTAGTAGTTCTGGGATTATTTGGGTACGCTGAACCCTAGTCTAACTCGGTATTATGCTACTCCCAATGAATTAAGTGATCAAGACATTATGACTGAATTTCTGTAAATACTGGATAGCTCAAAACTGAACATGCAAACTGAGAGTGCAATAATTAATCTGATAATTATGCATTAATAACTGAGACATGTATATCTGAAGTAACTGAAATATCTAACCTAGCATGTGTAATTCAAGAACTAAAGAAATACACAGGTAGGGTTTTGAAATTAATGCGATAAACTGAATAATAACTTTATAATCTTATTTGGAACATATATCTAACTAATTTATGATGATCATCTATAATTCTAGAAACCCTAGATTTAATCATGATAAGAGAATCAAGAACTAATTGAAAACTAGGGATCTAATGGGTGAAAGGAACCCACTAGTGAAATCTCACATACCTGGTGATGAAATCCACTGAGAAATATTTAGATTTCAGGGATGAAACTGTTGGAACCTTGTTGCGTTCTTGAACTAGGGTTCTTGACCTTTTTCTCCTTTCTTGCTTCTAATTTTCTATGTTTTGATTTAATGATTTGACTTAGGTAAGTTCTTGTTATGTTTCTAGGCTTAAACTGACTTAAATTTGATGAATTAGGGTCAAAACGACGTATCTTAGGGTTTAAACGAAGTGGGGAAAGACCAAAGGACCCCTGAGTTAATTGTTGTCAGACCAAACGACGACCTGGGATGCCAACCATCGTTCAATCGAGGGTCCGTCGTTCAATCGAGGGTCCGTCGTTTGGGTTCGTAGGTTTGGTCTGTTTGACAGGCCTTTACTAAAACGGGCATAACTTCTTACTCGGAGGTCTGATTTTAGCAAGGTCAGTGTCTATGGAAATCTTATTCAAATATATATCTTTTGGTATGTCATGGGACACCTAATTCATTTTGTGCTAAGAGTAATGACCATTTGAAGTTGACCCAACAACATTTTCCCTTAACTGTTTGCTAATTTTCACCTACGGTCCGTAGGTCCATCTACATAACGTACTGGTAAATATTGGTTCTTGTCACAAACGAAGGATGTGCAGTACGGGCCGTAGATCAGACTACGGTCCGTCGATAGTGATCGTCGATTGCACCAACAGATTTCTGAAAAAGCTGATTTTTGGTCTGTTTTGGATACGGGATGTTACATTATCTCCCCCTTGGGAACATTCGTCTTCGAATGAAGACTAAACTAGCTGAAATAGAGCGAGAGAGCTGCAATTCCTACTAAACTGATAATTGAGTTTCTGACTTGATTAAGTTCCAAGAACATGCAAATACGCTAAAAATGCAAGTACAAACTAAGGGAACATGATTCTAAGGCTGAATTCACGCATGAATGACTAAAAAACTGAAGAGGAACTATTACCTCAAGATGGAGTGGAATCGGAAGGAAAGAGGTGAGGATACTTGGCTTTATGGCTGCTTCTGCTTCACAAGTAGCTCCCTCAACGGACTGACTCCTCCACAAAACTTTGACTGAAGCGACATCTTTGTTTCTCAACCTCCTAACCTGACGGTCAACAATCTAAACTGGTACATCCTCATAAGAAAGACTATCTTTCACCGCCACATTCTCTAATGGCACTACAGAGGCTGGGTCACCACACACTTCTTCAAGAGCGAGATGTGGAAGACTGGATGCACTGCTGCTAATTCTGCTCGCAACTCTAACTCATATGCCACCTTGACAATCCTTTTCAAAATCTTGTAAGGGCCTACATATCTAGGACTGAGCTTCCGTTTCTTGCCAAATCTCATCACCCGTTTCATAGGTGACACTTTCAGAAAAATCCAATCATCAAATTGTAAAAAGGGAGAAAGTTAAAATCTATTGTAAGCTCACTGCCTCGCTTCGTGACGCTGCTACGGGATTCTTGCCGCTGCAATGACGCCCCTATAGAGGAATGTATGTCGCTGTAGAGGTCGAGGCGGAAAGGAAATTAAGGATTTTTGGGTTTTTTCAAGACAAGCTCACTGGTTCGCTTTGTGCCGTTGCAGCGGGATTAGTGCCGCTGCAAAGACGCCGCTACAGTGGGATGGGTGCCAATATAGTAAGATGAAGGGTTTAAAATTCGTAAATAAAACCCTTAGACAATGTTATTTGTATTTTTTCAACTTTTTGAGTTAAGAGACAACCCTGGGCTATTCTAACTCATTATCCACCATTCTTGAAGCTAGATGTAAGCTTTTCACTCTCCGAACTCATTTTTTGATCCGTAGAACGTTTTAGAATTGGTCAATATTAATGGGGTAGGTTCTCTTGAAGAATCCTATGGTATAATTAACCCTAGTTGACTAGTTGGGGTCATGGGTTTTGAACTAGGGTTCATAAATTCTATGTTTTATGGAAATTTAGTGTTTATTTATTTATTTACGTATATAAATTGTTGATTTTAGACCACGAACAAGCAGAATAAATCCGGAAAGTGAAGGATCAAGTTGTCTAGGGTTTTAATCTTGTTTCGAGGTAGGTGATGGTTTTGATTCGATGATAATGTGTATACATTTCCTTTGCTTCGTTGTGATACTTGTATATGTATGCATGTTGAAATATTTATCACATATATTGAAATGAGATATATGAATATTGATACCATGAAATCATGACTTGAATGTATAATCTTGATGTGTTATTGGGATAGGCTGCCACATTCTGGCACTTTAACTTGGATCGGATTGCCACGTTCCGGCATGCTAACTTGGATCGACCGCTACAGCGACATACATTCCTCTATAGAGGCGTCATTGCAGCGGCAAGAATCCCGTAGCAGCATCACGAAGCGAGGCAGTGAGCTTACAATAGATTTTAACCTTCTCCCTTTTTACAAGATACTGTTAATGTACTTATTATTAGATTTTAGATTGTTAGATTAGTTAGCGATTAGATATATGTATTAGAAGATATTTTATGAATTTTTTTATTTCTTTATAAGAGAGGACAAATCTCTTTTTTTCGATGCGAATTTGACACGACATAGGAGAAGTCACCCTTTATAAAAATATTATATTATTGATAATAATAAAAGGGGGTTCCAACATATTAATATATAGTGAAGTGTTCCCACACTTATAATGGAAGTATCTATAAAGACATGCTGAGCTCCACATATTAATAATGAGTCCATACTATCTATGATTGCTATTCACATTTTTTCTTTGTAAAGAGATCCTAATTGTCAAGCAAAGTTATCTGAACTCTAATAAATACTTGTATAAAGTGAATTGAAAAAAAAAAAAAAAATGGTAATGGGAGCATTTGTCCTATATGTACAAATCCAAATCGGGCGCATCTTTACCCGGAGTAGAGAATAAACCTAAAAAGATGAAACAGACCCATTCAGGAACAAAAAAATACCATCACGGTTTGGATTAAATCTCGATGAAAGAATACATCAATGAGAAGTTAATTCGTTAAGTTTAATTACCCTTTCTTATAACTTTGAATTTTATAATAGAAAATAACAAAAAGGAGTAAAAACTCGTCTTTATTGAAAAATCGAAGAAAAGCCCTTTCGTTAGAAGCAAGAAAGAATCCTTGCAGAAAAAAAGAGAGGATTGGAATCTATACATTGAAGCAAGAAAGAATCCTTGCAGAAAAAAAGAGAGGATTGGAATCTATACATTGATTCACAATTTTTTTGAAGTGTATGCATCAAAAGGCGCATGTACGGTTCCTAAGGGATACAATTTTACCCTAATCAACTGACTTTATCGAGAAAGATTACTTTTTTTAGGCCAAGGGATTAGTACACACCTTGCGAATCAACTTATTGGTCTTATGATGTATCTCTGTATGGAGGATGAGAACAAAGAGCTGTATTTGTTTGTCAACTCTCCTGGGAGCTGGGTAATACCTGGAATCGCCATTTATGATACTATGCAATTTGTGCGACCAGATATCCATACAATATGCCTAAGATTAGCTGCTTAAATGGGATCTTTTATCCTGGCCGGAGGACAACTTACCAAACATATAACATTCCCTCACGCTTGGCGCCAATGAGGTTTTTATTTGAGAGAAAAAAGAAGACTATGACTTCGCCATATGAATACTAAGTAATATAGCATGGCGCTTCAAATTCGATGTGAGAAATTTTTGTATTGTTTTTTTTTTTCAAAACATTAGATTCTGTATCGAGAGAGTAGTATGAGATAAGGGTATTTTCGATTTTCTATTATCTATCGGGAGTTCAGTTCAGTGTCACAAACTTTTTTGTTTTCATGCCGGAGAGTTATTAATAATATTTATGTTATGAAAGAGTATGAATTTTTTTTCTTCTTATTTGATCGGATTAAAAAAAACTTTGGGATTGCTGAATCACAGACAAAAAAAAGAAAAAATAAATATATAAAGCAACGGAGCCATCATAGTATTTTCGAACTCCTCCGGAAGAAAGGATGAAAATTTGATTTTTTACCCATCTGAGTCTGATAGATTCTATTTTTCTCCTTTTTCAATGGGGGTCTATTTTCTTGTAGATCCGTATGCACAAAAGATGCTTGTACGGTTGTTCAATTCTATCTTTTTTCTATTCTTTATCTTTCTTTTCTCTTTGCTTTATGCGAGATAGGGGAAGCTTTTATTTTGCTATATCATCAGGGTAATGATACATGAACCTTATAGTGATTTTTATATGGCACAAGTAGGCGAATTTGTCCTGGAAGCGGTAGAACTGACGAAACTGCGTGAAACCCTCACAACGGTTTATGCAGAAAAAACGGGCAAACCCTTTTTGGGTTGCACACAAAGATATGGAAAGAGATATTTTTATGTCAGCGACAGAAGCCCAAGCTTATGGAATTGTTGATTTTCTAGCGGTTCAAGGAAAATAACATGGATTTCGCGCAAATCTGTGATTTGAGATTTTATCTTTGAATTGAATATTCTATTTAATAGAAGTAATTCACCATCATTTGGTTAGGATCAATATAAACCAACCCATCATATTATGTATACGATTCAACATGCCAACTATTAAACAACTTATTAGAAATTCAAGACAGCCAATCAGAAATGTCATGAAATCTCCCGCTCTTCGTGGGTGCCCTCAGCGTCGAGGAACATGTACTAGGGTATATGTGCGACTCGTTTAGATCATGAGCTTGCACAAAAATCAAGAAAACTACTGTTACAGTATCAATGACCAGTACCAGTGAATGGGATAGAATTAAAAAAGTAACTCCATCCATTATTAAAAAAAAAAAAAATAAAAAAAAAAAAAAAAAAATCTACCATATCCCTCTATTGTGTACGAAGTTTTTGGTTTCTGTTAGTGTGAATCCAATCACCTGAATTTAAGATGATAGAAATTCTCCATTGGTAACAAATAGTTATCCATTAAGCGGAGGAAATATTATTTAAAAAGCATAAAACATAAAGATTAGGTAGGCTCCCAATTTGGCAAGAACGGACTAAAAGTGTCAGCTACCCAGCAAACTTTCATAATTAAATACCGTTACTGTATAGGTATATCTGATTGTGAAAGACCTATTACTGGATAATTCATGGGTAGAGCCAAAGCGTGTGAACTATACAAGTTCGCAATACCATCAATTAGTTGATTAAATATTAAATAAAGTATAAAGTAAAGGTTACGGTGTATAGAGAAGACCTCACTGTTTAAGAAGTAACCATAGAAACGAAGGAACCCACTATTTCTTTTATTTACAATATTTTTGATACCTAGGAAAACACAATTTCTTAGTTCTGTCTATTTCACAGTGAAATACCAAAAAAGAAATTTGGTCGGGAAGGTTAGAGTAGCCAAAGCCATTGGAAATTTTATTTTATACATTGGAAAAAACCAGTTTGTTATTAATAGACTAGGAAGGGGAAAAAGAATAACTGAAAGAAAGGCAATCTATTAGTTATTCATCAAAGTTTCATTTATTCAATGACCAGAATTAAACGGGGATATATAGCTCGGAGACGTAGAACAAAAATTCATTTATTTGCATCAAGCTTTCAAGGGGCTCATTCAAGGCTTACTAGAACTATTACTGAACATAAAATAAGAGCTTTAGTTTCGGCTCATCGGGATAGGGAGAGGAAAAATAGAGATTTTCGTCGTTTGTGGATCGCTAGGATAAACGCAGTAATTCGCGAAAGGGGAGTATCCTATAGTTGTATTAGATTAATACACGATCTGTACAAGAGACAATTGCTTCTTAACCGTAAAATACTTGCACAAATAGCTATATCAAATAGGAATTGTCTTTATATGATTTCGAACGAAATCATAAAGGAACTAGATTGGAAAGAATCCACGAGAATAATTTAAATGGAGTCACCCGTAGAATGAACTGAGGGAAGGTTAGGTAGAAATTAGTATGAGAAAATATACTAAAGTAGTCAAAATGAATGAACACGTTCAATTCAATAAAAACAGATTTCTTTGTTTTGGATTCATTTTTTTCTTTGGACACGATACTCAAATCTAGATTCACTCAAATCTAGGTTCTTGTAATTATGAAGTGAAGAAAAAGTAAGCCTATTTATTTCGGGCTTTAAACCCAGTAGTTCTAGCGGTCGACTCAGTTCTTTCAAATTGTTTCTCATTATTGAGAAAGGTAACAAAGATAAAATACAAGCTAGTTTTATAGCAAGAGTAATTAATCGTTGTTGTTTCAAGGTCAATATATTCACATGTCTTGATAATATTTTTCCTTGTTCACTAATAAATCGACTAATTAAACTCATGTTTCTATAATCAATTCGATCCCCCGATTGAATCGGGGGCAAACACCTACGAAGAGATCGCTTGAATTTAAGAATTCATTTATTTTTAAAAATATGAATAGCAAACATATTGTTATCCAGGTTGACCAAAATAGAAATGATTTTCTAATTTGATCATTTCTTAGATTCTGGTGAATTGTATCGAATCCATTTTCGATTTTAAAGCGAACAGTAACCTTATAAAACTTTTTCTTTTGACTTTAATTTGAGTTTAACTCATATGAATTTACATAATATCTTGAATGAGGGAGAAGAAAAAGTTATCATACAACCGCTTTAAAAATTCTTTTTTTTGTCCAACTAGATTCTAAAACTAGTAATTTCTACTTCTTTTAAAAAAAAATTCCAACAACAAAACGTCTTCCACAACTCTGAAAAGAGAATTTCTATATCTCACATCCACTTAAATTGTGGGAATATGAGAATATGTTTCATTGAATTGAAAGAATTTTTTATTGAATAGAAGATGATTTTACATCAACAAATAAAGGAAAAAAGAAAGTATTTAGTACATACTTTTGATACTAATTCAAATATCATTGTTGTGTCAGAAGAAGGATATCTATACTGATTCGGTATACTCTAAGGCGCCCTCGGTACAATATTGACGATCTCAAAAATATTAAATTTCAGTTAATTGTCATTTACTGATCTCATCTTTTACGGAATCGATCTTCTTTGATTGTACAAGAATATGTGGAGCTCAGCATGTCTGGAAGCACAGGAGAACGTTCATTTGCTGATATTATTACCAGTATTCGATATTGGGTCGTTCGTAGAATCACTATACCTTCCCTATTCATTGCGGGTTGGTTATTTGTCAATACAGGTTTAGCTTACAATGTGTTTGGAAGCTCGTGGCCAAACTAGTATTTTACAGAGATCTGACAAGGAATTCCATTAATAACTGGCCGTTTTGATTCTTTGGAACAACTCGATGAATTTAGTAGATCGTTTTAAGAGGCCCTTATGACTATAGATCGAACCTATCCAATTTTTATAGTACGATGGTTGGCTGTTCACGGCCTAGATGTACCTACCGTCTTTTTTTTGGGATCAACATCAGCAATGCAGTTCATCCAACGATAAACTTAATCCGAATAATAGAGCTACGACACAATCAAACCCGAACAAACAAAATGTTAAATTGAGTTGTAGCAGTCTCTACTGGGGTTATTACTCAATTTTTTACTTGCTGTATTATTTTCCAATTATTTCTTCAATTAAAAAAATAAAAATAAATAAATAAGATTCTCTTAGCTCATTCAGAAGGATCTCATAATTTAATTATCCATGACTGTTTATGTTTCTAGCATGACCACTTGATGAAATCTGGAGGGAAGTGGGTTAAATGGCCGATACTACTCGAAGGATTCCTCTTTGGATAATAGGTACTGTAGCTGGTATTCTTGTAATCGGTTTAATAGGTATTTTCTTTTATGGTTCATATTCCGAATTGGGTTCATCCCTGTAGTAATCGACTGAATTGAGTTGTCATCATGAAAGTGTAAGAACTTAACGGGATTCCCTTCTTAGTTTGTTTGATTCAAAGGGGAAGGGCCCGTTGAGTTCTTAAGAATCATAATATTTTTTTCGTCTAAATGCTAAAATGGATTTGTTTTTCTTTTCAAAAACTCCATTTTTCTCATTTTTCTGAGCATGTTTTTGAAAAATTCACTTCATTGAGTTAGTCAGACAATCTCTTCTTTTTATATGATAGTATCTATCGGTACTTTCAAAGTTTGAAGAAAGAAGGAATCACTCAATTTCTTGGGTGCTATCATATATTAGATAGTGTGCAAATCCTTTCTATACTAATCTAATGTAGAACCTTACTCTCTATATTACATTATATTGATTTTTTATTGTTTTCCTATTTCATCATCAAATTTTTTATAAGATAAGTTGATTGAAGAAGTTTTATTTAATTAATAAAATTTCCTCTCTTTTTTGTTTTGTTTCTCCACCAATTCATATATTATATGTAAGGGGGCAGGTGTAGGGTTTCTGATACATTTGGAAAAATTGAAACGAAGACTAGGAATTTTTAACAAACAGGATCAAGAATCATTACTCTTTCGTTTCAACACAAGAAAAAAGGATTTTTCTACACCACTTTCTTGTGTCAAAAACTAGTAAGACAAATAATCCCTCCTAGAATTTTTTCTTCCCCGCATTTATCCCCCGCTTCCCTATGTCTAGTATTTAAACAAATTTTACTTTCTTTCTCTTTAGAATAGAAAACTATTGATACGTTTTATGGCAGGTAAATCTAGCAATAGTAACATAGTTACACTACTCCAATTAAAAAAAACTAAATCAAAATAAATGAAAGCCAAATACTCTTCTTCAAAATCTACATACTATGTGGTATAAGGGATTCCCAGCATCTCGTAGAAAAAGAGTATGCAATGTAGATTTTGAAGAAGAGTATAAATAAGACAAAGGACTTCTCATAATTTCAATTTTCTTATCATAAATAGTCACCAACAAGAATTTGATTCTTTTTACGTACTTGATATCGATAAATCTGCGAATCTAGAAACTCATTTCGGGCAATTTAACCTTCTCAAACTGTTTCTTTTGAAGAACCAAAAAAATTTGTGCCAAAATAACAGATGCCAAGAAGAACAAAAGTCCTTGGACACGTAATGGATCTTGAAGTACTATTTCTACATCTCCCCGACCAAAGCTGCATACATTACGATTACTCGTTAATAGTTGGTCAAATTAGATAGATTCTCCCTCGGAAACTAAATTCTAGTCCGGGAGGGATAATATCAACCACTTGACGTCCCTCCGACGCATCTGTTATGATTATCTCATACCCCCCCCCTTTTCTTTTCGTATGATTTTGCTTATTATACCTGCTGCTGTAGCATTATAAACTGTATTGTTACTCTTGTTTCCGTCGGGATAAATCTGACCCCTTCCCCTGTTCCCGCCTACGTATATAGGATATTTTAAGAAGATTCTCATATTCCCGCAGTCGCCCTTTGGTTGGGCATTGGTGCAACATTACCTATTGATAAATCCCTAACTTTAGGTCTTTTTAAAATATTTTAATTGATTCAATTGTGAACTAACATGACATGTGTATCTAGGGAATAGTTTCTTCAAAACGAATTCTCCCTAGATACATCTATTCAATTTAATTATGAATTTCTTTCTAATATCTAATATATGAGATATTAATTGTGCTAAATTGTTCTTTTTCAATTTATTTTCGCTAAGTAAATCCAATAGATTTTAAACTAATTTTTTGCTAAATCAATTACGAAATATTTTTCTAAAATGCCCAATATCTGTTTTATATCTTCGCTACGAAAATGTTCAATTTTCATATGATCTTCTTGGCTGTTATTCAAAAGGTCCAATAATGTATATATATTGGACATTTTGAGGAAATTATAGATCCTGGAAGACAATTCTGATTGGTCAATAAAAATCGATTTCAATGCTATTTGTTTTTTTTTTTGCTTTTTACGAGTTTAGCCAATTTATCATGAAAGGTAAAAGGGAACAAAGAAACCGTGTGTTGATTGTCCTGTAAATATAAGTTATCTTCCTCCATATGTAAAAAGGGAATAAATAAATCAATTAAATTTAGGGATGCGTCATGAAGTTCTTCATTCGGAGTTAAACTTCCCTTTGTCCATATTTCGATAAAAAGTATCTCTTGTTTTTCATTCCCATTCCCATAAGAATGAATACTATGATTCGCGTTTCAAACAGGCATGAATACAACATCTATAGGATAACTTCCATCTTGAAAATTATGTGGCGTTTTTATAAGATATCCATGATTTCTCTTTATTTGTAATCCAATACAAAAATCAATTGGTTCCATTAAACTAGCTATATGTTGTGTATTATCACGATTTCCACGTAAGGTGGCAACATTATATCTTGAGCAGTTACATATCCAGGACCCTTGACAAAGATAGACGCCTCAGAAGTTCCATATAAATTACTTCTCAATACAATCTCTTTCAAATTCATTAAAATTTCATGTACCGATTCTTGAATGCCTGTTATGGTAGAATATTCATGTGGTACTTTCTCAGATTTTACACATGTGATACATGTTCCATCTATTTCCCCAAGTAAAGCTCTTCGCATCGCACTTCCTATTGTGTCGGCTTGGCCTTTCATAAGTGGAGAAAGAATAAAACGTCCATAATAAAGGTGTTTACTGTCTGTTCTTGATTCAACACACTTCCACTGTAGTGTCCGAGTAGATAATGTTCTTTATCTTGAATCATAGTAATATTATTTGATTAGATCATCGGATCTTTTATTTCTCTTGAGATTTCTTCAATGATCAGTTCTACACACGTCTTTTTTCGGAGGTCTTCATCCATTATGTGGCATCAGAGTTACATCCCATACGAAAGTTAATAGTATACCACTGCGATGAATAGATCGTAATGTTGCATCTCTTCCGAGACCGGGACCTTTTATCATGACTTGTGCTCGTTGCATACCTTTATCCACTACTGTACGAATAACATTTGATGTTGCGGTTTGATCAGCAAACGGTGTTCCTCTTCTCGTACCTTTGAATCCAAAAGTACCAGCCGAGGACCAAGAAACTACTCGACCCCGTACATCTGTAATTGTGACAATGGTATTATTGAAACTTACTTGAACATGAATAACTCCCTTTGGTATTCTACGTGCACCCTTACGTAAATTAATACGTCCATTCTGAGGCGAACTACTTTTCGGTATAGCTTTTGCCAAATTTTATCATCTGGTAAATATGAGTCAGAGATATATGGATATATCCATTTCATGACAAAACAGATTCTGTATTTGTACATCGGCTCTTCTGGCAAGTCTGATTAGCCCTGTCTTTGTTTGTGTCTCGGGTTGGAACAAATTACTATAATGCGCCCCCTCCTACGGATTAGTCGACATTTTTCACAAATTTTACGAAAAGAAGGTCTTATTTTCATATTTATCATTTTCATATCTAAAAAATTAAAAAAATAGGGAAAATGCGGCTATCGGAATCGAAATGATGACTATCGCATTATAAATGCGATGCTCTAACCTCTGCGCTAAGCGGACCCACATCACAGAAATCTTATATGCATAGTAATTGACTAAACTACTGAATTGGAATCTTAGTTATTAACTAATCAATATTCTATTTAATATTCTAGAGCATAAGGATTAATATAGCGATCTAGAATTTCGATTTATCACAATTCTAATACTAATATTATTAAATAGTGATTATAAATATTGTTAGTATTCTTTGATTTTCAATTTGAATTGAATGGTAAATATTCTTTTTCATTTCTTTTTTTTTGGCATTTGAAATACTTTTTATTACGGTTCTATATTATATTCTATATTTGTATATTATATTCTATATTATATATAAATCTCATTCTATATTTATTTCAAATTCTAATTGTTTAATGGAATGGTTAGTTATAACTAATGAGACATTCCTCGGCTTTCAGGGGAAAGTGAAGATAAAAAATAAGATTCGATCGTTCAATTATTCCAAATTAAATGGCAAAATGACAGGAAGCGAGACATATAGATCGAGTATATATCCATCTATATTGAATTTGAATTTCGGATTCCGAAATGATAAAATCATTTTTGATTGGACAAAAAAAGGGTCTCCTATAGAAGATAGTTAATAAAATCAAAGAGGAGAAAACACGTTTTTGAGATAGGAATCGGTATCTAATGAATTCAATGGTTCTAGTATAAATGAAAGAAGAATAAAAAGGAATGAAATCACAACGAGATCCTAATCTCAAAACAAAAAGAAAGGGGGATATGGCGAAATTGGTAGACGCTACAGACTTAATTGGATTGAGCCTTGGAAACTTATTAAGTGATCACTTTCAAATTCAGAGAAACCCTGGAATTAACAAAAATGGGCAATCCTGAGCCAAATAATGTTTTCTGAAAACAAACAAAGGTTCAAAAAAAAGGATAGGTGCAGAGACTCAATGGAAGCTATTCTAACAAATGGAGTTAAATGCGTTCGTAGAGGACTCTTTACATCGAAACTTCAAAAAGAAAAAGAATGAAGTGAAGGATAAACGTATATACATACGCATTGAATACTATATCAAATGATTAATGACGACCCGAACCCGTAGTTTTTCTATAAAAAATCAAAGAATTGGTGTGAATCCATTCTACATTGAAGAAAAACCGAATATTCATTGATCAAATCATTCACTCCATAGTCTGATAGATCTTTTGAAGAACTGATTAATCGGACGAGAATAAAGATAGAGTCCCATTCTACATGTCAATACCGGTAACAATGAAATTTATAGTAAAAGGACAATCCGTCGACTTTAAAAATCGTGAGGGTTCAATCCCTTCTATTCCTAAAAAGACTATTTAACTCCCCTTTAGTTCAAGCAAGATTGGATCACTCTCTTGCTTTTCCTTAACCTCCACTACCAAAGACGATTCTGCCCCATTCTGAACTGTTACACCGCTTTCTGATATGCTCATAAGGCGAACTCCCAAGCGAGCAAGCCTGTGAACATCCTTCACTAGCTCCTTTCTTTTTTCCTCAACATGGGCTACACTACCCATAGATAATCTACTAAGAGCATCGGCCACTACATTCGCCTTCCAGGATGATAATGCACACTCATATCATAATCCTTAAGGAACTCAAGCCATCTCCTCTGGCGAAGATTCAACTCTTTCTGGGTGAACACATACTGAAGGCTCTTATGATCGGTGAACACATCTACATGAACACCATACAAGTAGTGTCTCCATATCTTGAGTGCAAACACCACCGCTGCAAGCTCGATGTTATGAGTTGGATAGTTCTTCTCATGCACCTTAAGCTGTCTAGAGGCATAAGATATAACCTTATCTCTTTGCATCAACACAAAACCAAGGCCAACTCTGGATGCATCGCAATAGATCACATAACCATCTGAACCCTCTGGTAGAGTCAAGACAGGAGCTGTAGTCAATCTAGTTTTCAATTCTGCGAAGCTTTTCTCACAATCATCTGACCATTGGAACTTGACCATCTTCTGAGTCAACCTAGTCAATGGTGAGGCTATGGATGAAAATCCTTCCACGAACCTCCTGTAATAACCCGCTAGACCTAAGAAACTTCTGATATCTGTAGCAGAGGTAGGTCTGGGCCATTGTTTCACTGCTTCTATCTTTTGTGAATCTACGCGGATCCCTCCGCTAGATATAATGTGACCAAGAAAAGCAACGGATTGCAACCAAAACTCACATTTGCTAAACTTAGCGAATAACTGGCGATCCTTGAGAGTCTGTAGAACAATTCTCAAATGACTTGCATGTTCTTCCTCACTCCTAGAGTAAATGAGGATATCATCAATAAAGACGATAACGAACAAGTCCAAGTACTGTTTGAACACTCTGTTCATCAAATCCATGAAAGCTGCAGGAGCATTGGTTAGTCCAAACGACATAACTACAAATTCATAATGACCATACCGAGTTCTGAAGGTTGTTTTCGGAATGTCACTATCTCTGACTCTGAGCTGATGATAACCCGATCTGAGGTCTATCTTTGAGAAATGACTAGCACCCTGAAGTTGGTCAAACAAGTCATCAATTCTGGGGATGGGATACTTATTCTTGATTGTGACCTTGCTCAACTGTCTATAGTCAATGCACATTCTGAGAGAACCATCTTTCTTCTTTACGAACAATACTGGTGCACCCCATGGTGAAATACTAGGTCTGATGAAACCCTTATCTAAAAGGTCTTTCAACTGCTCTTTCAATTCCTTAAACTCTGCTGGAGCCATTCTATAAGGAGGAATAGAAATAGGCTGGGTATCTGGAAGGAGATCAATTCTAAAGTCGATTTCCCTTTTGGGAGGGATCCTGGGAAGATCTTTTGGAAATACTTCTGGAAATTCACAGACTACTGGAACTGACTCAAGAGTTGGGGTTTCAAGGCTAGAATTCTTAACCTGAACTAGATGATAGAGATAACCCTTAGATATCATCTTTCTGGCCTTAAGGTAAGAAATAAATCGACCCATAGGCGCTAGGCTACTACCCTTCCATTCTAAGATTGGTTCGTCTGTAAACTGAAAATGAACAATCCTAGTTCTACAATCGACTGAGGCATAACATGAGTGTAACCAATCCATGCCTAGAATGACATCGAAGTCTACCATTTCTAACTCTACTAGATCTGCTGAGGTGACTTTCTGATAGACTGTGACAGGGCAATTTCTATATACCCGTCTAGTTATAACTGGGTCACCGACTGGAGTAGAGACTGAGAAGGGTTCTGAGAGAGTTTCTGGACTGACACTGAATTGGACTGCTATATAAGGAGTTACAAAAGAAAGAGTAGCCCCTGGATCTAACAATGCATAAACATCAAGGTCAAAGACTCGTAACGTACCAGTGACTACATCAGGAGAACCTTCCTGATCCTGGCGAGCCAGAAGAGCATAAAGTCTATTCTGGTGCTGACCGCCTCCTGTACCAGATGAGTTACCCTGCTGAGTTGGGCGACTTGCTGGTGCTGCTGGATTTGTAGACTGAGCTCTACCATTACCACCTTTTTGACCCTGTCTAGAAGGACAGTCCCTCAACCTGTGACCAGACTGACCACATCCAAAACATCCTTCTTTTCCTGCAAGACACACGCCCGGATGGTTCTTACCACACTTTGGGCAAGTGGGGTAAGTGTTGGTGCCTGAAACACTTCCCTGAGACTTAGAGCCTGGTGCTCTGCCCTTCTGGTCATACCTATTCTTGGAGGATGGAACACTAGCTGATGAAGGGGCTGGAGCTGAAAACTTCTGCTGACCCTGCGAGCGATTTCCACCACCCGATTTCTGCTGAGAATAGTCATAGTTCCCAGTCCTAGCCTTATTATTTTCCTTAGCCTGTTCCCTAAGCTTATCACCCTCAACCTGGTGAGCATGAGTCATAAGCCTAGAGATGTTCATATCTCCCAGCAACATAGCATTTCTGCACTCTGTCTTCACCAAATCTGATACTCCATACAAGAACTTATTCATCTGAGCCCTGGAGTCAGCAACCATGTGAGGAGCATACCTGGAGAGTTGGTTAAACTTCAGCCCATACTCTTGGACTGTCATGTTTCCCTGCCTCAAGTTCATGAATTCTTGGCCTTTGCTTCTCTCAACTCTATTGTGAAAAAACTGTCGAGAAAAGTCTCACTGAAGCACTCCCAAGTAATAGGAGCTGCATTTGCACCCCTATTCTCCTTCCACTGAGTGTACCAGATATGAGCCACGTCTTTCAGCTGGTATGACGCCAACTCAACTCGATAATTCCCAGTAACCTACATCACCTCAAAGATCTTCTTGATTTCGTCCAAGAAATTCTGAGGATCTTCATTAGTCTGTGATCCTAAGAACTCAGGTGGATTCATCCTAACAAAGTCACGGACCCCTTCTGCTGCTGATCCACTATTTTCATTCATAGGAGCATGAACCCGATTGTTCTAGTGGGTCATACTCTGAGCCAACATCTGTATGGCATTCCTGAACTCAGCATTGGAAACTTCTTGATCTGGGATTGGAGGAGCTGCGTTTGCATTCCTGTCATTCGCATTCCTAGCGTTAGCTCTACGAGGAGGCATGATCTGAAACGTAGAACGTCAAGTTATTTATAAGATCAACCTTACGCACGATAAGAGTAACAAGAAAATGAAGTTTTCCTAAAACACTTCATAGCCTCCCTCTCATTAGATGTGGTGCACTTCACACCCATGAAAAGGACTCTACTTAGTGCGGCTTTTCAGACATCCTAGGACTCTTGAACCTAGTGCTCTGATACCAAGTTTTGTCACGCCCCGAGCTACCCCCGAGACGCGGACACGGAACCTAGGACCACAAGTGATCCCAAGCTAACCCTGCTGGCATGATCATGAGCATACTAAAAATAATAAACTGATGCGGAAGCTAAATCATAATTAAATCTTAAAAGATGGGGAATACCCATATTCTATAACTGAAATATTTGATAACAATGAGTTTAATACAAAGGAAATATTAACTCATACTAAGCTAAATCTAACTATGTCTGAAAATAGCCTCTAAACTGGACTAGAAATACTGGGACAAGCCCCAGCTAAATCTAGCAAAAACTGAAACTAAAAGACTAAATACCGAAGAGAAACTCATGAGTCTTGTCCTCGGAGAATGAGGACTCACCACTGAATCTGCTGATCTGGAGATCGGGAAATCGATCTATGCGTGATCTGGATGCTGAGAACCTGAACCTACATCACGAGAAGATGTAGCGCACGTATGCGTCAGTACTTGAAAGGTACTGAGCATGTAGGATAGAGTAAAGCTGAAATAAAACATAACTGAACAAGCACAAAAGCAAGTATAATAATCTGAACATGATATATTGAATTTCTGAGCAAACTAAATGCAATGACCAATTTATAACATGCTAAAACTGAATACTGAATATACTGATAAATGGTCATGCAGAGAGTCTGACTTAACTGTGGGAGCTACTAATAACCGATAATAAAACCACATGAGCTAAATGTGGAGTCCGATGTATACGCCCCATCGAGAGGACCCAGCATACCCTGCCAAAGGTATAAAGACATGCTGGCGTGATCACTAAACTGATTACCCACAGAGGGGACTTACAACCTACTTGGCTAGTAGTTCTGGGACTATTGGGTACGCTAAACCCTAGTCTAACTCGGTATTATGCTACTCCCAATGAACTCTGTAAATTAACTAATTATGTCTGAGTTTCTGTAAATACTGGATAGCTCGAACTGAACATGCAAACTGAGAATGCAATAATTAATCTGGTAATTATGCATTTATAACTGAGGCATGTATATCTGAAGTTTTTGAAATATCTGACCTAGCATGTGTAATTCAAGAACTAAAGAAATACAAAGTTAGGGTTCTGAAATTCATTCGATAATCTGAGTAATAACATGATAATCTGATTTGGAACATATATTTAATAAATTCATGAAGTTCTATCAAAGTTCTAGAAACCCTAGGTTTAATCATGATAAGAAAATCAAGAATCTGACTGAAAACTAGGGACCCAATGGGTGAAAGGAACCCACTAGTGAAATACCGCATGCCTGGTGATGAAATCCACGGAAAAATAATTAAGTTTCTGGGCTGGAACTGCTGGAGCTTGTGGCGTTCTTGAACTAGGGTTCTTGAGCTTTTTTTCTCCTATCTTGCTTCTAATTTTCTAAGTTTTGATTTAATGATTTGACTTGGATATGTTTTAATTATGTTTCTAGGCTTAAACTGACTAAAATCTGATGATTTAGGGTCAAAACGACGTAACTTATGGTTTAAACAGAGTGGGAAAGGTCAAAAAGACCCCTGGGAAGGTTGCTGTCGGGCCACACGACGGCCAGGACTGACGGTCCGTCGTGTGCCCGACGCCCCGTCGTTGGATCCGTCGTGAGGGCCTGTTCGACAGGCCTTTACTAAAATGTGGATAACTTTTTACTCGGAGGTCTGATTTTATCAAGGTCGGTGGCTATGGAAATATAATTCAATTATATATCTGTGGGTAGGTCATGAGAGACCTAATTCTTTTTGTGATAAGAGTTATGATCATTTTAAGTTGACCCAACTGTATTTCCCCTTAACTGTCTGCAATTTTTTTTTTTTTGAAAAACTAATTTTTGGTCTGTTTTGGCTACGGGGTGTTACAAGAACTACTTCCCTTACCATAATCACTCGGTGCTAGCCTTAGTTCTCATAGATTAAGTCATACTAAGGTTCATACAAATGGGTCCCATATCATGTTCATGACCCAATTACATTTACCCTACCAAAGCAAGTTCCATTAGGGTTATCTCACTATGGCGACAAGAAACTCATCATGACTTTCCTAAGGATTGATATGATGCCGTTCCAGCCAATCAACCTTAAGTCCATCATTCATTACATGAAGGATACCATTACGGCTTTCAACTTCAAGTTTCATAAGCTTACCACTAGGTTAAATGTTTCACATAAAGGACCCTCTTATCATCATTCAAGGTCTCACCTATCATTCATTCATTAAAGACTAAGACACTTTAGGTTCCTAATTCAAGACATCACATATTCATATTCATACAAGCATCAAGTAAGGGACACAAGTCTACCTAAACAAGACACAACATTACATCAATTTAGCTCATATAGCGTATCATCTTTTAGACACCTAGGAATGACCCTTAACATCATTTAGTAAACCTATTCATTATCTTAAAATCATTAACATAACCATTATAGACTCATATAACCAAATTAGGAACAACCATGTACAACTCTAAGATTACACACTTAACACATAGCCATAGCATAACATGATTACTTAGATAGTATCAATAGTCTAACACATACTTTCACATATTGGTAGGTATAATCATACATCACCAAATCAACTACACAAATAGCCATATAACTTCAAGTAGTTGCCGACAAGGCCATGATCATCAATATACTTAAAATAACGCCGATAAGGCCACATCAATTCATATAACGCCGCCACCATAAGTGGACTAAACCGATCACAACATAATTGAAGTCTAATTAACATTAATTAAAAGGAAATAGGGTAGCGTACCACCACTCCACCATCAATCCAATGCCAAATCACCCAATTCAACATCACAAGGCCCTTACCCATGGCCGTGAACATCAATTCAATACATAAACTATAATACTCATTGAAATCTAAACCAATTCAATATAGATTCAAAAATCTAAGACCAATTAGACATCAATTGAATACAATTCTTATATCATTAGAAAGCCCATAAGAAACTACACATGAATTCATAAACATTAGACCAATATCAAGTAACCCATAAATTAGTCAAAAACTAGGGTTCATCAATTACATGAATTCATAGGTTAATTAAGTAAAATCATATTAATAACAACAATTCAATCACTAAATAATGATTAAAAACCATTAATGCAAGAACCCATGGTAGATCATGAAATAGGTCAATTCAATTTTAGAAAACTTTAGAAAACATCTTTGAAAGTTGATCTCCTTGATGAAACGAGTTTCAAGGATAAAAAACCATAACTCAATGAATATAATTCTTCACTTTGATGAAGAATCTCCACTCAATTTGTCACACCAAGCTCTTCCTTGACTTTGGACTTCAATGGAGTCTTTGGGAATTCTTAAGGGATTTTGGGATTTTGATTTGAAGAATGAAATCTTCTAAGTGTTAATGAATTATAAACACATATAAAATACCCAAAAGACCCTTAGGGAACCTCCAATACTCTTATTTGGAAGTGGGGTGAAATTACACTTTCACCCCTCACTTAACAGTGACATGCGCAGGAAACATAGGCCAATCGACGGACAGCCACCAACGGACCGTCCCTTGACCAATGGACCGTACCGCTGGTCCGTGGTCTGGGAATGAGGATAGTCCTTGGCTGAACTTCACCCACTAATAACTCCAAATCGACGATCCACCACCAACGAGGCGTCGACTGGCCCACGAGCCGTCAATTGCCAACCGTTGGTTGGGCTGTCTTGGGCAGTCTTGGACACCATGAAAGGTCCTTCCTCAAGGACCCTTATATGGTCCTTGGGGATACTTGCTCGGAAGTTTCCAACTCAAACATGACCGTATATGATTTCAAGATCTATCACATGAATTTCATCCAAAACGAACACGTTAACCTCGATGAAACATGCCTAGACACACAAGGTCATTTCAAGGCACATCTTTCGAATGTCATGGACGTTCTTGAGTGTTTGACCTCCAAACCTCACAAAACTTGACACACTACCTATAAACATAATATTAACTCATTTAAGGACTTCACAACATCACGAATCACACATAAACGCATAGAACAATATATGAGGCACTTAGGTGACTTAGTCGTCGAACGTCTTGGTCGTCCCTTGACGTTTGACTTCCAATGCACCTAATACTCTATAAACTGCCTCAATACAACATTATAGACCATTTAAGGACCGTATCCCACCATTACCAACATGTTAGGATCTAGTTACCCTAAGTCATTTTCGAGGTCTTACACTCACCACTGAATGTGCTGAACTGGAGATCGGAAATCGATCTAAGCATGATCTGGATGCTGAGAACCTGAACCTACATCAAAAGAAGATGTAGCTCACGTATGTGTCAATACTTGATGGTGCTGAGTATGTAGGATAGAGTAAAGCTGAAATAAAACATAACTGAACAAACACAAAAGCAAGTATAGAAATCTGAACATGATATACTAAATGTTGAGATAACTGAATGCAATGACCAATTTATAACATGCTGAAACTGAATACTGAATATACTCATAAAAGGTCAATGCAATAGAGTCTGACTTAAATGTGGGAGCTACTAATAACCGATAATAAAACCACATGAGCTAAATGTGGAGTCCGATGTATACGCCCCATCGAGAGGACCCAATATACCCTGCCAGAGGTATAAAGGCATGCTGGCGTGATCACTAAGCTGATGCCCACATAGGGGACTTACAACCTACTTGGCTAGTAGTTCTGGGATTATTTGGGTACGCTGAACCCTAGTCTAACTCGGTATTATGCTACTCCCAATGAATTAAGTGATCAAGACATTATGATTGAATTTCTGTAAATACTGGATAGCTCAAAACTGAACATGCAAACTGAGAGTGCAATAATTAATCTGATAATTATGCGTTAATAACTGAGACATGTATATCTGAAGTAACTGAAATATCTAACCTAGCATGTGTAATTCAAGAACTAAAAAAATACACAGGTAGGGTTCTGAAATCCATGTTATAAACTGAATAATAACTTTATAATCTTATTTGGAACATATATCTAACTAATTTATGATGATCATCTATAATTCTAGAAACCCTAGATTTAATCATGATAAGAGAATCAAGAACTAATTGAAAACTAGGGATCTAATGGGTGAAAGGAACCCACTAGTGAAATCTCACATACCTGGTGATGAAATCCACTGAGAAATATTTAGATTTCAGGGATGAAACTGTTGGAACCTTGTTGCGTTCTTGAACTAGGGTTCTTGACCTTTTTCTCCTTTCTTGCTTCTAATTTTCTATGTTTTGATATAATGATTTGACTTAGGTAAGTTCTTGTTATGTTTCTAGGCTTAAACTGACTTAAATCTGATGAATTAGGGTCAAAACGACGTATCTTAGGGTTTAAACAAAGTGGGGAAAGACCAAAAGACCCCTGAGTTAATTGTTATCAGACCAAACGACGACCTGGGATGCCAGCCATCGTTCAATCGAGGGTCCGTCGTTCAATCGAGGGTCCGTCGTTTGGGTTCGTAGGTTTGGTCTGTTTGACAGGCCTTTACTAAAACGGGCATAACTTCTTACTCGGAGGTCTGATTTTAGCAAGGTCAGTGTCTATGGAAATCTTATTCAAATATATATCTTTTGGTATGTCATGGGACACCTAATTCATTTTGTGCTAAGAGTAATGACCATTTGAAGTTGACCCAACAACATTTTCCCTTAACTGTTTGCTAATTTTCACCTACGGTCCGTAGGTCCATCTACATAACGTACTGGTCAATATTGGTTCTTGTCACAAACGAAGGATGTGCAGTACGGGCCGTAGATCAGTTTACTGTCCGTATATAGTGATCGTCGATTGCACCAACAGATTTCTGAAAAAGCTGATTTTTGGTCTGTTTTGGATACGGGATGTTACATTATCTCCCCCTTGGGAACATTCGTCTTCGAATGAAGACTAAACTAGCTGAAATAGAGCGAGAGAGCTGCAATCCCTACTAAACTGATAATTGAGTTTCTGACTTGATTAAGTTCCAAGAACATGCAAATACGCTGAAAATGCAAGTACAAACTAAGGGAACATGATTCTAAGGCTGAATTCACGCATGAATGACTAAAAAACTAAAGAGGAACTATTACCTCAAGATGGAGTGGAATCGGAAGGAAAGAGGTGAGGATACTTGGCTTTATGGCTGCTTCTGCTTCACAAGTAGCTCCCTCAACGGACTGACTCCTCCACAAAACTTTGACTGAAGCGACTTCTTTGTTTCTCAACCTCCTAACCTGACGGTCAACAATCTAAACTGGTACATCCTCATAAGAAAGACTATCTTTCACCGCCACATTCTCTAATGGCACTACAGAGGCTGGGTCACCACACACTTCTTCAAGAGCGAGATGTGGAAGACTGGATGCACTGCTGCTAATTCTGCTCGCAACTCTAACTCATATGCCACCTTGACAATCCTTTTCAAAATCTTGTAAGGGCCTACATATCTAGGACTGAGCTTCCGTTTCTTGCCAAATCTCATCACCCGTTTCATAGGTGACACTTTCAGAAAAATCCAATCATCAAATTGTAAAAAGGGAGAAAGTTAAAATCTATTGTAAGCTCACTGCCTCGCTTCGTGACGCTGCTACGGGATTCTTGCCGCTGCAATGACGCCCCTATAGAGGAATGTATGTCGCTGTAGAGGTCGAGGCGGAAAGGAAATTAAGGATTTTTGGGTTTTTTCAAGACAAGCTCACTGGTTCGCTTTGTGCCGTTGCAGCGGGATTAGTGCCGCTGCAAAGACGCCGCTACAGTGGGATGGGTGCCAATATAGTAAGATGAAGGGTTTAAAATTCGTAAATAAAACCCTTAGACAATGTTATTTGTATTTTTTCAACTTTTTGAGTTAAGAGACAACCCTGGGCTATTCTAACTCATTATCCACCATTCTTGAAGCTAGATGTAAGCTTTTCACTCTCCGAACTCATTTTTCGATCCGTAGAACGTTTTAGAATTGGTCAATATTAATGGGGTAGGTTCTCTTGAAGAATCCTATGGTATAATTAACCCTAGTTGACTAGTTGGGGTCATGGGTTTTGAACTAGGGTTCATAAATTCTATGTTTTCTTGAAATTTAGTGTTTATTTATTTATTTCTGTATATAAATTGTTGATTTTAGACCACGAACAAGCAGAATGAATCCGGAAAGTGAAGGATCAAGTTGTCTAGGGTTTCAATCTTGTTTCGAGGTAGGTGATGGTTTTGATTCGATGATAATGTGTATACATTTCCTTTGCTTCGTTGTGATACTTGTATATGTATGCATGTTGAAATATTTATCACAGATGTTGAAATGAGATATATGAATATTGATACCATGAAATCATGACTTGAATGTATAATCTTGATGTGTTATTGGGATAGGCTGCCACATTCTGGCACTTTAACTTGGATCGGATTGCCACGTTCCGGCATGCTAACTTGGATCGACCGCTACAGCGACATACATTCCTCTATAGAGGCGTCATTGCAGCGGCAAGAATCCCGTAGCAGCATCACGAAGCGAGGCAGTAGCTTACAATAGATTTTAACCTTCTCCCTTTTTACAAGATACTGTTAATGTACTTATTATTAGATTTTAGATTGTTAGATTAGTTAGCGATTAGATATATGTATTAGAAGATATTTTATGAATTTTGTTATTTCTTTATAAGAGAGGACAAATCTCTTTTTTTCGATCCGAATTTGACACGACATAGGAGAAGTCGCCCTTTATAAAAATATTATATTATTGATAATAATAAAAGGGGGTTCCAACATATTAATATATAGTGAAGTGTTCCCACACTTATAATGGAAGTATCTATAAAGACATGATGAGCTCCACATATTAATAATGAGTCCATACTATCTATGATTGCTATTCACATTTTTTCTTTGTAAAGAGATCCTAATTGTCAAGCAAAGTTATCTGAACTCTAATAAATACTTGTATAAAGTGAATTGAAAAAAAAAAATTGTAATGGGAGCATTTGTCCTATATGTACAAATCCAAATCGGGCGCATCTTTACCCGGAGTAGAGAATAAACCTAAAAAGATGAAACAGACCCATTCAGGAACAAAAAAATACCATCACGGTTTGGATTAAATCTCGATGAAAGAATACATCAATGAGAAGTTAATTCGTTAAGTTTAATTACCCTTTCTTATAACTTTGAATTTTATAATAGAAAATAACAAAAAGGAGTAAAAACTCGTCTTTATTGAAAAATCGAAGAAAAGCAATTTCGTTAGAAGCAAGAAAGAATCCTTGCAGAAAAAAAGAGAGGATTGGAATCTATACATTGATTCACAATTTTTTTTGAAGTGTATGCATCAAAAGGCGCATGTACGGTTCCTAAGGGATACAATTTTACCCTAATCAACTGACTTTATCGAGAAAGATTACTTTTTTTAGGCCAAGGGATAAGTACACACCTTGCGAATCAACTTATTGGTCTTATGATGTATCTCTGTATGGAGGATGAGAACAAAGAGCTGTATTTGTTTGTCAACTCTCCTGGGAGCTGGGTAATACCTGGAATCGCCATTTATGATACTATGCAATTTGTGCGACCAGATATCCATACAATATGCCTAAGATTAGCTGCTTAAATGGGATCTTTTATCCTGGCCGGAGGACAACTTACCAAACATATAACATTCCCTCACGCTTGGCGCCAATGAGGTTTTTATTTGAGAGAAAAAAGAAGACTATGACTTCGCCATATGAATACTAAGTAATATAGCATGGCGCTTCAAATTCGATGTGAGAAATTTTTGTATTGTTTTTTTTTTCAAAACATTAGATTCTGTATCGAGAGAGTAGTATGAGATAAGGGTATTTTCGATTTTCTATTATCTATCGGGAGTTCAGTTCAGTGTCACAAACTTTTTTGTTTTCATGCCGGAGAGTTATTAATAATATTTATGTTATGAAAGAGTATGAATTTTTTTTCTTCTTATTTGATCGGATTAAAAAAAACTTTGGGATTGCTGAATCACAGACAAAAAAAAGAAAAAATAAATATATAAAGCAACGGAGCCATCATAGTATTTTCGAACTCCTCCGGAAGAAAGGATGAAAATTTGATTTTTTACCCATCTGAGTCTGATAGATTCTATTTTTCTCCTTTTTCAATGGGGGTCTATTTTCTTGTAGATCCGTATGCACAAAAGATGCTTGTACGGTTGTTCAATTCTATCTTTTTTCTATTCTTTATCTTTCTTTTCTCTTTGCTTTATGCGAGATAGGGGAAGCTTTTATTTTGTTATATCATCAGGGTAATGATACATGAACCTTATAGTGATTTTTATATGGCACAAGTAGGCGAATTTGTCCTGAAAGCGGTAGAACTGACGAAACTGCGTGAAACCCTCACAAGGGTTTAAGCAGAAAAAACGGGCAAACCCTTTTTGGGTTGCACACAAAGATATGGAAAGAGATATTTTTATGTCAGCGACAGAAGCCCAAGCTTATGGAATTGTTGATTTTCTAGCGGTTCAAGGAAAATAACATGGATTTCGCGCAAATCTGTGATTTGAGATTTTATCTTTGAATTGAATATTCTATTTAATAGAAGTAATTCACCATCATTTGGTTAGGATCAATATAAACCAACCCATCATATTATGTATACGATTCAACATGCCAACTATTAAACAACTTATTAGAAATTCAAGACAGCCAATCAGAAATGTCATGAAATCTCCCGCTCTTCGTGGGTGCCCTCAGCGTCGAGGAACATGTACTAGGGTATATGTGCGACTCATTTAGATCATGAGCTTGCACAAAAATCAAGAAAACTACTGTTACAGTATCAATGACCAGTACCAGTGAATGGGATAGAATGAAAAAAGTAACTCCATCCATTATTAAAAAAAAAAAAAAAAAAAAAAAAAAAAACTCTACCATATCCCTCTATTGTGTACGAAGTTTATGGTTTCTGTTAGTGTGAATCCAATCACCTGAATTTAAGATGATAGAAATTCTTTATTGGTAACAAATGGTTATCCATTAAGCGGAGGAAATATTATTTAAAAAGCATAAAACATAAAGATTAGGTAGGCTCCCAATTTGGCAAGAACGGACTAAAAGTGTCAGCTACCCAGCAAACTTTCATAATTAAATACCGTTACTGTATAGGTATATCTGATTGTGAAAGACCTATTACTGGATAATTCATGGGTAGAGCCAAAGCGTGTGAACTATACAAGTTCGCAATACCATCAATTAGTTGATTAAATATTAAATAAAGTATAAAGTAAAGGTTACGGTGTATAGAGAAGACCTCACTGTTTAAGAAGTAACCATAGAAACGAAGGAACTCACTATTTCTTTTATTTACAATATTTTTGATACCTAGGAAAACACAATTTCTTAGTTCTGTCTTATTTCACAGTGAAATACCTAAAAAGAAATTTTGGTCGGGAAGGTTAGAGTAGCCAAAGCCATTGGAAATTTTATTTTATACATTGGAAAAATCCATTTTGTTATTAATAGACTAGGAAGGGGAAAAAGAATAACTGAAAGAAAGGCAATCTATTAGTTATTCATCAAAGTTTCATTTATTCAATGACCAGAATTAAACGGGGATATATAGCTCGGAGACGTAGAACAAAAATTCATTTATTTGCATCAAGCTTTCAAGGGGCTCATTCAAGGCTTACTAGAACTATTACTGAACATAAAATAAGAGCTTTAGTTTCGGCTCATCGGGATAGGGATAGGAAAAAGAGAGATTTTCGTCGTTTGTGGATCACTAGGATAAACGCAGTAATTCGCGAAAGGGGAGTATCCTATAGTTATAGTAGATTAATACACGATCTGTACAAGAGACAGTTGCTTCTTAACCGTAAAATACTTGCACAAATAGCTATATCAAATAGGAATTGTCTTTATATGATTTCGAACGAAATCATAAAGGAAGTAGATTGGAAAGAATCCACGAGAATAATTTAAATGGAGTCACCCGTAGAATGAACTGAGGAAGGTTAGGTAGAAATTAGTATGAGAAAATATACTAAAGTAGTCAAAATGAATGAACACGTTCAATTCAATAAAAACAGATTTCTTTGTTTTGGATTCATTTTTTTCTTTGGACACGATACTCAAATCTAGATTCACTCAAATCTAGGTTCTTGTAATTATGAAGTGAAGAAAAAGTAAGCCTATTTATTTCGGGCTTTAAACCCAGTAGTTCTAGCGGTCGACTCAGTTCTTTCAAATTGTTTCTCATTATTGAGAAAGGTAACAAAGATAAAATACAAGCTAGTTTTATAGCAAGAGTAATTAATCGTTGTTGTTTCAAGGTCAATATATTCACATGTCTTGATAATATTTTTCCTTGTTCACTAATAAATCGACTAATTAAACTCATGTTTCTATAATCAATTCGATCCCCCGATTGAATCGGGGGCAAACACCTACGAAGAGATCGCTTGAATTTAAGAATTCATTTATTTTTAAAAATATGAATAGCAAACATATTTTTATCCAGGTTGACCAAAATAGAAATGATTTTCTAATTTGATCATTTCTTAGATTCTGGTGAATTGTATCGAATCCATTTTCGATTTTAAAGCAAACAGTAACCTTATAAAACTTTTTCTTTTGACTTTAATTTGAGTTTAACTCATATGAATTTACATAATATCTTGAATGAGGGAGAAGAAAAAGCTATCATACAACCGCTTTAAAAAATTTTTTTTTGTCCAACTAGATTCTAAAACTAGTAATTTCTATTTCTTTTAAAAAAAAATTCCAACAACAAAACGTCTTCCACACCTCTGAAAAGAGAATTTCTATATCTCACATCCACTTAAATTGTGGGAATATGAGAATATTTTTCATTGAATTGAAAGAATTTTTTATTGAATAGAAGATGATTTTACATCAACAAGTAAAGGAAAAAAGAAAGTATTTAGTACATACTTTTGATACTAATTCAAATATCATTGTTGTGTCAGAAGAAGGATATCTATACTGATTCGGTATACTCTTAAGGCGCCCTCGGTACAATATTGACGATCTCAAAAATATTAAATTTCAGTTAATTGTCATTTACTGATCTCATCTTTTACGGAATCGATCTTCTTTGATTGTACAAGAATATGTGGAGCTCAGCATGTCTGGAAGCACAGGAGAACGTTCATTTGCTGATATTATTACCAGTATTCGATATTGGGTCGTTCGTAGAATCACTATACCTTCCCTATTCATTGCGGGTTGGTTATTTGTCAATACAGGTTTAGCTTACAATGTGTTTGGAAGCTCGTGGCCAAACTAGTATTTTACAGAGATCTGACAAGGAATTCCATTAATAACTGGCCGTTTTGATTCTTTGGAACAACTCGATGAATTTAGTAGATCGTTTTAAGAGGCCCTTATGACTATAGATCGAACCTATCAATTTTTATAGTACGATGGTTGGCTGTTCACGGCCTAGATGTACCTACCGTCTTTTTTTTGGGATCAACATCAGCAATGCAGTTCATCCAACGATAAACTTAATCCGAATTATAGAGCTACGACACAATCAAACCCGAACAAATAAAATGTTGAATTGAGTTGTAGCAGTCTCTACTGGGGTTATTACTCAATTTTTTACTTGCTGTATTATTTTCCAATTATTTCTTCAATTAAAAAAAAATAAAAAAAAAATAAGATTCTCTTAGCTCATTCAGAAGGATCTCATAATTTAATTATCCATGACTGTTTATGTTTCTAGCATGACCACTTGATGAAATCTGGAGGGAAGTGGGTTAAATAGCCGATACTACTCGAAGGATTCCTCTTTGGATAATAGGTACTGTAGCTGGTATTCTTGTAATCGGTTTAATAGGTATTTTCTTTTATGGTTCATATTCCGAATTGGGTTCATCCCTGTAGTAATCGACTGAATTGAGTTGTCATCATGAAAGTGTAAGAACTTAACGGGATTCCCTTCTTAGTTTGTTTGATTCAAAGGGGAAGGGCCCGTTGAGTTCTTAAGAATCATAATATTTTTTTCGTCTAAATGCTAAAATGGATTTGTTTTTCTTTTCAAAAACTCCATTTTTCTCATTTTTCTGAGCATGTTTTTGAAAAATTCACTTCATTGAGTTAGTCAGACAATCTCTTCTTTTTATATGATAGTATCTATCGGTACTTTCAAAGTTTGAAGAAAGAAGGAATCACTCAATTTCTTGGGTGCTATCATATATTAGATAGTGTGCAAATCCTTTCTATACTAATCTAATGTAGAACCTTACTCTCTATATTACATTATATTGATTTTTTATTGTTTTCCTATTTCATCATCAAATTTTTATAAGATAAGTTGATTGAAGAAGTTTTATTTAATTAATAAAATTTCCTCTCTTTTTTGTTTTGTTTCTCCACCAATTCATATATTATATGTTAGGGGGCAGGTGTAGGGTTTCTGATACATTTGGAAAGAAGACTAGGAATTTTTAACAAACAGGATCAAGAATCATTACTCTTTCGTTTCAACACAAGAAAAAAGGATTTTTCTACACCACTTTCTTGTGTCAAAAACTAGGAAGACAAATAATCCCTCCTAGAATTTTTTCTTCCCCGCATTTATCCCCCGCTTCCCTATGTCTAGTATTTAAACAAATTTTACTTTCTTTCTCTTTAGAATAGAAAACTATTGATACGTTTTATGGCAGGTAAATCTAGCAATAGTAACATAGTTACACTACTCCAATTAAAAAAAACTAAATCAAAATAAATGAAAGCCAAATACTCTTCTTCAAAATCTACATACTATGTGGTATAAGGGATTCCCAGCATCTCGTAGAAAAAGAGTATGCAATGTAGATTGTGAAGAAGAGTATAAATAAGACAAAGGACTTCTCATAATTTCAATTTTCTTATCATAAATAGTCACCAACAAGAATTTGATTCTTTTTACGTACTTGATATCGATAAATCTGCGAATCTAGAAACTCATTTCGGGCAATTTAACCTTCTCAAATTGTTTCTTTTGAAGAACCAAAAAAATTTGTGCCAAAATAACAGATGCCAAGAAGAACAAAAGTCCTTGGACACGTAATGGATCTTGAAGTACTATTTCTACATCTCCCCGACCAAAGCTGCATACATTACGATTACTCGTTAATAGTTGGTCAAATTAGATAGATTCTCCCTCGGAAACTAAATTCTAGTCCGGGAGGGATAATATCAACCACTTGACGTCCCTCCGACGCATCTGTTATGATTATCTCATACCCCCCCCCTTTTCTTTTCGTATGATTTTGCTTATTATACCTGCTGCTGTAGCATTATAAACTGTATTGTTACTCTTGTTTCCGTCGGGATAAATCTGACCCCTTCCCCTGTTCCCGCCTACGTATATAGGATATTTTAAGAAGATTCTCATATTCCCGCAGTCGCCCTTTGGTTGGGCATTGGTGCAACATTACCTATTGATAAATCCCTAACTTTAGGTCTTTTTAAAATATTTTAATTGATTCAATTGTGAACTAACATGACATGTGTATCTAGGGAATAGTTTCTTCAAAACGAATTCTCCCTAGATACATCTATTCAATTTAATTATGAATTTCTTTCTAATATCTAATATATGAGATATTAATTGTGCTAAATTGTTCTTTTTCAATTTATTTTCGCTAAGTAAATCCAATAGATTTTAAATAATTTTTTGCTAAATCAATTACGAAATATTTTTCTAAAATGCCCAATATCTGTTTTATATCTTCGCTACGAAAATGTTCAATTTTCATATGATCTTCTTGGCTGTTATTCAAAAGGTCCAATAATGTATATATATTGGACATTTTGAGGAAATTATTAGATCCTGGAAGACAATTCTGATTGGTCATTAAAATCGATTTCAATGCTATTTGTTTTTTGGCTTTTTACGAGTTTAGCCAATTTATATGAAAGGTAAAAGGGCAAAGAACCGTGTGTTGATTGTCCTGTAAATATAAGTTATCTTCCTCCATATGTAAAAAGGGAATAAATACAATTAAATTTAGGGATGCGTCATGAAGTTCTTCATTCGGAGTTAACTTCCCTTTGTCCATATTTCGATAAAANAAAGTGTCAGCTACCCAGCAAACTTTCATAATTAAATACCGTTACTGTATAGGTATATCTGATTGTGAAAGACCTATTACTGGATAATTCATGGGTAGAGCCAAAGCGTGTGAACTATACAAGTTCGCAATACCATCAATTAGTTGATTAAATATTAAATAAAGTATAAAGTAAAGGTTACGGTGTATAGAGAAGACCTCACCGTTTAAGAAGTAACCATAGAAACGAAGGAACCCACTATTTCTTTTATTTACAATATTTTTGATACCTAGGAAAACACAATTTCTTAGTTCTGTCATATTTCACAGTGAAATACCTAAAAAGAAATTGTGGTCGGGAAGGTTAGAGTAGCCAAAGCCATTGGAAATATTATTTTATACATTGGAAAAATCCGTTTTGTTATTAATAGACTAGGAAGGGGAAAAAGAATAACTGAAAGAAAGGCAATCTATTAGTTATTCATCAAAGTTTCATTTATTCAATGACCAGAATTAAACGGGGATATATAGCTCGGAGACGTAGAACAAAAATTCATTTATTTGCATCAAGCTTTCAAGGGGCTCATTCAAGGCTTACTAGAACTATTACTGAACATAAAATAAGAGCTTTAGTTTCGGCTCATCGGGATAGGGAGAGGAAAAATAGAGATTTTCGTCGTTTGTGGATCGCTAGGATAAACGCAGTAATTCGCGAAAGGGGTATCCTATAGTTGTATTAGATTAATACACGATCTGTAAAAGAGACAATTGCTTCTTAACCGTAAAATACTTGCACAAATAGCTATATCAAATAGGAATTGTCTTTATATGATTTCGAACGAAATCATAAAGGAACTAGATTGGAAAGAATCCACGAGAATAATTTAAATGGAGTCACCCGTAGAATGAACTGAGGGAAGGTTAGGTAGAAATTAGTATGAGAAAATATACTAAAGTAGTCAAAATGAATGAACACGTTCAATTCAATAAAAACAGATTTCTTTGTTTTGGATTCATTTTTTTCTTTGGACACGATACTCAAATCTAGATTCACTCAAATCTAGGTTCTTGTAATTATGAAGTGAAGAAAAAGTAAGCCTATTTATTTCGGGCTTTAAACCCAGTAGTTCTAGCGGTCGACTCAGTTCTTTCAAATTGTTTCTCATTATTGAGAAAGGTAACAAAGATAAAATACAAGCTAGTTTTATAGCAAGAGTAATTAATCGTTGTTGTTTCAAGGTCAATATATTCACATGTCTTGATAATATTTTTCCTTGTTCACTAATAAATCGACTAATTAAACTCATGTTTCTATAATCAATTCGATCCCCCGATTGAATCGGGGGCAAACACCTACGAAGAGATCGCTTGAATTTAAGAATTCATTTATTTTTAAAAATATGAATAGCAAACATATTGTTATCCAGGTTGACCAAAATAGAAATGATTTTCTAATTTGATCATTTCTTAGATTCTGGTGAATTGTATCGAATCCATTTTCGATTTTAAAGCGAACAGTAACCTTATAAAACTTTTTCTTTTGACTTTAATTTGAGTTTAACTCATATGAATTTACATAATATCTTGAATGAGGGAGAAGAAAAAGTTATCATACAACCGCTTTAAAAATTCTTTTTTTTGTCCAACTAGATTCTAAAACTAGTAATTTCTACTTCTTTTAAAAAAAAATTCCAACAACAAAACGTCTTCCACAACTCTGAAAAGAGAATTTCTATATCTCACATCCACTTAAATTGTGGGAATATGAGAATATTTTTCATTGAATTGAAAGAATTTTCTATTGAATAGAAGATGATTTTACATCAACAAGTAAAGGAAAAAAGAAAGTATTTAGTACTTACTTTTGATACTAATTCAAATATCATTGTTGTGTCAGAAGAAGGATATCTATACTGATTCGGTATACTCTAAAGGCGCCCTCGGTACAATATTGACGATCTCAAAAATATTAAATTTCAGTTAATTGTCATTTACTGATCTCATCTTTTACGGAATCGATCTTCTTTGATTGTACAAGAATATGTGGAGCTCAGCATGTCTGGAAGCACAGGAGAACGTTCATTTGCTGATATTATTACCAGTATTCGATATTGGGTCATTCGTAGAATCACTATACCTTCCCTATTCATTGCGGGTTGGTTATTTGTCAATACAGGTTTAGCTTACAATGTGTTTGGAAGCTCGTGGCCAAACTAGTATTTTACAGAGATCTGACAAGGAATTCCATTAATAACTGGCCGTTTTGATTCTTTGGAACAACTCGATGAATTTAGTAGATCGTTTTAAGAGGCCCTTATGACTATAGATCTAACCTATCAAATTTTTACAGTACGATGGTTGGCTGTTCACGGCCTAGATGTACCTACCGTCTTTTTTTTGGGATCAACATCAGCAATGCAGTTCATCCAACGATAAACTTAATCCGAATTATAGAGCTACGACACAATCAAACCCGAACAAATAAAATGTTGAATTGAGTTGTAGCAGTCTCTACTGGGGTTATTACTCAATTTTTTACTTGCTGTATTATTTTCCAATTATTTCTTCAATTAAAAAAATAAAAAAAAATAAGATTCTCTTAGCTCATTCAGAAGGATCTCATAATTTAATTATCCATGACTGTTTATGTTTCTAGCATGACCACTTGATGAAATCTGGAGGGAAGTGGGTTAAATAGCCGATACTACTCGAAGGATTCCTCTTTGGATAATAGGTACTGTAGCTGGTATTCTTGTAATCGGTTTAATAGGTATTTTCTTTTATGGTTCATATTCCGAATCGGGTTCATCCCTGTAGTAATCGACTGAATTGAGTTGTCATCATGAAAGTGTAAGAACTTAACGGGATTCCCTTCTTAGTTTGTTTGATTCAAAGGGGAAGGGCCCGTTGAGTTCTTAAGAATCATAATATTTTTTTCGTCTAAATTCTAAAATGGATTTGTTTTTCTTTTCAAAAACTCCATTTTTCTCATTTTTCTGAGCATGTTTTTGAAAAATTCACTTCATTGAGTTAGTCAGACAATCTCTTCTTTTTATATGATAGTATCTATCGGTACTTTCAAAGTTTGAAGAAAGAAGGAATCACTCAATTTCTTGGGTGCTATCATATATTAGATAGTGTGCAAATACTTTCTATACTAATCTAATGTAGAACCTTACTCTCTATATTACATTATATTGATTTTTTATTGTTTTCCTATTTCATCATCAAATTTTTTATAAGATAAGTTGATTGAAGAAGTTTTATTTAATTAATAAAATTTCCTCTCTTTTTTGTTTTGTTTCTCCACCAATTCATATATTATATGTAAGGGGGCAGGTGTAGGTTTCTGATACATTTGGAAAAATTGAAACGAAGACTAGGAATTTTTAACAAACAGGATCAAGAATCATTACTCTTTCGTTTCAACACAAGAAAAAAGGATTTTTCTACACCACTTTCTTGTGTCAAAAACTAGGAAGACAAATAATCCCTCCTAGAATTTTTTCTTCCCCGCATTTATCCCCCGCTTCCCTATGTCTAGTATTTAAACAAATTTTACTTTCTTTCTCTTTAGAATAGAAAACTATTGATACGTTTTATGGCAGGTAAATCTAGCAATAGTAACATAGTTACACTACTCCAATTAAAAAAAACTAAATCAAAATAAATGAAAGCCAAATACTCTTCTTCAAAATCTACATACTATGTGGTATAAGGGATTCCCAGCATCTCGTAGAAAAAGAGTATGCAATGTAGATTTTGAAGAAGAGTATAAATAAGACAAAGGACTTCTCATAATTTCAATTTTCTTATCATAAATAGTCACCAACAAGAATTTGATTCTTTTTACGTACTTGATATCGATAAATCTGCGAATCTAGAAACTCATTTCGGGCAATTTAACCTTCTCAAACTGTTTCTTTTGAAGAACCAAAAAAATTTGTGCCAAAATAACAGATGCCAAGAAGAACAAAAGTCCTTGGACACGTAATGGATCTTGAAGTACTATTTCTACATCTCCCCGACCAAAGCTGCATACATTACGATTACTCGTTAATAGTTGGTCAAATTAGATAGATTCTCCCTCGGAAACTAAATTCTAGTCCGGGAGGGATAATATCAACCACTTGACGTCCCTCCGACGCATCTGTTATGATTATCTCATACCCCCCCCCTTTTCTTTTCGTATGATTTTGCTTATTATACCTGCTGCTGTAGCATTATAAACTGTATTGTTACTCTTGTTTCCGTCGGGATAAATCTGACCCCTTCCCCTGTTCCCGCCTACGTATATAGGATATTTTAAGAAGATTCTCATATTCCCGCAGTCGCCCTTTGGTTGGGCATTGGTGCAACATTACCTATTGATAAATCCCTAACTTTAGGTCTTTTTAAAATATTTTAATTGATTCAATTGTGAACTAACATGACATGTGTATCTAGGGAATAGTTTCTTCAAAACGAATTCTCCCTAGATACATCTATTCAATTTAATTATGAATTTCTTTCTAATATCTAATATATGATATATTAATTGTGCTAAATTGTTCTTTTTCAATTTATTTTCACTAAGTAAATCCAATAGATTTTAAAATAATTTTTTGCTAAATCAATTACGAAATATTTTTCTAAAATGCCCAATATCTGTTTTATATCTTCGCTACGAAAATGTTCAATTTTCATATGATCTTCTTGGCTGTTATTCAAAAGGTCCAATAATGTATATATATTGGACATTTTGAGGAAATTATTGATCCTGGAAGACAATTCTGATTGGTCATTAAAAATCGATTTCAATGCTATTTGTTTTTTGCTTTTTACGAGTTTAGCCAATTTATCATGAAAGGTAAAAGGGAACAAAGAAACCGTGTGTTGATTGTCCTGTAAATATAAGTTATCTTCCTCCATATGTAAAAAGGGAATAAATAAATCAATTAAATTTAGGGATGCGTCATGAAGTTCTTCATTCGGAGTTAAACTTCCCTTTGTCCATATTTCGATAAAAAGTATCTCTTGTTTTTCATTCCCATTCCCATAAGAATGAATACTATGATTCGCGTTTCAAACAGGCATGAATACAACATCTATAGGATAACTTCCATCTTGAAAATTATGTGGCGTTTTTATAAGATATCCATGATTTCTCTTTATTTGTAATCCAATACAAAAATCAATTGGTTCCATTAAACTAGCTATATGTTGTGTATTATCAACGATTTCCACGTAAGGTGGCAACATTATATCTTGAGCAGTTACATATCCAGGACCCTTTACAAAGATAGACGCCTCAGAAGTTCCATATAAATTACTTCTCAATACAATCTCTTTCAAATTCATTAAAATTTCATGTACCGATTCTTGAATGCCTGTTATGGTAGAATATTCATGTGCTACTTTCTCAGATTTTACACATGTGATACATGTTCCATCTATTTCCCCAAGTAAAGCTCTTCGCATCGCACTTCCTATTGTGTCGGCTTGGCCTTTCATAAGTGGAGAAAGAATAAAATGTCCATAATAAAGGTGTTTACTGTCTGTTCTTGATTCAACACACTTCCACTGTAGTGTCCGAGTAGATAATGTTCTTTCTCTTGAATCATAGTAATATTATTTGATTAGATCATCGAATCTTTTATTTCTCTTGAGATTTCTTCAATGATCAGTTCTACACACGTCTTTTTTCGGAGGTCTTCATCCATTATGTGGCATCAGAGTTACATCCCATACGAAAGTTAATAGTATACCACTGCGACGAATAGATCGTAATGTTGCATCTCTTCCGAGACCGGGACCTTTTATCATGACTTGTGCTCGTTGCATACCTTTATCCACTACTGTACGAATAACATTTGATGTTGCGGTTTGATCAGCAAACGGTGTTCCTCTTCTCGTACCTTTGAATCCAAAAGTACCAGCCGAGGACCAAGAAACTACTCGACCCCGTACATCTATAATTGTGACAATGGTATTATTGAAACTTACTTGAACATGAATAACTCCCTTTGGTATTCTACGTGCACCCTTACGTGAATTAATACGTCCATTCTGAGGCGAACTACTTTTCGGTATAGCTTTTGCCAAATTTTATCATCTGGTAAATATGAACCAGAGATATATGGATATATCCATTTCATGACAAAACAGATTCTGTATTTGTACATCGGCTCTTCTGGCAAGTCTGATTAGCCCTGTCTTTGTTTGTGTCTCGGGTTGGAACAAATTACTATAATGCGCCCCCTCCTACGGATTAGTCGACATTTTTCACAAATTTTACGAACAGAAGGTCTTATTTTCATATTTATCATTTTCATATCTAAAAAATTAAAAAAATAGGGAAAATGCGGCTATCGGAATCGAAATGATGACTATCGCATTATAAATGCGATGCTCTAACCTCTGCGCTAAGCGGGCCCACATCACAGAAATCTTATATGCATAGTAATTGACTAAACTACTGAATTGGAATCTTAGTTATTAACTAATCAATATTCTATTTAATATTTAGAGCATAAGGATTAATATAGCGATCTAGAATTTCGATTTATCACAATTCTAATACTAATATTATTAAATAGTGATTATAAATATTGTTAGTATTCTTTGATTTTCAATTTGAATTGAATGGTAAATATTCTTTTTCATTTCTTTTTTTTTTGGCATTTGAAATACTTTTTATTACGGTTCTATATTATATTCTATATTTGTATATTATATTCTATATTATATATAAATCTCATTCTATATTTATTTCAAATTCTAATTGTTTAATGGAATGGTTAGTTATAACTAATGAGACATTCCTCGGCTTTCAGGGGAAAGTGAAGATAAAAAACAAGATTCGATCGTTCAATTATTCCAAATTAAATGGCAAAATGACATGAAGCGACACATATAGATCGAGTATATATCCATCTATATTGAATTTGAATTTCGGATTCCGAAATGATAAAATCATTTTTGATTGGACAAAAAAAGGGTCTCCTATAGAAGATAGTTAATAAAATCAAAGAGGAGAAAACACGTTTTTGAGATAGGAATCGGTATCTAATGAATTCAATGGTTCTAGTATAAATGAAAGAAGAATAAAAAGGAATGAAATCACAACGAGATCCTAATCTCAAAACAAAAAGAAAGGGGGATATGGCGAAATTGGTAGACGCTACAGACTTAATTGGATTGAGCCTTGGAAACTTATTAAGTGATCACTTTCAAATTCAGAGAAACCCTGGAATTAACAAAAATAGTAATCCTGAGCCAAATAATGTTTTCTGAAAACAAACAAAGGTTCAGAAAAAAGGATAGGTGCAGAGACTCAATGGAAGCTATTCTAACAAATGGAGTTAAATGCGTTCGTAGAGGACTCTTTACATCGAAACTTCAAAAAGAAAAAGAATGAAGTGAAGGATAAACGTATATACATACGCATTGAATACTATATCAAATGATTAATGACGACCCGAACCCGTAGTTTTTCTATAAAAAATCAAAGAATTGGTGTGAATCCATTCTACATTGAAGAAAAACCGAATATTCATTGATCAAATCATTCACTCCATAGTCTGATAGATCTTTTGAAGAACTGATTAATCGGACGAGAATAAAGATAGAGTCCCGTTCTACATGTCAATACCGGCAACAATGAAAATTATAGTAAAAGGAGAATCCGTCGACTTTAAAAATCGTGAGGGTTCAATCCCCTCTATTCCTAAAAAGACTATTAACTCCCCAAATATTTATCCGACCCCCTTTCCTTAGCAGTTCCAAATTCCTTATCTTTCTCTTTCACTCTATCCTTTTAGAAATGGATTTTTTTTCTAAGAGTAAATGGCTTTCTCTTATAACAAATTGATATCTATGATACACATAGAAATGAAAATCTTTGAGCAAGGAATCCCTAGTTGAATGTTTCCCGATCAATACAATATCATTACTCATATTGAAACTTACAAAGTCATCTTTTTGAAGATCGAAGAAATCCCTTGGCTTTGATAAAAAAATTTAATCGACTTTTGTCCTTTTAATTGACATAGACCCCAGTTATATGATAAAATGAGGATACTACGGAAAGGACTCTAAATCCTCATGTTAGCGGTTCCAATCGAGATTGGTTTGGTTTGGTAATAGGACTGTAAATCCTCGTGCCACCAGTTCCAATCGAGATTGCGAATAGCCGGGATAACTCAGTTGGTAGAGCAGAGGACTGAGAATCCTCGTGTCACCAGTTCAAAGCTGGTTCTTGGCACATGATTAATTTGTATGGGTCTCTCTTCCCTATAATTAATTTTTAATTAATTGATATGAATCCACATAAATATTTTTTTATAGTCTAGATTAGAATAATAGCTTTATCCAGTTTGGCGAGATATACCCCATCTAAAATATAGATGGGTAGAGATTCTTAGATAAAGTATCTAAAAGAATTTGATTCTATCTCCTCTTTTTTTCTACTCTTGTTCAAACGAATTTGAATACGTAATACATATTAGAAAGACGTAATACATATTAGAAAGGTAAAATTAGTTAATTGTGGAAAGGCTCAAAAGTAGAATCCGAATCTAGGGGGGTTGAAATAGACAAGATTCAGCTTATATCCAAAGAAATAGAATCCGATATTATCTCAGTTCTTTGGCTTTTCTTTCATATTAGATTTCTTTATTCTAGATTTCTCCATTCCTTCCTATATTCCTTTCTAGAACCCGTCTAAGTAATGTGCGCAGTACAAAGTTTATGATGCATAAAATCATTTGGTTCATCCTATTGGTGTGACCCATCCGAAAGAAGTATCTTCCAAATAAATATGAGAATTCCAACGAATCCCTAATTTTCTTTTGTTGTTAGGCTTAATCTATAAAAAAAAACGTGCAATCCTTGAATATCTGAAATTATCTAACCGGAAATAACTTTCTTATCATTCAATGAGCATCTTGTATTTAATAAACATTGGGGGAAATATAATCCTTACGTAAGGTCCATCTTATCAAACTTTCAGGCATTAAGATACATTTCAAGCATGGATGATTACCGTAACAGATTCCCAACATATCATATGATTCTCGTTCTTGAAAATCCACGTTTTTCCAAACCCAAAAAATAGATAGAATTCTAGGATTCCTCTTGGAGGCAAATACTTTTATGCATAGCTCTTATGGTTGAGCCACACCATCCTCTATTCTCGTAAGATGTTACACACTTAGGGTAAGTGTTTTTTTAAACATATGTATAAAAAGAAAATACTTCATTTTATTTAGCCCCTTCATTCTTACTATAACTAGTTATTTTGGTTTTCTATTAGCGGCTTTAACTATAACCTCATCTCTGTTTATTGGTCTGAGCAAGATACGACTTATTTAAATTGAATATTTAAAATGAAAAATTTGTAAAAAGAAATTCTTCTGTGGGATTACGTGTATTCTATATTTACTTACGTTACCAATTGTCAATTCTTGTTCATTGTGATTGAGACTCATGTCAATTCGGATTAATATTTAGGTACCGATATTACCTATTTTTTTCTACTTTCAAACAAAAAAATGATTGAAGTTTTCTATTTGGAATTGTGTTAGGTCTAATTCCTATTACTTTGGCTGGATTATTCATAACTACAATTTACAATATAGGCGTGGTGATCAGTTGGACCTTTGATTAATTAACATTTATTTTTTATTGACCTCCTCCTTTCTTTAATTCACAGGCACAGAGGTAAAATATCGATTGTTGTGAAAGTTACTTAATGGATATATTTTATTCTAATTCAATCTAAGATGCAAAAAATCACGCTCTGTAGGATTTGAACCTACGACATCGGGTTTTGGAGACCCACATTCTACAAAACTGAACTAAGAGCGCTTTTTTATCAGAATAGATAAGACTGCAAACAAAAGGATTCTTTTCATAACCCCAATACGTTTTGTATGCATATACTAGTATAGTATGATAAAAATCAAAGATTATGTCCAATTTGAAGCAATCTCAAGTGATCCCTCATTACTGCTCCTTTGAGCAGTAATAGGTAGGGATGACAGGATTTGAACCCATGACATTTTGTACCCAAAACAAACGTGCTACCATGCTGCCCCACATGCTTTCAATTGTTCTACAGTGTAATTGTAGAGAATTCATGTCTTGTTTTCCACATGGTTATTAACTCCATTGATATATATAAATTTCTGCTCATTTTGTCTTTTTGGTCTCATTTAACATATAATAGTAAAAGGAAAACACTTCTCTTATAAATTATATATAAAATACTTATATAAAATTATATACAAAATATATAAATATAGAACCCATCATAAAAATAAATTAGTATTTTTCAGAAATTCGGTAAGAAAGAAGGGGATGTATTTTTTTTTTCTGTTTAAAGAAAAGGAAAATCTTATTTACCGAATCCTTGTACATTTCAATTTGAATTAGGAATTCTGTGTCCAACTCTAAGCAGCCCTTAACTACTTATGCATCTGATCATATATGTATTATCTATTCCAACAAATAATACAAAAGAAGGAGGATTTTCAATGCAAGATCTAAAAACATATCTCTCTGTAGCACCAGTACTAAGTACGCTATGGTTCGAGGCTTTAGCAGGTATATTGATAGAGATTAATCATTTTTTCCTGGATGAGTTGACATTCCCCTTTTTTCATTCCAGTTATTGTCATGGGAAGGAATGAAGAAAATTAGAGATCCAATCAAATATTGGTGATGAATCCCTCTCTCCCTCTTTTCTCTTTTTCCCTTTTTAGAATAAGGGAGGAAAGAGAAAGAATACAAAAAGTGGATTCAACATTCGGGTTCAAATTCGAATTAACTTAATGTTAATCATAGAGGAATGGGGGTAGAATAGAAATGGTGGTCTAGGGCAAGAGTATTACACAAGATACTTAAATGATTACTTCAATTTGAAATATACTTTAGAAAAATAATTGTATTTACTATGACTTTACTTTACTATTACTTTATTTTCGTGATTTTAATCTTTTACATTTAGAATTGGATTTCAAGTTAGTAATTTCTAATTTATCCTTTCTTTGTTTTGAATCGAATATAGAAGAGTTGAGTAAATCAAAAATCAAAAGGAGGTTCATGGCCAAGGGGACAGATGTCCGATTAACGGTTATTTTGGAATGTACTAGTTTTTAAAGTCGTGCAACATCATCATATTTGATTTAGTTTGACTAAGTCTTGCAGTAGCTATTTTCTAGCAGTTAGTTGTCACTTTGTTATTTAATTAGTTCTTGATATTTTCCTAGTGGTAGTTCGTGCAGATTTGTTCTCCTAGAGTTTAGGGCAGTAGTTTAGTGGGATTATGATTCCACAAATTCTGTAAGCCTATATTAGGCCACTGAACGTATTAAATAAAATCAATCTGCAACTCCTTTTCTGCAAAATAGTTTCACTGTTTTTCTCTTCTTTTTCTTCTTTCCTGTTATTTGTCGTTTGATTATTGAGCTTCCTGTTGCGTTTAGTTCATCATTTGGTATCATAACCAGCACGATGAATGATCTTCAAGTAGTTGGTGGAATAAAAAAACTCAATAACCAGAACTACAATACATGGACAACTTGTATAATGTCATATATGCAAGGCCAAGATCTTTGGGAAGTCGTCAATGGAAGTGAAGTTACCCAACCAGAGGCAGAGGATGCCATTGGAACGTTGCGTAAGTGGAAGATCAAAGCAGGCAAAGCAATGTTTGCGCTCAAAACAACAATCGACGAAGATGTGTTGGAGCATGTTCGTGATGCTAAAACACCGAAAGAAGCATGGGACACACTTGCTACACTTTTCTCAAAGAAGAACGATGCAAGGTTAAAACTTTTGGAGAGGAAGTTATTATCAACAGAGCAACGTGATATGACAATTGCCAAATAATTTCACAAAGTCAAAAGGATATGCCGTGAAATTTCAGATTTGGATTCAACAACACCAATTGGGGAAACCGGGGTAAAAAAAATTATTATCCATGGTTTGAGATCTGAATACAGAGGTTTTGTTGCTACTGTACAGGGATGGACAAATCAGCCATCACTTGTTGAGTTTGAAAATTTACTTGTTGGCCAAAAAGCCATGGCGAAGCAAATGGCAGGACTCTCGATTAAGAAAGAGGAAGAAGCTCTCTACACAACAAGACCAGGAATATCAAACTAGCTGCTGGTGGGTTTAAGAATAAACATTCTCAAGGAGATGAAGATTTTCGCTCAAGTGGAGTTTCGAAGAATCAAAAGAACGATAAAAAAATTGAAGGCAAGTGTTACAATTGTGGGAAGAAGGGTCATATGGAAAAGAATTGTTGGTTTGAGAAACAACCTATTGAAAGTAACACAGCTACCTCAAATTCCAATGAGAAAAGTGAAGATGTTTGGGATGCTAAAGCATTTTTTTCTATGGAAGAGGAGGATTTAGCACTTGCATCGACTATATCTGAGTCAATTGATCATGAGAATGACTGGATAATTGATTCGGGTTGTGCAAATCATATGATATGTGATAAACAAAAGTTGCAGGATCCATCAGTGTACAAGGGTAGTCGTGTTGTAGTAACAGCTAATAATTCAAGGTTACCGATAGCTCATATTGGTAAGACGACAGTATCTCTTCAACAAGGGATCAACCAAATATCACTTAAGAATGTCTATCATGTTCCATCTATGAGGAAAAACTTGCTTTCAGTGTCACAATTAACAACATCTGGAAACTATGTCTTGTTTGGTCCTGATGATGTGAGGATTTATCAGGATCTCAAGAACTTAGAAAATACATTTATGAAGGGGAGTAGATTAGAGTCAGTCTATGTGATGTCTGTAGAGTCTGCATATGTAAAAAAGACAAAAAATAATGAGACTGCTGATTTGTGGCATATGAGATTGGGTCATGTGAGTTATTCCAAGTTAAATGTTATGATGAAGAAGTCAATGATCAAGGGTCTTCCTCAACTTGAAGTAAGAACATACATTGTATGTTCAGGATGTCAATTCGGTAAAGCTCACCAGTTGCCATTTGTAGAGTCCAAATTTAAAGCTGATGAACCACTACAATTAGTTCATTATGATGTGTTTGGACCGGTCAAGAAATCATCAATCGGTGGAATGAAGTACATGGTGACCTTTATTGATGATTTCTCTAGGTATGTTTGGGTTTTCTTTATGAAAGAAAAATCTGATTCTTTTTCTATGTTTAAAGAGTTTAAAGAAACAACTGAGGGAGAACTGGGCAAGAAAATTGGTTGTTTAAGAACATACAACGGAGGGGAATACAACTCAATTGAGTTCTCTCAATACCTAAGAGAATACGTAATTCGTCATCAATATACTTGTGCCTACACGCCACAGCAAAATGGCATTGCAGAGAGGAAGAATACACATTGAGCAGAAATATGTCGCACTATGTTACATGCGAAGAATATCCCTGGAAGATTTTGGGCAGAAGCAATGAGGATTGCATCATATGTCATCAACAGACTTCCTCAACAAAGGTTAGGTTTTCTTTCACCTTTTGAGAAGTTGTGGAATATGAAAGCTAATGTCAGTTATTTGCGAGTATTTGGATGTGTGTGCTATGTTTTTATACCTGATCAGTTACGTAGCAAATTGGACAAGAAATCTGTTAAATGCATTTTTGTAGGCTATGATAATCAAAGAAAAGGGTGGAAATGTAGTGACTCTACAACTGGAAGGTGTTATACATCACGACATGTTGTATTTGATGAAACCTCTACATGGTGGTCTGCGGAAAAGGAGATATTACCAGACCAAACTAATCTGAAAAATAAAGTTGCAAATTACTTATTTTAGATCAAGTGAAGACGCCTATGTTGAACAAGGCACGACTCATAATTTTGGGCAATCAATTGTTCACCAGCCAACATGTGAAGGTAGTGAAACAAATGAAGGAGAAGTACCAGTTGTTCCACAATCCGAGACGAGAAGGTCTGAACGGGTTCAGAGGCAAAACCCCAAATATGCCAATGCAGCAATAATATAAGACGAATCTAGAAAAGAACCTGAAAGCTTTGAAGAAGCAGCTCAAAACACAACATGGACTAGAGCAATGGAGGAGGAGATCGCCGCACTAGAACAAAATCAAACCTGGGAACTTGTGCCGAAGCCACAAAGATGTGAAACCTATATCATGTAGATGGGTTTATAAAATAAAGTGTCGCACAAATGTGTTGTTGGAGAGGCATAAAGCTCATTTGGTAGCTCGGGGATTTACTCAAGAATATGGTTTGGATTATGATGAAACTTTTAGTCCAGTGGCGAAGTTTACAAGTGTGCTAGTCTTACTTGCACTTGCTGCTAGCAAAGATTGGAATTTGTGACAGATGGATGTTAAAAATGCATTTTTACATGGGGAGCTGGATCGGGAGATTTACATGGCTCAAACAATGGGTTTCCAAAGTCAAGAGCACCCTTGATATGTTTGTAAGTTGCGGAAGGCACTAAATGGCTTAAAGCAATCACCAAGGTCCTGGTACGGTAAAATTGCTGAATTCTTAACTCAAAGTGGTTATTTAATCACGGGAAAATGTACAAGTACCCCCTCAACCTATGCCCGAAAGCCCAGAGAGCACTTATAGTATACTAAGGTCCTATTATCCCCCTGAACTTAGTTTATAAGTAATTTTCTACCCCTTTTCGGCCTACGTGGCACTAGCTTGAAAAAAAAAGTCACATAGCGTTGGGCCCACAAGATAGTGCCACGTAGGCCAAAAGGGGTAGAAAATTATTAATAAAATAATTTCAGGTGGGTAATAGAACCTTAGTATAGTATAAGTGTGTCTCTGAGATTTCGGGCATAGGTTGAGGGGGTACTTGTGCATTAACCCTTTAATTACATCTGTAGATTCAAGTTTGTTTGTCACAGTCGATGGAGGGAAGCTAGTTATTGTGCTAGTATATGTTGATGCTTTGATTGTAACTGGGGATAATGAAGAAGAAATCGTCCAAACGAAGGAAAATTTATCTGTCCGATTTCATATGAAAGAACTTGGACAGCTTAATCACTTTCTTGGTTTGGAGGTTGATCGTACTCAAGAAGGAATTTTTCTTCATCAGCGGAAGTATTCCATAGACTTGTTGAAGAAATTTGGAATGTTGGATTGCTAGACAATTGCAACTCCAATTGAACCAAATGTCAAAATGTGTGCACACGAAGGAAAAGATTTAGAAGATGTGACAAAGTATCGCCAATTGGTAGGTAGTCTGATTTATTTAACTCAGACTCGACCAGATATTTCTTTAGGAGTTGGTGTGATGAGTCGCTACATGCACAATCCAAAGAAGAACCATATGGAGTCTGCTCGGCGAAGCTAAGATATGTGAAAATTACAATTGGTTATGGTCTTCTGTATAAAAGAAGTGAAGAATACAAGTTGGTTGGTTACTGCGACTCCGACTATGAAGGAGATCATGATACTCATTGTTCAACTACTGGATTCGTGTTTAAGTTTGGAGCTGGAGCAGTTTTTGGTGCAGCAAAAGGCAGCCAACGGTGTCGCTATCAACAACAGAAGCTGAGTATCGGGCAGTAAAAGTTGCATCTCAAGAAAGTACATGTCTTATGCTGCTGATGAAGGATTTAAAGCAACCAGTTGGCTATGCAGTTTCCTTGTTCTGTGACAATCAGTGAGCAATCAGTTTAGCTGAAAATCCCGTCTTTCATGCAAGGACTAAGCATGTGGAAATACATTACCACTTCATCAGAGAAAAGTGTTACAAGGAGAGATCAACTTGGAGCATATTCAAACAGAACAACAAATATCAGACTTGTTCACAAAAGGCTTATGCACTAATAAGTTTGAAAGTTCGTTAGGAGCTAGGCATTGCTAAGACTAGAGCTGATGTCGAGAGGAGGTGTTAAAGTCATGCAACATCAGCATATTTGATTTAGTTTGACTAAGTCTTGCAGTAGCTATTTTCTAGCAGTTAGTTGTCACTTTGTTATTTAATTAGTTCTTGATATTTTCCTAGTGGTAGTTAGTGCAGATTTGTTCTCCTAGAGTTTAGGGCAAGTAGTTTAGTGGGATTATGATTTCACAAATTATGTAAGCCTATATTAGACCACTGAACGTATTAAATAAAATCAATCTGCAACTCCTTCTCTCCAAAATAGTTTTACTGTTTTTCTCTTCTTTTTCTTCTTTCATGTTATTTGTCGTTTGATTATTGAGCTTCCTGTTGCATTTAGTTCATCACTAGTTGTGTCCAAAACAGTGTTGATGAGGTATCAAGAGGTATTTCCACATATATTACTCAAATGAACCAGCAAACTACGCCTAATCGATTTGAATTGAATTTTTTTTGTCCCTATTGTTACAAACATACGATTCATGGGGAGATAAATAAATAGAGGAACCAAGTACATGTGTCTTACCCTTTCAAGGAAGGGGAAAAATGACATTATATATATAACATATTTAAATCGAAAATAACAAATCCTATTTTTGAAAAATCCTATTTTGAGTGGATTTAAAATGAATTAGAATTAAGAAATAGGATTTTAGGGATAAGGAATAAATTAAACAAACAAACAAACCATGGATAAATCCAAGCGATCTTTTTGTAGGCGTTTGCCCCCGATTCAATCGGGGGATCGAATTGATTATAGAAACATGAGTTTAATTAGTCCATTTATTAGTGAACAATAAAAATTATTATCAAGATGTGTGAATAGATTGACCTTGAAACAACAACGATTAATTACTGTTGCTATAAAACAAGCTCGTATTTTATCTTTGTTACCTTTTCTCAATAATGAGAAACAATTTGAAAGAACCAAGTTTACCACTAGAACTACTGGTTTTAAAGTCCGAAATAAATACATTTACTTTTTCTTCAGTTGAATCATAATTACAAGAATCTAGATTTGAGTGAATCTAGATTTGAGTATCGTGTCCTAAGAAAAAAATGAATCGGAAAAAAAGAAATCTGTTTTTATTGAATTGAACGTGTTCATTCATTTTGACTACTTTACTATATTTTCTCATACTAATTTCTACTCTACCTTCCCGGAGTTCGTTCTCCGGGTAACTCCATTTAAATTATTTTGGTGGATTCTTTCCAATCAACTTCCTTTATGATTTCGTTCAAAATCATATAAAGACAATTCCTATTTGATATAGCTATTTGTGCAAGTATTTTATGGTTATGAAGCAACTGTATCTTGTACAGATCGTGTATTAATCTACTATAACTATAGGATACTCCCCTTTCGCGAATTACTGCGTTTATCCTAGTGATCCACAACGGACGAAAATCTATCTTTTTCCTATCCCTATCTTGATGGGCCGAAACTAAAGCTCTTATTTTCAGTTGAGTAATAGTTCTAGTAAGCCTTGAATGAGCCCCTCGAAATCTTGATGCAAATAAACGAATTTTTTTTCTACGTCTTCGAGCTATATATCCCCGTTTAATTTCGGTAATTGAATAAATGAAACTTTGAATAATAAATTATTGATTGCCTTTATTTCAGTTATTCTTTTCCCCCTTCCTAGTCTATTAATAACAAAACAGATTTTTCCAATGTATAAATTCAAAATTCCAATGGCTTTGGCTACTCTAACCTTACCGACCACAATTTGTTTTAGGTATTTCACTGTGAAATAAGAAAGAACTAAGAACTTGTGTTTTCCTAGGTATCAAAATATAGTAAATAAAAAACCTAATAAAAGAAATAGTGGGTTCCTTTGTTATTATGGTGACTTCTTAAATGGTGAGGTCTTCTATATATACCGGAGCCTTTACTTTATACTTTAATTTAATATTTAATCAACTAATTGATGTTATTGGGAACTTTTATAGCTCACACGCTTTGGATCTACCCATGAATTATCCAGTAATAGGTCTTTTACAATCAGATCTAACTATACATTAACAATATTTAATTATGAAAGTTTGTTGGGAGCTGACGCTCTTAGTCCGTTCTTGCCAAATTGGGAGCCTACCTAATCTTTATGTTTTATGCTTTTTAAATAATATTTCCTCCGATTAATGAATAACCATTTTTACCAATGGAGAATTTTTTATCATCTTAAATTTAGGTGATTGGATTTACACCAACGGAAACCATAAACTTCACATACAATAGAGGGATATGGTAGAGTTTTTTTTATTTTTTATTTTTTATAATGGATGGAGTTCCTTTTTCCATCCTATCCCATTCACTGTTACTGATCATTGATACTGTAAAAGTAGTTTTCTTGCTTTTTGTGCCAGCTCATGATCTAAACAAGTCTTACTTACACCCTAGTACATGTTCCTCGACGCTGAGGGCACCCACGAAGAGCGGGGGATTTCGTGACATTTCTGAGTGGTTGTCTTGTATTTCTAATAATTTGTTTAATAGTTTGCATGTTTAATCGTATACATAATATGATGGGTTGGTTTAGATTGATCCTAACCGAATAATGGTGAATTACTTCTATTTAATAGAATATTCAATTCGAAGATAAAATCTCAAATAACAGATTTGCGCGAAATCTATGTTATTTTCCTTGAACCGCTACAAAATGAACAATTCCATAAGCTTGGGATTCTGTTGCTGACATAAAAATATCTCTTTCCATATCTTCGTGTACAACCCAAAAGGGTTTGCCTGTTTTTTCTGCATAAACTCTTGTGAGCGTTTCACGAAATTTCGTCAGTTCTATCGCTTCCAGGACAAATTCGCCTAATTGTACCATATAAAAACCACTATAAAGTTCATGTATCATTACCCTGATGATATAACAAAATAAAAGTTTCCCCTATATTGCATGATAAAGAAAAGATAAAAGAAAGATAAAGAATAGAAAAAAGATAGAATTGAACAACTGTACATGCATCTTTTGTGCATACGGCTCTACAAGAATATTGACCCCCATCGAAGAAAGACAAAAATAGAATCTATCAGACTCAGATGGGTAAATAATCAAATTGCTGTCCTTCCTTTCGTAGGAGTTCAAAAATACTATGATGGCTCCGTTGCTTTACATGTTTATTTTTTTTTTGTCTGTGATTCAACAATCCCAAAGTTTCTTTTTAATCAGATCAAATAAGGAAAAATTATTTTTTTTCGTACTCTTTCAAAACATAAATATTATTAGAACTCTCCGGCATGAAAATAAAAAAGTTTGTGATGCTGAACTGAACTCCAGATAGATAATAGAAAATCGGAAATACCCCTTATCTCATACTACTCTCTCGATACATAATCTAATGTTTTGAAAAAAAGAAAAAAAAAATCTCATATCGAATTCAAAGTGTCATGCGATTATTACTTAGTATTCATATATTCTTTTTTCTCTCAAATAAAAACCTCATTGGCGCCAAGCGTGAGGGAATTCTATACGTTTGGTAAGTTGTCCTCCGGCCAGGATAAATGATCCCATTGAAGCATCTAATCCTAGGCATATTGTATGGATATTTGGTCGCACAAATTGCATAATATCATAAATGTCTATCCCAAGTATTACCCAGCCCCCAGGAGAGTTTACAAACAAATACAACTCTTTGTTCTCATCCTCAATACAGAGATACATCATAAGACCAATGAGTTGATTCACAAGGTCGGTACTAATCCCTTGTCTAAAAAAGTAATCTTTCTCGATAAAGTTGGTTGATTAGGGCAAAATTGTATCCCTTAGGAACCGTACATGCGCCTTTTGATGCATACAGTTCAAAAAAATTGTGAATCAATGTATAGATTCCAGTCCTCTCTTTTTTTTTCTACAAGGGTTCTTTCTTACTTCTAACGGAAGGGTTTTTCTTCGATTTTTCAATAAAGACGAGTTTTTACTCCTTTTTGATATCTCCTATTATAAAATTCGAAGTTATAAGAAAGGGTCATTAAACTTATCGAATTAACTTCTCATTGATGTATTATTTCATCGAGATTTAATCCAAACTGCGACGATATTTTCTTGTTCCTGAATGGGTCTGTTTCATCTTTCTAGGTTTATGCTCTACTCCGGGTAAAGATCCGCCCTATTTGGATTTGTACATATAGGACAAATGCTCCCATTACCATTTCTTTTTGTATTTTTTTTCAATTCATTTTATACAAGTATTTATTAGAGTTCAAATAACTTTGCTTGACAATTAGGATCTCTTTACAAAGAAAAATATGAATAGCAATCATAGATATCTTACATAGATATCTTACAATTCCAATTGTTTTTTTTCTAAACGGAGCCTGGATACTTCATTTATTTAGTCCAACCAAACCAACCATAAATTATTTTAAATATGGACAAACTTCATAAAGAAATATGTTTGCTATTCATATTTTAAAAACAAATCTGTATAGATACTTCCATTATAAGTGGTAGTGAGAGTTACGACGACAGTTACATTTATAGGGCCATTTGTAGTGGTCAAAGTCTAAATAGTAGTGAAAACGAGGGTTCCAGTAGAGGAACTCGCACAAAGGGCAGTGATTTAACTATAAGAGAAAGTTCTAATGATCTCGAGGTAACTAAAAATTACAAGCATTTGTGGGTTCAATGCGAAAATTGTTATGGATTAAATTATAAGAAATTTTTGAAATAAAAAATGAATACCTGTGAACAATGTGGATATCATTTGAAAATGAGTAGTTCAGGTAGAATTCAACTTTTGATCAATCTGGGTACTTGGGATCCTATGGATGAAGACATGGTATCGCTGGATCCCATTGAATTTCATTCGGAGGAGGAGCCTTATAAAGATCGTATTGATTCTTATCAAAGAAAGACAGGATTAACAGAGGTTGTTCAAACAGGCATAGGCCAACTAAACAACATTCCCGTAGCAATTGGGTTTATGGATTTTCAGTTTATGGGGGGTAGTATGGGATCCGTAGTCAGAGAGAAAATTACCCGTTTGATTGAACACGCTACCAATCAAAACTTACCTCTTATGATAGTGTGTGCTTCTGGCGGGCGCGCATGGAGGAAGGAAGTTTGAACTTGATGCAAATGGCTAGAATATCGTCTTCTTTATATGATAATCAATTAAATAAAAAATTATTTTATGTATCAATCTTTACATCTCCGACAACACCATCGGATTTCAAAGTAGCACGATCTAATTCAAAAATGTCACCCAATTGAGCACGTCTAGCATATATTTTCACAGTAGCAGGATCACTATAACTGACGCCGTTGAGTTCACCTCCGTAGAACTCAACAGTTACACCTACTTGTTCAACACTATACTTTGATTCTTCCATTCTAAAAGTAACATCGTCTCTAACAATTCCATCGCCGTCTACCAAAACGACCAGAAATATTTCAAAAAAAGTAGGCATACGACGTACAAAAAGTTCACGCCCTTCCTTATCTATAAAGATAGGGTTTCCTAACCATCCAACCGATATTCCATCCCCGTTATCCATAGAACCTTCTCTGAATAATGCTCCTTTTGACGGATTATTGCCGATGTAATCATAAAAGGCTAACTTTTCAGGAATTTTAGACTAGGCTTCTGATAAACTTTGATTTTCTGCTAGCCTAGCACTAACTCTTCGATATATTTCTTATTGGAAGTACCTCTTATCCCATTGATAATGAGTGGGCCCAAATAATTCAATCGGGGTAGTTGCCGAACCATACCACATAGTTCCGGCAACAACAAAAGCTGCAAAAAAGACAACAACGATACTACTGGAAAAGACGGTTTCAATATTTCCCATACGCAATCCTTTGTATAGATGTTGTTTTTGACGGATACTAAGATTGAATAGGCCCGCTAATATTCCCAACGTTCATGCTGCAATATGATGAGAGACTATTCCTCCTGGAACAAAAGGATCAAAACCTTCCACGCCCCACACTGGATTTACAGGTGGTACTTTTCCCGTTAATCCATAAGGATCGGACACCCATATTCCGGGACCATACAATCCTGTTACATGAAATGTACCAAAACCAATGCAAGCCAACCCTGAGAGAAATAAATGAATTCCAAAGATCTTTGGCAAATCCAAAGAGGGTTTTCTTTTATGTTCATCACAAAATATTTCTAGATCCCAATACACCCAATGCCAGATAGCTGCCAAAAAGCATACGCCATAAAACACAATATGTGCTCCCACTACACCTTCATAACTCAAATACCTGGATTCGTTACAGTCCCCCCTGTGATACTCCAGCCGCCCCATGAATTGGTTATTCCTAAACGAGTCATGAAGGGTATAATGAACATACCCTGTCTGCACATTGGATCAAGAATAGGATCATAAGGATAAAAAACCGCTAATTCATACAGAGTCATCAAACCGGCCCAACCAGCAACCAGAGTTGTATGCATTATATGAACAGAAAGCAACCAACCGGGATCATTCAATACAACGGTACGAACACGATACCAAGGAAAACCCATGAAAATACCCCTTATATCAAAGATAAATGAAAACTACGTAACAATATCTACTGGATCCATTGATATGCGTTTTTTCTTTCATCTTCTTAAACGATTGCCATGAGTAAACTTATAGGAATAATTGGATTTCATTTAGTTACAAGCAAGAAATAATAATGAAGAAATGCAAATTATACAAAAACTTTTAGCGTTTTCCATTTTTATAGGGCTATACGGACTTGAACCATAGACCTTCTCTGTAACAGATCAAACTTTTTATTATTAAAATAATCTGAACTGTTTCAAAGACCCAACATGCATTTTTGTTTGCATTGGGCTCCTTCATTAACTGATGTAAATATTAGTTGGCTGCCATTTTTTTTCTTGACAGAAAAAAAGATAAGGAAATAGTTCCATGTGCTCTGATTCATTATTTGGGAGCATTACAAAAGTGTTTCAAAGGTGGATTATCTTGACGTAGGTCTGTCTCTGGCCTAGATCAACCTAAGTTAAATGAAGTCTCTATCGTTCTGCTTAAAAATCAAATATGAAACTTCATACACCTTAAAGTTCATATGATGAAAAGAGATTTTTTTGAGATCCTTATACTCATTATGGACTAGCATTGAATAGACTGGGTATTCACCTTATCAAGATCTCAAATCAATGATGGTGTCTATTTGGCACCTCTTACATGGGCGTTCAACTTGGACCGAACCCTTTGTCAGGCTATGGTTCCCTCAAAGTTATGGAGTAAGACATCGATTTCTTAACAAGATCAATTTTTCTGATTGTATGATGAACTCCCTTGAAAAACATTGGCGAGCGTGTAAACAAGTTGCTCTACCAACTGAGCTATAGCCCTTAGTGCTTGTGATACATATTTTATCATGTAGGTAAATTCTTGTCAAGAGAAATATTCCATGATCTAATATCAAGAATCTTTGATCTCTTTGAGTGGTACTCCTTATATTAGTATTGCTTATAAGTAATATGATATTTTTAATCCATCGACAGGATGGGTTTCATTTGGTTCACTTTGGGATGATAAATGACCTACTTAACTCGGTGGTTAGAGTACTGCTTTCATACGGCGGGAGACATTGGTTCAAATCCAATAATAGGTAAATCTTATTAGATACCAGAGTCAATGGTATCTAATAAAGTTTACAACCCACCTTTAGTGATATTTATTTTTTGATTTTGTATCTTTTCTATTTCATTTTTAATTTGAATTTTTGCATCAGAATTGGATTTTGTATGATTGTATTCACCCAAAAAAATCTAAATATGATTAGAAATTAAACTTCTTTTTATTATTTGAACGTACCAACTAGTTATGAAATGGGATTGTTAAACTCCACATGTGTCTAGCTCGTCGGAGAGCTAGATTTGCCTCAATTTTTGGTCTCATTCCTTCAGCCTTTTTCACATTAGTTTCCGCTATTTCAAGAGTTTGCTGAGCTTATTGTGGATTAATGTCACTAACCTTCTCCGCATCATTTACTAAAACAGTGATCTCATTATTTTCTATTCTATCAAACCACCCATCAGAGCCATCGTTAACCATTGGTCGTTAAGGTGTATTCTCAAAATCCCTATATCTAAAGTTGTGGCAACGGGGGAGTGATTTGGTAATATGCTAATTTGACAACTATTAGTAGATGAAACAATTTCTTCCACTTCTGAATCACAAACAATTCGAATAGGGGTCAGCACACTAATATTTAAGGTCATTTCTTCAAATTGCTCTCCATTTCTAAGTTCATAGCCTTCGCGGTAGCTTTCATCGATAGTACCTACTAAATAAAAGTCTTGTTCACGATGACCATCTAATTCTCCGGAAAGGATCAATTGAAATCCTCGAATTGTTTCTTCTAGACCAACATATTTCCCTAGAGAACCGGTAAATAATTATGCTATGAAAAAGGGTTGTGATAAGAAACGCTCAATTTTTCGTGCTCTGCTAAGAGAAAACAATCCTCTTCGGATAATTCGTCCAATCCAAGGATAGATATAATGTCCTGAAGTTCATTGTAACATAAAGTATACTTGACTCTTTGGGCAGTTTCGTAATGTTCCTCACCAACGATCCGAGGTTAAAGCATGGTCGACGTTGAATCTAAAGGATCTACTGCTCGATAAATACCTTTGGCAGCCAATCCTCTTGATAGTACGGTAGTAGAATTTCAATGTGCAAATGTTGTAGCAGGAGAAGGGTCGGTCAAATCGTCTGCGGGTACATAAACTGCTTGAATAGAGGTTATGGACCCTTCTTTGGTAGAAGTAATTCTTTCTTGTAAAGAAACCATTTTGGTACTTAGGGTCGGTTTATAACCCACAACGGAAGGCATTCCACCCAATAAGGCCGATACTTCAGATCCTACTTGGACGAAATGGAAGATATTGTCAATAATTAGAAGTACGTCTTGCTCATTAACATCTCGGAAATATTCCGCCATAGTTAGGGCAGTCAAACCTGTAAGACCCCCAAAATGAGTTAGGGTGTCTGGATCCTAAAATGTTTTGTATTAAGGTTCTAATATCCTAAAATGAATTATAATATGGTATTGAGGCAGTGTGTAAAGTTTGAGGTGAGTTGGAGAACGCCAAGGAACAACCAAGACGTTCGACGATTAGTCGCCTATGTTCCTCATGTGTCTATGCGTGCTTATATGTGTATTTCATGAGCTTATGAAGTCTTAAAATGAGTTATAATGATTTTTTTAGGAAGTTTATGAAGTTTTGGAAAGTTTGGAGGTCAAACGTCCAAGAACGTCCAAGACGTTCGAAAGTTAGCCCTTGAGACGTTCATGTGCATCTTGATGGGGCCTTGCATGTTTTGACGAGTTGCGAGTATTTTCTTTGGGTGAAACTTATGTGGGAGGTATACAACTTGTTAAGTTTTGTAGTTACATGATAAACATCCGGGTACGACTTCTAAAGGGCCCCACAAAAGGGCCCACAAGAAGGACCCAAAGTTGGTCGAGACACTGTCTTGGCAGTGTCAATCGACTGAACCAAATGACGGCCATTTGGTTCAACAACGGCCCTTAGGGGAGGTCTCATCGATGGACACATAGCCTGGTAAAGTCTCATCCCAAAAACAGGCCAAGGTCCAATCGACGGAAGCCACAGAAGGCCAGTCGATTGACCAACCACCAGTAGATGGTGATCCGTCGAGGGTGGCCTGCAACACTGCCATGCGACTGTTTTATTTAAGGGGTGAATGGGAAATTAACCCCACGTCCTAAACTGACCATAATTGGTTTATTTACATATTTTTGGGTGTATTTAATGGATCAAACATGTGACCAACCTATTCCCAATCCCTCCTACACGAAATAAACCTTCCCTCCAAAACCAACTCTCTCTAGAAACCTCCATTGTTGTTGAAGCTCAAGAACAACTTATAGATTGGATTATCCTGGATTCTTCACCAAATTTTAAAGGTTTTCAACTACACAAAGGTATGGAAATCCTTCATATCTAAGTAACCTTTCACTTGGGGAGTTAATCTCAAATTTTTCAAAGAAGGTTTCATGATCAAATCTCTTATTCTTCAATCTAGCTATGGGTTCTTTCTAAAAATGATTTTAATGGTTAAATATTGATGAATTGATGTTAATGTATTGGTTTAAACGTGAATTTGAATCCAATTGCATTATGAACTCATGTCCCTTCCTAACTCGATTTGACTCTTGCATGGGCATTGTGATCATGGCTTGTTAATGGTTGAATTATGATTCTATTACATTGAATTGCTTATATCTACTGTTATTTACGTGAATTAATTATGAATTGATGATGAAGGATCCATGTGGATCAATGTATGAAGATTTGAACATGCTTAGCTTAGATTTCGATGATTATCTGTAACATTACCCTTTTTATGATTTAATGTTGAATTCGAATAAGTGATGATGATTATAGCTACTGTTTTAGGTTAATATCATGGTTGAATTATGGAAAGTAATCTCGTATGATCAAAGTAAAGAAGAATTTGCTTTAATTGATCTACTTTCTTCTAGTCTATCGAGTAGTAACTTGTGATCATGATGTTGGGATGGTTGCTATATGACTCGATTGTGGTTAATTGTCCTTAGCTACTGACTATATGTATAATGTGATGATAATTAGGTATAGTTGATCTAATATGAATATATAACCATGGAATTGGTAAAGATTGATTTAGATTCTTCTAGCCTATAAAGTGACTATTGTAATGTATATGACATGATCTAAATGTTAGGGTCGATAAAGTATGATTTCGTGTGAGTAATGATCTCTTTAACTACTGCCCTAAATGTGTGTTGATGATAAATTGTTAGTGATGATCAATGCAAGCGAATTGGGTTAAAGATCTACGTTCTTCTACTTTCTAGTACATATGAGATGTATTGTATTAGATTATAGTATGATCTTGTAGCGACTTGTACATGGTTTCTTTTATGATTAAAGTACATATAGCTAATTCCCTGTATATGAATTGTTTATAAACAAGGTGTATTTATCAATGATGATCAAAGAGTGAGAAATTGGTAAGGATGCTTATCTCCTCTACTTTTCTTATAGTATTGTAGTTGATGAAGCCTTGTATGGCATTGTGTGGTATGGTCCACTTATGATGGCCGTATTTACTTTATTGTCATTATCTATGCGTTGACCATGGCCTTGAAGGCAAATTGATGAATATATGATTGAGTGGTGATGATGATTACCTTATGTGTAACTTATGCCTAGTCTTCTATTATAGTTGTGAATCTAGGTTTTGTTATTATTGTTATGAGCATGTAAATGATTATGCTAAGATCATGTGTAGGTGCTGCCATTAATGAAGTGTTAATGATTGATGACTCCTACCCATGAACTCCTATGTGAATGTGTAAATAGCTAAAGTTAGGAGTCTTAAGTGTAATATGAAGATGACTTGTCTCCTATGCTATTGAATGTTATGTGGTCTATACTTGAAAGTGTAATATGGTCTTAAGAGGGTGGTGTAACATTCCAGAAAATGGACTTGTCTAGTGAAGAGTCTATTAGGTTTTAAGAATATGTATTGGGATACATAGGCATCCCAATGCCCAATATTGGGTAATATTGGGCATGTTAGAGAATATTGGCTTAAGGGTGTTAGCTAATTTCTATGTATTAACAAGTAACTTAAAATACACTTTGGTTCAAATGCCCCAATCCAAGCTTGTTTAGGAATTGTACCTGCAATGAAGACCCTAAGCTAAAATTATTGATTCACAACTTAACACATTAGGTACTAGGCATCCAAGTGTCAAGCCTAGGTACCATATCACATGACCATTTAAAATGACCATGTAGATTGAGCAGTGTCCAAGGACATAGTGAGAATCCTTGGACAAGGAGTGAACTTTCCAGAAGTACATGGGTGGGAAAGTGCACGCAACACATGTGCAAGCACATGTGCTACCAACGCCCGAGATACAAGCCCAACCAAATTCGGTTAGGGCGGTTAGGGGGCAGGTTGTGTCGGATCAAACCATGTGGGGATGAGCTCCCTAACTAATTTTAGGTCCTAAACGTCCCTAACTAACTAACTAACCTAGGACTAACTAAAATTAACTAACTAGGGTGCCCGAAATCCTAAGACCTAACCGGGTACACTAGCCGAGTAACTAACTAAAGAAACATCCTAGTACCTAACCTGGGATGGTCCAAAGGGTTGGTTATGGTTCTAATGACTTAGGGGTACTTTAGTAATTAACATAGGTCACTTAATTAATTAAATTAGCAACTTAATTAATTAATTAAAAATTATGGTCAAACCCGAATTAGGCTAAGTCAAATTGTCTCCTATTTTTAGTCAATTTAGCAGGGGCATTTTGGTGATTTAAGTGGAGGGTCTTTAGGGTAATTCTTGGGACGTCTATATATTGATATTAGGTCAGTTTTAGACAACATTTACACGTCCCAAATCAGAATTAAATGAAATTCTCTTAATCTCTCAAGAACACTCTGTTTTTCCAAACTCCATTGAAGAACAAGAAAAGCTTAAGGAAGAAAACGAAGGTTTCGAAGTTTCCAATCAGATTTTCATGGATTCTTCATCTATTTTGATCCTTCAAACTCGTTTCATCAAGGATCCCAACTTTCCAAGATGTTTCCTAAAGTTTTCAAAAGATGAATTGACCTTTTTCATGATCTAGCCATGGGTTCTTGAATAAAAGGTTTTAAATCAATGTTTTAGAATTGAATTGATGTTAATACAATGTTTTAAAACTATAATTCTTATGAACCCATGCAAGCCATGCAAATTCCTATTTTGACTATTTTATGGGTTAAATGATCATGTCTCTATACTTATGAATTAATGAGTAGATTCTTATGGACTTTCTAATGATGTAAGAATTGTATTCAATTGATGTCTAATTGGTCTTAGATTGTTAAATATATATTGAATTGACCTAGTTTCGTCTAGTATTATGATTTATACTTTGAATTGATATTCATGGCCATGGGTAAGGGCCTTATGGTATTGAATTGGATGATTTATACATGGATTGAAGTGGTAAGAACGGATTCGTGGTACGCTGCCCTAATTCTCTTTATTTTATGTTTATTAGACTTCGATTATTTTGTGAAGTATTATCATATCTATCTATAAGCGATTAGTGAAAGTATGTGTTCTTCAATGGATATTAGGTGATCATGTTGGATGATGACTATATGTTTATGTGTGTAGTCTTAAAGTTGATACATGATTATTCCTACTTGAATATATGAGTATATTATGGTTATATTGATGATGTTATAGTAACGTATAGGATGACATAAAGATGATAAGGGTCATTCCTAAGTGCTTCAAAGAATGATATGTTATATTGGCTAATGTGAATTAATAATGTGTCTTGTTTTGGTAGATTATGTCCCTTACTTGATACATGTATATGATGAATATGAACATCTTGACTTAGTAGGCTTATGCACCTTTGTCTTGTATGTGTATGGATGAATGTTTAATGAAAGTCTAGGATCGGTAGACCTAAGATGGTGCGCTTCTAAGCATGACTAATACGTGGAATCTTCTATATAGAAAGAAGACTAAGAATGAGCTATCCTTATAGACCATTGAATGGCAACCCTAGTGGACCCATCTTTGGTAGGTGCATTATGACTAGGTAATGACTAAGAGATGGTACCTTTTCATATGTCCCTTATATTGAACTTACTCTATGAGAACAAAGGCTAGCACCGAGTGAATATGTTATGGTTTGTAGCTCTACTTAAGAAGGAGACTAGAGTACAATATAGCTCTACCTGAGAATGAGACTAGAGTACATAAAAGACCTTGATATTCCTTAACCATGTGCCTACATGGGATGTGTCCTAGTTCTACCCTTGGCAAGTAGAACACCCTCCATCGGAGTAGGGTAGACTCCGGATTCCATGCCTAGCTAGTATGGTCTATGTCGTTTATTGCCTATTCTCATCATGTGGGATACATACTAGTGTTGGATAAGTTCTAGGAAGTTTAGGTAGTGGAATGGGACGCTATCTAGACATTGCACGACTAGACTTTGAAGATGTTAGTATGTGAGACTCTAGGTCTTTCCAAGACCATTATGTGAAGTCTATAATGAATGAAATGTCTTCTAATTGACTTAATGAACGATCACGACTTTAGGTAACGTATGAGGAATAGAATGTGCTCTATCAAGGGTAGCTTTGAGGGTTTCTTAGGTAAGCTTGAAGAGGTTGTATGGGCGGTCTCTTCTTGTCCTACTTAGGTGAATCTTAGAGTCACCTTTGGTGCGGAGTTAATGAAAGGAAAAATGGAATGATCCTATCTTAGGATAACCTTTGGTGAGAAGAATGCAAGTTAAAAGAGGTTACTGTAAAGTTGAACTTAGTTCACTGTAATGTTCTTCAATATTTGATAAAATGCTTATGTGATGTCTTGTATGTTTCTAAGGTGTTAAATGTTGTTCTTATACTTATACTATGATGTTTTCATCAAAAAGAGCATGTTTTATACGAATGTCCATTTTTTATGATTTTATGCATTACGCCATACTTAGTACAAGTGTTTGTACTAATTCCATACATTTTTTCTATCTCTAAAGGTGTAGGTGGCGTTTGAAAGGAGTCTCGAAGTTGAAGCTTGGATTAGTGTTCATTCAAGCAAAGATTTGGGTATGTCCTCACTAGATCCGAGGACATCTTGATGTTTAGTTTTCCTTATTAAAAGTATTGTAATAGACTTAGCTATTTTCTATATTCATATGTCTAAGATGGTGTCTTTGAAACTTAGCCTTTCATTATGTTTTTTTATAAAAGAGATATTTTGGAGTATTATTATTTCGTATGAAAAGTTTTAATTCCGCACTACTTTTCATACATGTATGCAAGGAATGGTACGAAAGGGCTTGTCTTAGACCTCCGAGAGGTCGACGACGCCGGTAACAATCTGAGATTGCCCCCTAACTTCTAGGGTGTGGTTTCGGGTCGTGACAGGTGGCTGCCTCAATGTGTTGTTGATAGCCATTATGTGGTCATGTTGATCAATGTACACACACACTCACACTTCATGCATGCTTAAAAGTAGTAAAGGTTCATGGTGTCTAAATGAAAGGTAGCTCTCATATTCACTAGTGTCTACTACTATGCATGTTAAGTTTATGTATATGAAAGGATGATATGTTTCCTTAACTAGGATGACTTGATAGGTGTACTGGTATGGGACCTTGTTTATGCATTGCACATGTGTACCTTGATAGGATAGTTCCTAGGTTTGGTTTCTATGTACATGAAAATGGATGTATGGGCATGTTATGAACATGATTTATATGCTATGATGTTAAGTACATGATATGATGAAATATTATTGTGCATAGTGTCTTAAAGTGTTGATATGAATGGATGACTCATATAGTTACACCTATAGACTTATGCATTGATATATGAACATGTGTGACATTTATGTGTTATGTGAAGGATTTGCTCATATATGTACACACACATATGAATGATGATCTAGTAAGTAGAGGGACCTTGAGGTATGCCCAAGAATACTCTAAAACTAGATGGGTGCTTGAATATGCTATAAGCATATGAGGATTAAATATCCTAAGCCTATGTTTTATAAAGAAATGATAATAAAGGCTTTTTAAATAAAGGAAACTTAGCTTAGCACTAAGTGAACTTGTAGATGAGGGGGTGGCACCTACCTAAAGAGGGAAGGCGAAAAGGGTCCACTAACGGTCTTCATGGGGTGGATAGCCTCATGACCTAAAAAGGGTGTAGAGTGATGTTTCCATGATAGCCCCTAAGTTCCATAATCTATGCTTTCCCCATAGGGTCTAGCAAGTGATATCACCTACTATGCTATTATGATGTATGTCTTACTTTGGCAAGTAAGATGCCCTCTTTTTGGTGTGAGGGGATGACACCAAATTCCATGTTTAGCACCCATGGTCTTAGTGTCGGTTAAGACTATAGTTTTCATAAAGTAAAATGGACAATGCAAGAAAATTATTAGGATCCTAACTAGGAGGACTTAAGGAGGTTACTTAGGATAGGTGGAAGTAATGAACCCATCTAGACATTACAAGTAGCTCCTTAGGAAGTCCTAGTAAGGTGACCTAATGTATATGATTATGTTTATGTCTTTACGCATGACATTGTAGTATTTGTCTATTTGTTATGAAGATGTGAATGGTATGAGTCTATATGATGTGACCTTATCCTTATATGCACTATGTTGGTCTAAATGACTATATGATGAAGCTCTTGTATTGACATGAATGAGATTGTCTTCACTTATTTGTTGATGTATGAATTGGATGGTAAGGCTTGTGGTCTTATGATAGGTTTACTAAGTATGTTTGAGGTTATTGGGCTTCACATATATATTGCACTAGTAGACTTAGAGTAGTATTATGAGTAAGGTCTTATAATACATTGATGTAAACTGAAGTTGGTATCTGTGCAAGTTGAATGTAGCTTACTGTAATGGTCCTATGGTATTGACTTAAATATGTCTATGTTGTACTATACTTCTATGATGGTATGTGTTTCCTTGTGTGGATTGTATGTATGGTTTCCTTGTGGCCTTAAGGTGATACATTGCACCAAGTATCACTAGAGGATTACTTGGGAGTTTAATGAATAAAAGAAAGGAATGTTCACTGTAAAGTAGGAATAGCTCACTGTAATGTGACTTGAAAATGTCTTAAATTCTATATGTGATCTTGTGAAATATTTGGCCTTGTGAATATGTTTATATGAAGTATGTGAATGATATAAATTCTATTTGATAAAGGTTTTATGAAGATTTACTCAAAAGGCATGAAGTATGATTTCAAGAAAATGTCCCTTTTGAATGCATGTTTTTGCATGGTTGCCATACTTAGTGCATTCTTGTACTAATCCCATTCTTCTCTACGTTTTACACAAAGTGTAGGTTATGGATGCTTAAAGGATGTCTATATGATTGAGGAGCTTGATTGTGATTTCCAAGCTCAAGAAAAGGAATCCTTAAGTCCAAGAATGTCCTAATGTCATGTCTTACTGTAAAGTGTTTAAATGTAGTATACTTATGTATTATGTTTTAAGGGTCGTGTCTCTAATGTAATCTAATGTTGTTGAGTCTAAGATGACAAAGAGACTAAAGGTCTAAGTATGTAATAGGATATTTTATATATGAAGTAAAGTTTCTAGCATATTATGTGCTATGAAAAGTTTTAAATTTTCCGCTAAATTTACTATGAAAGTGACATGAATGATAACTATGGGCTTGTATAAGACCTCCGATAGGTCAAGTACGCCATGTTACTTCTAGGGGGTGCTCCCCGGATGTGACAAACATGGTATCAGAGCTAGGTTTATAAAGTGGATTTAGGTTCGAAAGGTCTCATATTGCCACATCTAGTAGAGTCTCGTGTTCATTGGTGGTGAGTCGCGACATCATCAAATGATATAAGAGGCTATAGGGAGATATATTTTCCCTTCTTCATCATTCTCATATCATGCCATAGAACATAACTCTATAAGATCTTTCTCCTATGTTTTCTTGTCCGGTGGTCTTTTAGATGTGATTGCTTGGATGAGATGGTATTTCATATTCTTGAGGGAGAAAATGTGAGTTAATGCTTAACTTGGTTTTATGGTTGAATGAGTATGTGTGAAGGCGAATCTTGGCATGTTTTGATGATGTGATGCCATTTATGGCTATGTATGAGACTTATGTGAAATAGCATGTTATGTTGAAGAATGTATATCATAATATGATTAAAGCATGTTAGAAGTTATTTTGGTTAAAATGAGTTCTTTTGTTGAATGGTGTGTTACTATATGGTTTTTCATGTTGTTAGCTTAATATTATGATTTGATCTTTAAATGTACAGTGACTACTTATGGAAGCATGCTAACCTAAGAATATGTGCTTAAAAGTGTTCAATGTTTTCCTTTGTATATATGTGGTTCTTTCTAGTTGCCTAGTATGGATTGGAGTCCTTTGCATAGACTTGATCCTAGATGTGAAGGTAGTATGTTTGTATTGGTAGGGTGATGATGTGGGTTTTAGTGACCTAGAAGTCACCTTACTATAATGACCCAATAAAAAGAAGAATTTTTATGGTTAAGTCTATATGTTGTTTTCTCCTAATGTTGTATGACCTTAGTGTGTATTGTAATGTATTAAAACCTTATGTGGTTGAATGGTATGACCTAACTTGATGATTGGGGATAAATTGCCTAGGTGGTAAAGCTTAGAATACCTTTGAAGCCCTTATGGTAAGTTACTGTAATTCATTTATTGGTTGATAACTAAAATCCTTTTGAAAATTTAAGTTAAGTTGCTCTTAATTGGGTTTACCTTAAGTGGGGGATGGTGATGGAGTAGTAGGGTTGTAGATATTTTCTACCTTGACCTTCTATTTTTGCTTGAGCTTGAATCTAATGAATTCTTAGTAAGCTTGTTGATGAATAGAGTTTTGCATAAAGTATGAATTGCGTGAACTTTATATGTTTGGTATGTATTAATTGACATTACCTTAAAGATATTGTGAAGATTCCAAGTGCATGAAGGGAAATTTTGATAAAATCCATGTTTTCTCATGTGTATTGTGCATTCTGACATGCTAACTGTGAATTTGACTTCATGAGGTGAGATAAGAAACTTGGTTTTAGTCACTTTTGATATGTAAGGTTTGGCCTTATAATGAGAAATTGTCTCTTTTAAATGAAATATGTTAAGTCTATTGGAAATTATGTGTCTTGTATGGTTTGGGAAGCATGATGGTAGGCTCACTCTTAAAAGATGAAAGCATGTGTAGCTAAGTATTCATGTGTGTGCCTATGAGTTGTGTTATTTTTCCCAAATGTTGCTTACTGTGAAGGTGATTACTATGTTATAGATTGACATTTTGTGAAATGGCTTCCTATTTGTTGTGATGTATTGGGTGTGACTTACCATTTAGACTTCACTAGGAAGGAAACATGATCATGTCTTGGTTTAAAAAGTTGAGAAATTCTCATGTTACAATAAAGATTACCTTTGTGCATTTGCTTGGGTGTGAGCTCATGATACATGTAAGTGTGTTGAGGAGAAATAGATTCCTCCATGGACACAACTAAGCATGGTATGGTTGAGTATGACCTCATAGCACTAGGTCTAACTAATAAAGATCTTTGTTAAGTCAATTAACTCAAGTCTATGTGCATTGAAGTATGAGAGCTTAAAGGGCTTTTGAGTTTTGTTGTAATATGCCTATGTGTGGCCTTACATGATATAAAAGGAAGTGTAATGACCATGTTATTATTATGAGAAGGATGATCCTCCTATGAACATGATAAAAGTCTTTGTGTTAGCTGCCTTCAAGAGTGAGTGAATAAATGTTTTGATTGCTTGTGTGTATTGAGTGCTAGAATGATTTGAAGTTGTGTTCCTTGTAAGTTTGGTGCATTAACTTTTGTGTGATCATGTTAAGAATATGATGAACTCCTTTATGGTGCATTGAAGTCCTTGTTGTGATTGAAATGTTCTAAGTGTCATTCGAGCATGAATGTTCCCAAGTGGGGGATATTGTAGACCCCCAAAATGAGTTAGGGTGTCTAGAGCATAATTTTTTTGTATTAAGGTTGTAATGTCCTAAAATGGCTTATAATATGGTATTGAGTCAGTGTGTTAAGTTTGAGGTGAGTTGGAAGTCGAACGCCAAGGGACGACTAAGACGTTTGACGATTAGTCGCCTATGTGACTCATGTGTCTATGCGTGCTTATATGTGTATGTCATGAGCTTATGAAGTCTTAAAATGAGTTATAATGATGTTTTTAGGCATTGTATGAAGTTCTGAGAATTTTTGAGGTCAAACGTACAAGAATATCCAAGACGTTCGAAAGTTAGCCCTTGAGACGTTCATGTGTGTCTTGATGGGGCATTGCATGTTTTGATGAGCTGCGAGTATTTGTTTTGGGTGAAACTTATGTGGGAGGTCTAAAACTTGTTAAGGTTTGTATTTACGTGGTAAACGTCTGGGTACGACTTCTAAAGGCCCCGCAAAAGGGCCCACAAGAAGGACCCAAGTTGGTCAAGAGACTGCCTTGGCAGTGTCAATCGACTGAACCAAATGACGGACAATTGGTTGACCAACAGCCCGTAGGTGAGGTCTCATCGATGGAAACTTAGCCTGGGAAATTCTAATCCCAAAAAAAGGCCAATTTCCAATCGACAGAAGCCACAGACGGCCAGTCAATTGACCAACGACCAGTCGATGGTGATCCGTCGATGGTGGTCTGCAACACTGCCATGCGACTATTTTATTTAAGGGGTGAATGGGAAATTTACCCCACGTCCTAAACTACCCTAATTGGTTTATTTACCTATTTTTGGGTGTATTTAATGGATCAAACACGTGACAACCCATTCCCAATCCCTCCTACACGAAATAAACCTTCCCTCCAAAACCAACTCTCTCTAGAAACCTCCATTGTTGTTGAAGATCAAGAACAACTTGTAGATTGGATTCTCCAAGGTTCTTCCCCAAATTTTAGAGGTTTTCAACTAGACAAAGTTATGGTAATCTTTCATCTCCAAGTAACCTTTCACTTGGGGAGTTAATCTCAAAGTTTTCAAAGAAGGTTTCATGATCAAATCTCTTCTTCTTCAATCTAGCCATGGGTTCTTTCTAAAAACGTTTTTAATGGTAGGATCTTGATGAATTGATGTTAATGTATTGTTTTAAACGTGAATTTGAATCCAATTGCATTATGAACCCATGTCCCTTCCTAACTCAATTTAACCCTTGCATAGGCATTGTGATCATGGCTTGTTAATGGTTGAATTGTGGTTCTATTACATTGAATTGCTTATATCTACTGTTATTTACGTGAATTAATGATGAATTGATGATTAAGGATCCATGTGGATCAATGTATGAAGATTTGAACATGCTTAGCTTAGATTTGCATGATTCACTGTAACATTGCCCTTTTTATGATTTAATGTTGAATTCGAATAAGTGATGATGATTATAGCTACTGTTTTAGGTTAATATTATGATTGAATTATGGATAGTAATCTCGTATGATCAAAGTAAAGAAGAATTGGCTTGAATTGATCTAGTTTCTTCTAGTCTATCGAGTAGTAACTTGTGATCATGATGTTGAGATGTTTGTTATATCACTCGATTGTGGTTAATTGTACTTAGCTACTGCCTATATGTATAATGTGATGATAATTAGGTATAGTTGATCTAATATGAATAGATAACCATGGAATTGGTAAAGATTGATGTAGATTCTTCTAGCCTATAAAGTGACTATTGTAATGTATATGACATGATGTAAATGTTAAGGTAGATAAAGTATGAATTCATGTGAGTAATGATCTCTTTAGTTACTGACCTACATGTGTATTGATGATAAATTGTTAGTGATGATCAATGCAAGCTAATTGGGTTAAAGATCTATGTTCTTCTACTTTCTAGTACATATGAGATGTATTGTGTTAGATTATAGTATGATCTTGTAGCGACTTGTACATGGTTTCTTTTATGATTAAAGTACATATAGCTAATGCCTTATATATGAATTGTTGATAAGCAAGGTGTATTGATAATTTATGGTCAAAGGGTGAGAAATTGGTAAGAATGCTTATCTCCTCTACTTTTCTTATAGTATTGTAGTTGATGAAGCCTTGTATGGCATTGTGTGGTATGGTCCACTTATGATGGCGGTGTTTACTTTATTGTCATTATGTATGTGTTGACCATGGCCTTGAAGGACAATTGATGAATATATGATTGAGTGGTTATGATGATCACCTTATGTGTAACTTGTGCCTAGTCTTCTATTATAGTTGTGAATCTAGGTTATGTTATTATTGTTATGAGCATGTAAATTATTATGCTACGATCATGTGTAGGTTCTGGCATTAATGAAGTGTTAAGGATTGATGACCCCTACCCATTAACCCCTATGTGAATGTGTAAATAGCTAAAGTTAGGAGTCTTAAGTGTAATATGAAGATGACTTGTCTCCTATGCTATTGAATGTTGTGTGGTCTATACTTGAAAGTGTAATATGGTCTTAAGAGGGTGGCTGCCTCAATGTGTTGTTGATATCCATTATATGATCATGTTGATCAATGTACACACACAAACTCACACTTCATGCATACTTAAAAGTAGTACAGGTTCATGGTGTCTAAATGAAAGGTAGCTCTCTTTAGACCGTCTGTAGCACTCATAGCTACAACCCTAACTCGATTATTTCCTTATAATTGTTCTACCTCACAAGCCACATTAATTGGTTGACCAACACTATCTCAACCTTGAACTATTGGGCAGTGAATTTGATATTCATATTTTTAAAAATCGAATTCCTTACCTTGGGACCAAATTGGCTATTGGGAAGTGAAAATAGTAGCAGGTATCCTGACGCTATTCCTGTAATAGGATCACCTTTGGTTGAATTATTGGGGAAGCGCTAGTGTGGAACAATCCACTTTGACTCATTTTTATAGTTTACACACTTTTTTATTGACGCTTCTGACTCCGTATTTATGTTAATGCACTTTCCAATGATACTTAAACAAGGTATTTCTGGGCCTTTATAGATAGAGAAGATAAAAATACATCCTAACTATTTGTAATCAATCGTTTTTCACATGGTGTAGGAATATATAGTATTTCATTGCTACAAGTATGGATTATTGAAAATAATAATACATGGATTTGAAAATTTCCCTTTAACCATTCATGCCAACTAAACGGGGGGATTGAAGGGAATTTTGTGAAGAGAAAATGGATTATGGGAGTGTGTGACTTGAACTATTGATTGGTCTGTGTAGATATATGAAATACAAGATGTTTTCTATTCATATTTTTAAAAATATCATTATGGAATGGCATTGATTGCTACAAACGGTCTAACGAGAGGAATGACAATGATTGACACGGGAGCTTTTACAAGTGTTCCAGTTGGGGGATCGACTCTGGGACGAATTTTTAACGTGCTCGGAAAGCCTGTTGAAACTAGTACAACGCCTCCTATTCATAGATCTATGCCCGCCTTTATACAGTTGGATACAAAATTATCTATTTTTGAAATAGGAATTAATGTAGTAGATCTTTTAGCTCCTTATCACCATGGAGGAAAAATAGGACTATTCGGGGAAGCTGGAGTGGGTAAAATAGTACTCATTATAGAATTGATTAACAATATTGCTAAAGCTCAACTGGTAGAGCAGAGGACAGAAAATTAGGCCAAGGGACACCTGTCCTTATTTATTTTATCCATATATTCTCAAAATTCATAAAGAAAGACAAAATGAATAAACTCAAATTATTACGAATAGATCTTTCTAATGATAAATAAGTATGGACTCATTCGCTCATAGAAAATGAGATCAACTCCCCCATTGCGTATTGTTAATTATCGATTATAGAATAAATTTGCTTCTCCTTGTTCCTACGAACATAATTGTTCCATTATTACCAAGAGAATAGAAACCCTTGTTCGGAAATTTGACTCAACAAGAGTGGTCCATAGGATAGTAATATTACAGTCTTTTCCAATGCAATAAAGTTACGTAGTGTTCATTTATTTTTTATTTAAGGAGTATTTCCATGGGTTTGCCTTGGTGTCGTGTTCATACTGTGGTATTTAATGATCCCAGCCGGTTGCTTTCTGTTCATATCATACATACAACTCTGGTTGCTGGTTGGGCCGGTTCGATTGCTCTGTATGAATTAGCAGTTTTTGATCCTTCTGATCTGTTCTTGTCCAATGTGGAGACAAGGTATGTTCGGTATACCCTCCATGACTCGTTTAGGAATAACCAATTCATGGGGAGGTTGGAGTATCACGGGGGGGGGGGGGACTGTAACGAATCCAGGTATTTGGAGTTACGAAGGTGTTGCGGGAGCACATATTGTGTTTTCTGGCTTATGCTTTTTGGCAGCTATCTGGCATATATATATATATATATATATATATATATATATATATATATATATATATATATATATATATATATCATTCCACAGATAGAATATATTCTTTAATTTCAACTTTTAGTTTTTCGGTTAAAAAAAGGAAATATTTCTTAGTTAACTATGGACAGTCAGATAATTAGCTTTGATTCATTTACACAATAAGTTGAGAAGTCAATATGAGAACCAACAAGAAGAACGCCATTTATTATGTCATAAGTTATAAAATAAAAATTATTATACAAAAATTATTTCAAAAAATAAAATGTAGCGGTTCTCTTAACATGTTCATATGACATCTGAACAGTTTCATGTGACATACACGTAATACATTTGGTTAGATGACAAGAAAAATACACAACAAATATCGTCTAAAAGGTAATATTATTAAGATACGACCAATTGCATATTTGAACCTCAGCAAATTGAAATAAATATATGCATTTAACTAATAAATATTTTAATTGACCATCTTCATTGGTTCGCGTGGATAAGATATATATATATATATATATATATATATATATATATATAGAGAGAGAGAGAGAGAGAGAGACGATGATCCACATTGAACATTCACAAAAAAAAAATCTGCAATATTATTTTGTGCAAAGCTTACTATTTAAATTTTCGGTTAAATAAGCAATATATTCACTATAAAAAATAATTTATGAATTGGTCAGCACATGCAACACACGTGTCGAGAAACTAGTTTGTGTATATATATATGTATATATATATATATATATATATATATATATATATATATATATAAATATATATATAAATATATATATATATATATATATATAGAGAGAGAGAGAGAGAGGTATATATAGATGTTATAAAACTTGGGCGCAAAGTAACTGGGCCACAAAGTTGCTTTACTTTACCACTAAGTTTACTTGGACACAATATATATTGTGAGGACATCCATTTTACAACAATTATATGACCTGTTGTTAATGGTTGTTTTCTGTAAATGTGTAATAGGGACGCAATATAACAATCATATATTTTTTACTCATGTAGTAGTACAATCATATATATATATAAAGGAAAACCTCAACCCTCTGACGTGGCAACACCATAACCTAGCATTCAATTTTATTTTTTAAAATTCCACAAATTTCCCTTTCCATATAATCAAACGTCGCCTACCCATCCACCGTAACTTTTCCCTGCCACCCCTTCGTTATTTTTAAAAAACCTCCAAAAAAACTTCCAACCACGCATACTACAACCATCCCCTTCCCTTTGTTGCTTCTTTCAAACAATACATTTCACCTCCACTTCCTACATAAACATGGAAGAGCTCCTGCAACATCGCACAAATTTCGCCTTCACACAATAGGTTTCACCTCCACTGCCTTCATAAACATGGAAGCGCTTGCAACATCGCACAAATTTCGCCGTTCCAGCCAGGTCAACCGCTCTTAATATCATAGTTTTCCAATAACAGGAGTGCCTGCAACATCGCACAAATATTGCCGTTCCAGCCAGGTTCACCGCTCTTAACACCATGCTTTTTCAATCACTTTTGTATATAGTCCATTGTAACGCACCCATATTGTTACTATGTAAATCACCAAACCCCTTTCACAGGAGTGCCTGCAACATCGCACAAATTTTGCCGTTCCAGCCAGGTTCACCGCTCTTAACATCATACTTTTTCAATCACTTTTGTATATAGTCCATTGTAACGCACCCATGTTGTTGCTATGTAAATCACCAATTCCCTTTGAAATTTTTTTATCTACGGCTTAGCCTATGACGTTAATGTTAATACACAAGCGGATTTCTGACATATCTTCTACACCATTCGTATTACCCAATGTCTTTAATGTTAATACAACAACATATTTCCATGCATCTTCACTACAATTCATATAGTAACTCCATTATTAATACTGCTCTCACTATTGATGCCCTCACATGTATCTGTTCCTTCCTTTCTAGACCTTCTTAACTGCCAATACATAAATAATCCATCCCTTTTAAAAAAACAAATTCAATAGACTGTGGCCAGAAAAGTAATGTACACCCAGATTACATAATGTCTTCTATCAATTTCGCATCTACTTCCTTCGCAGCAACTTATTACATGTGGTATTTAAATATTAGAGAATGTTACTGTACACACACATTTTGTTTATATCTTCTACAAAATGCATATCTTATTTTATTCCTCTGTATCTCCAGGAATCCTACCTTGGAAAAAAAGACGTTTCTCCTACTTCGGATATGCCGCTACTTGAACAAATCTCCTTTTAAACCAGTTGATCTCCTCTTACCATACATTCCGCGCTTTACTCACTCCTTTCAACGTTTTATCATTGTATTGCTCTCACACCCTCTCCCTGTTTTGAAAGCTACAATCTATAATCACCCCTACATATAGTAACACCGAAGCTTCTTCGTGTGGTTCACATTCTCACTTTCTGCTATATTAATGTAATGCTTTATTATTCATACTGACTACCAGGAGTCCTACTACCGACACACACCACATCCCTCCAGTTGTTGCTACATCAAAACGTAAATCAATCCCCGCTTAATCCAGCTATTTGTTAATATACATTTATATATTTAAATCTTACACCATTTATTTGCTCCCTCACCCGTTAAGCCAGTCATTGCTTGCAACAATGTGAAACCACGCAGAACGATATCGAATGAACAAATACCCGCATCTACTCCTTCCGACCTAAACCATCATACTGTATTTCCAGGTAATTAGCACATTATAACTTCTACTTCATTATTGTTTACCCGAGCTAACATTTATCTTATCCCGTTCTTCAGAAATTGAATTTCCACAGGCACCCGCTCAATGGGCATACACAATCAGCCCTCTAAACTATGAATGAACTACTTGCGGCGCCAACACGCCCACCTAAGGGTGTTAACTCATACCAAAAGCATGTAAGCACCACCAGACAATTGACAAATGGAGCCACTGGCTTATGTTCTGATACATTCGTAACTCATGTTTAGACCTTCCCTTTACCCTCCTTGTATTTCCAGTTACCTTGTATTACTATTGACATTATTGTTGCAAATTCTGTTATTTTATAATAAATGCCTCCTATTCTAACTGTATTGCATTACTTCTGCCCCTTTAATAACATTATTTTAGCACAATCAGTCGACATGATTGCTGTTACTCATGCTATCTACACCCCAACGCTTCAGTACATCTTTTGTCCCTTCATTAACATTAATTGCGCGAAAAAAACTAACCAAGGATATCTCAAATGACAGTAGAAACTTCTGCGTTTTGTACTAAATTTAATGTACAATACTATTTTCGTTTTTTCATAAACTTATGAACATATACTATTATAACGTATTCCTATCCCGTATTCTCCGAAATACTTAAGAACTCATCACTTCATCCATGTGGAGTATCACCATTTTAAATTATGCTAACACATATTGAACATACATACACATTATGATGCCTAAATTTCTGGCAACAATGGCTACACCTTGGCCACTATAATGTAACCACACCTTAGCCACTATAATGTAACCACAGTGGTCGTAACATGGAATTTCCGTTGCATTTACAACAGCCAGTAATGCGGCAGCAATAGCTATATCTTTAATTGCTGCACCATCGTACAAATTACATTATATATTACACATCACTTACAAAGACATCAGGAGTGGGATGTCAACAAAACATGTTGCTCGCCTCTATCATGACAGCTACATCCGTAGGCTCATCGACAAACATAGCTCAACTAATTTCTCAACTCCTACAAATACGATCCACATTTTCCTCTATGTTTGCTCCATCAAATACCCGCCACATAATTAAACACATTAGAATGACATAAATGTTGATTATACCTTATTTATCGACACTAAATCAGGGATCTCCCCCAAATCAGGGATCTCCATTATGGCTAATGGTCATTGCTTGAAATCAGTAGATACTTAGGACTCTATTATTTGTATAAATATCTTGTAAATCCTACACTTTTATTATTCAAAACAGATCACAATTCTTTTATCTCTAATTGTTTTGGATCTCTATCGTTATTCAACTTGGTATCAAGAGCCTTGTTTTTTTTCCAGATCCTCACGACTCAGTTTTTTTTTTCTCTCTAGATGGATTCACGAGATACCTTGTCAACAAAATTTGATGGGCATAACTATCCAATTTGGAAGTTCCATTTCAAAGCCTTCATTAGAGGCAAAGGTCTCCTTGGTATTCTGGATGGCTCAAAGGTTGTCCCTACAGAAGACAAAGAAAAAGAGGTTTGGGAGGCTGACAATGGGAAAATTATCACCTGGCTTGTCAATTCTGTCTCTGTCGATATAGCCATGGAACTGACATCTTTTGAGAAAGCATCAGAAATGTGGAGTCATCTACATACCCTCGGTAACCAACAAAATCTGGCTCGAGAATTTGAATTGGAAAGACTACTTGCAGAATCTATACAAGGTGCGAAAAATATTCGTTGTTTCTATTCTGTATTACTCACGTTATTGGCAGAACAAGATCAGGTTTTTGCCGCCTCTATCCCTGCGGATGGATTGAAGGATTTCATAACTACGATGAAGAGGACAAGGACAGTCCAATTTCTAATGAAACTCAGGCCCGAGTTCGAGCATCTGCGTGCTAGTATTCTTAACAGGGAAAAACTACCAGCTTTGGAGGTGGTAGTTTTCGAAGTTCTTTGAGAAGAAACTCGGTTGAGTTCTCAAGCTTCCATGGAGAATTCCCTCACCATGGACACTACCTTGGCTACATACAAAAGTTCTTCTTCCTCGGGCAACTCTAACAAACCAGTTCAATGCTATCATTGCAAGGAAACAGGCCACATTATTTCCCACTGCAAGAAGCGAAATTAATGCAACTGTTGTAAGAAAGATGGTCATATTATTCTGGAATGTCGTAAGAAATCTGGTCCAGGGAAACACTCAACTCCTCATAAATCCTTCCAAGCAATGACAAGGGATGCTGGAACACGAGAAACACCAAGCACAAAAGTGCTTGATCGCAATGATATCTACAAAATGATACAAGAATCTTTGGTGGCTGCTCTTCCTAATGCAATCTCTTCAGCTCTGACTGCCACGTATCCTGGTAAGACTAAAATTTCAGACTCAACGGTATGGCATATTGATTCTGCTGCATCTAATCATATGACAGGAAATCAAAAACTGTTTTCTGATTTATCTAGACCATGTTCTAGACATGAAATTGTTACAGCAAATGGCTAGGTTTTAACTGCATCAGCTATTGGCTCCATTAAACCATTTTCAGAAGTTCTTTGTGTACCAAAGCTTACTGCAAATCTGTTATCAGTTGGGCAACTTGTAGAACAAAATTTTTTGGTTATTTTTTCTCCTAATGGTTGTGTTATTCAGAACATATTGACAGGGGAAACGATGGCCAAGGGACGTAAGGTTGGCAGGCTGTTTCTTCTTCAATCTCACGATACCAAACTTCATCAGTGTTTTCTTTCACCTTCAAATAAAGATATCCAATTTTCAAATAAAATGTGGAACTTGTGGCATCTCCGCTTAGGCCATCCACACGCTTCTCGGTTAAATTTTATGCTTAAATCTTGTAATTTGTTGGGCAAACATTCACTGATTTTTCCCTCTAAATTACCTTGTGAAAGTTGTGCAAAATCAAAAAGTCATAAACTTCCTTTTCAATTAAGCAATACTAATTATTCAGCTCCTTTTGATTTGATCCATAGCGATGTTTGGGGACCTTGTCCAATTATATCTCGTTTAGGATACAAGTATTTCATTCTATTCATTGATCAAGTATCTCGTTATACATGGATTTTCTTCTTGAAATACAAATCTGAGGTACCAAATATTGTCACAAATTTTTATAACCTTATAGAAACCCAATTTGAGAAAAAGTTCAAAAAAATTTCGTTCAGATTCAGGAGGGGAATATGTAAATACAAACCTAACGATCTTTTTTCAGGAAAAAGGCATAATTCATCAGCGTTCTTGTCAGTATACACCAGAACAAAATGGTGTGGTGGAACGTAAGAATAGACATGTTGTTGAAACTGCCTTAGCTCTTCTTGATACTTCAAATGTTCCAAAAATATTTTGGGTTGAAGCAATCCAAACATCTATTTATCTCATAAATAGACAATCATCCTCGATCATGAAAGAAAATTGTCCTTATTTTCTTCTTTTCAAAAAATTGCCTGACTATTCACATCTTAAAGTATTTGGTTGTGTGTGCTCTGTTCTTCTTCCGGATCATGAACGTCATAAATTATCTCCCAAAGCCGTTAAATGTGTTTTCTTAGGATACAATGATATTCAAAAGGGGTATTTGTGTTATGATTCAACACGTCGTTCATTACGAATCTCACGACATGTTATCTTCTTTGAGAATTCTTTTATTTATACTAACAAAGACTCACAAATCTCTACTATGTCTTTCCTGAATAAATTTTCTTCTCATGATGCTGCTTGCCATAGCCACCTTCCCGCTGGTCCTTCGTCGACCATGTCCTCTACCACATCAGGTACTACTTATGACTTTGATCCTTTTTTTGATAATGATACGACTTCAGCTATTACTAATTCTTTACATCACCCACATAATGCCTATTAAATCTTAACAACCAATTACCTTCTCCCACTCGTCAAAATAGCATTAATCCCATTAGACGATCATCTTGGCATGCTCCCCCTCCAGAACGATATGGATACTCAACAGGTGAATATGGTCGATCTTATGCCTTACTAACAACCTTGAATTCTGTAGTTGTACCAAGCTCTTACATGCAGGCTAGTGGTCAGAAATGTTGGGATTATGCAATGCATGAAGAATTAGTTGCCCTTGAGGAGAATGATACATGTGATATGGTGGATAGACCAACAAATGCAACAATTATTGGAAGTAGATGGGTGTACTCAATCAAGATGAATGCTGATGGTTCCATAGATCGATACAAATCAAGATTAGTAGCTCAAGGATACAAGCAGGAATATGGAATCGACTATGATGAAACATTTGCTCCAGTAGCTAAGATGACGACCGTACGTATATTGCTTGCCTTAGCATCAATAAAAGGTTGGAAGTTACATCAACTGGACGTCAAGAATGCCTTCCTGCATGGGAACTTGCAAGAACTGGTCTACATGAATCCACCACCAGTTTATAAATATATTACACTAAATCAGGTGTGTCGTCTTAAGAAATCTCTCTATGGATTAAAGCAGGCTCCTCGCTCTTGGTTTGAAAAGTTCCGCACTACAATCTTAGGTGCTGGTTTTACTCAAAGTAGCTCAGATTATTCGTTATTCTTACGTCGGACTACCTCAGGTATTACTATTATCCTTCTTTATGTGGATGACATGATTATCATAGGAAATGATGAAGTTGGAATCTCTCATTTGAAAGATCTGTTACACTCCTCGTTCAATATGAAGGACTTGGGAAAGCTAACATATTTTTTGGGTTTGGAGGTAAGTTATGGAAAGGAAGGCATACGATTGAGTCAACAAAAGTATGCAGAAGATCTAGTTCAGTTAGCCAATCTTATTGATCATAAGAAGGTTCATACTCCAATGGAAGCTAATACGAAATACAAAAAGGAGGAAAGAGAGATTTTTGGAGATCAGACCTTGTATAGACGTCTAGTTTGATCACTTATATATCTTACTATGAGTCGTCCTGACATCTCTTATGTAGTACAGGTGTTAAGCCAATTTGTTACCAAGCCTTACAAGATGCACTACACTGCTTTGCTAAGGGTTATTAGATACATAAAATGTACTGTGAATCGGAGTCTCTTATTCCCATCATCATCATCGTTGGACATGGTGGGATACGCTGACGCAGATTGGGCAGGATGCCCTGATTCAAGACGATCCACTACAGGATGGTGCATGATGCTTGGCTCGTGCATGATTTCTTGGAAGTGCAAGAAACAATCTCGAACATCGAAGTCATCCACAGAGGCAGAATATAGAAGTATGTCTGCTGCATGCTCTGAAATCATTTGGTTGTGAAGGTTGCTATCAGAACTTGGCATCGACATGAAAGGATCAACCACATTGTATGGAGACAACACTAGTGCAATAAGAATCGCAACAAACCCCATTCATCATGAAAACACCAAACACATAGATGTAGATTGTCACTACATTACAGAACTGGTTGAAGATTGGAGTATTAGCCTGAAGTATATATCCTCTAAAGATCAACTGGCTGACTTATTTACAATGGCTATGTCAAGAAGTAGACACAACTATCTGCTGTCCAAACTCATGTTTTGTGATACACAACATTAGTTTGAGGGAGGGTGTTGATTATACCTTATTTATCGACACTAAATCAGGGATCTCCCCCAAATCAGGGATCTTCCATTATGGCTAATGGTCATTAGCTTGAAATCAGTAGATAATTAGGACTCTATTATTTATATAAATATCTTGTAAATCCTACACTTTTATTATTCAAAACAGATCACAATTCTTTTATCTCTAATTATTTTGGATCTCTATCGTTACTCAACTATAAACATGAGTTTGGGGCACAACTCCATTGCTTTCCTCAATGCTGACACTATAACTCAACTAGGAAATGCACATCCCAGCCTATTAAAGGTCAATTCGAAATGACATACTATGTTTCTGACACAAATTGAATGTAAAACTACCGTATAACATATATGATTACCTCCTTCTCATTGAATCAAAGTAGTCTACAACATATTAGAGATTCATCAATTTATTAATCAAAATAGTCGTCTAAACATCCATTAGCCCCTTACCAACCACACACTTAATTAAATATGCTAAGTAACACCATAAACCATTATCGTCAAATTAAAGTTGTATATATTAAAATTACAAATACTAAGAACGACATCTGATGCATACAAATCTTTACAGGGAATCCAAGTTATAAGGAATAACTTATATGGATTAATGTGGAATATTAAACAAATAATTTCATATATTCAAATCCTTATAATTAGACCCAAATTCTGTAATAAATAAAAAATCAAACTTTGGTAATACTATCCAAGTCCTTCATTTAATTATTGAAAATTAATCATTTTCAAAGATAGATTTGTTTATATTGTAGGACTAAACTGACAACATTTTCAAAAAAGCAGGCATCACTTTAAATATGAGAGACTACCTATGGTCATAACTAGACATAGTAAAAACAACGATATAATTCAATGTTCATCATAGTCCTAACAGGAATCAAATATAGTAGTCTTAGATTCCAATCAGCCACCCACAAACTACGTTCAAATAGCCCATCATAGATAATCGCCACAACAAATATATACTACAAGTCTCGCTGATACCTATGGTCATAACTAGACATAGTTTATAAAAAATATAATTCAATGTTCATCATAGTTCTAATAGGAATCAAATACTGTAGTCTTAGATTCCTATCAGCCACCAACAAACAACGTTCAAATAGCCCATCATAGATAATCGCCACAACAAATATATACTACATGCCTCGGTGCTGGAGAATGAAATAGTCGACACACATTTTGCCAACCATTACGTCGGTTCCAAATGACAGTTGCGACCAAAACAGCACATCTCTTCCAAACGGTTTCAAACACCTTTCACATTGGCGCAATGGTTTGCTCCAAAAGGCACTTGCGGCCAAAACAATACGTCTCTTCCGAACGGGTACAAACACCCTTCACATTGGCGAACTGGTCTATATAATGATTTCCACCCTCCGTACACCTAATAATAATCACTTCTCTCTGCCTTCGCTACTAAACTAACAATTATTCTTCTACAATCTACAAATTGTGTCAAAAGATGACATATTCACTTCTCTCAGAATCGGATACTACCAGGGATAACTGGTTGGTTAGGGTGCGAGTTTGCAGGATGTGTGAATTTAGAAACCACAGGCGAGACAACGAGAAGATAAGATTGAATATGGTACTTATTGATGAGAAGGTAATGTAAAATTATTTAGAAATATATAATACACGGTTGGTTTGGCTTTTATAACTCACTTACAAAATGACATTTAACAGGGAACTTTGATTCACACTGTAATCTGGAAAAATCAAGTCAATATGTTTCGACATAATTTGAGTGAAGGCTCTGTCATCACTATCAAGAACTTCAAAGTATCAAAAGTTTCTGGAGAGTATAGACCATTACAGTCCGATTTAAAAATAACATTCTTGCGAATAAATGCCATCCAAAAAATTCTGGATGATTCGATTCCCGTTCCTATAAATGGCTTCCAGTTTGCTCAACAAACATGATTCGCTCGAGGGTCAATAACAAGACTATCCTATACGGTATAGTAATTCCAATCATTTATGAATCATACATTATAAATGTTATGTTCTAAATAACCTCCATCTTGAACTTGTAGATGTGGTCGGATGCATATGTGGAATAGGTGCAATATAGAGTGTTGGTGCGAAGTAGAAGAAGAGAGACATATATATTCTTACTGATTCGTAATACACTAATCTTATTTAATATTCACTTATATTTGTTCACCCCAAAGACAGCATATAAAATCCCCCCCTTATCACTGACTTGTATACATACCACTTTACTATTGTTCCAATTATCATGATCGATGTTTTATTCACTAATTGATTATATTGGTTATTTAGGGAGGATAGGTCTGTCAAGGTAAGAATTACATTGTGGGAGGATTTTGCCAAAGAATTTTGTCCCTACTTATTCAACCCAGAATCCGGTCCATACATTGTCATTGTTACGGCAACTACTCTAAAGTAATTCAGAGGTACAACTACTGAACACCATATCAGTTATTTCATATGTTACAATTTGAATAAATTGGTGCCCCTTAATTTAATTTTGCTTCATCATAGGTGAATTAACTTTTGCCACAACCGCGGCAAGCAAAACACATGTTAACCTACCAATGGACAACATCACCTCATTGATCCAAAAGTTTGCAACTAAAATCGTTCACATACAAACCATCGACAGTGCCAATGCAGGCAACATACCTTTGGAGGAAGCCATGTTTGCCAACAGAATGACGGTCACAGAGTTACTGGATTCGTATTGGAGTTGCGACATAGAAGTTAGTGCCTTAATCTGTGTTACTACCCTATGAACAATCCAAAAAATCTAAACGCCTTTACTTCAAATTCAAACAACTTCATTTTACATATGCCAGGAATGCATGGTTACGGTGCGCGCTCAGATCACTGAAATAGATACCTACTTTGATTGGTATTACATATCCTGCAACTTATGCAACAAAAAGATTGAACCTACAGACGGTGTGTACACATGCCTCAAGTGAGAAAGAAAGTGCGACTTTCCGTTGGTTAGGTAAGGATACATTCAACAATGTACATCAACTTTATGTTTAAACAAACACTAATTTAAATGGAAAACACAGGTACAAGATACACATTAAGGTCCAAGACGATGGTGGACAAACAACTTGGTCCTGTTTAATGGTGAGGCAGAAAAGCTGCTTGATACTTCTGCATCCAAGTTGCTTAATCGATTCTCCAAAAATGATATGGATCTACCATCACCAATAAAGTCCCTGTGCGGCAAAGAGTTTGTATTCAAACTTAAATTGAGCAACTACAATTTGAAAGAGGGGCTGGAAAATTATACAGTTTCCAAAGTTTACCAGCCGGATGAACAATTGGAATTGCAGTATCGCAGTAACAAAGCTAAGAAGGTGACATGTCCTACAACTACTTACATTATAGTACATATTTCATTTATACATACATCATCAATAACCGCCCTATTGAACTTACACCAAAATTAACATTTGGTATGCATTTTACTCTACAGGACAAAGAGAAAATAGAAGATCCCTCACAACCCCATGTCCAGAAAGCAGGACCTTCACACACTAACAACTATATAGAAAATGTTGATGTGGGTGAAGACACATCCAGTAACAATATAAAATTTTATTCCAGAAAGCTGAAGAAAAGAAGGAAGTTCCTCATAGATACTGAAGACAAGGGAAATATTGATCAAGACAATAACAAAAATCCCAACTTAAAGGCTTAGAACTCCAGTTATATGATATGGACCTTCCAATTATTACTATCGGCAAGCAGTGTCTAATTCAACCGCATATGTATTTCACAGTTACAAGTCCATATATAGAGTTATTAACGACAAATGATGTAAATGTTTTTATTCATACAGTATTATGTTAATGAAACTGGGATCAAACCACCCCGCTACAAAATGCAGCTGAATTGAAAAGAAGTGTATATCCGTTTATTATAAATATATTCTTATATGCTTAATTTTTGTACAATGTTCACCAATAGCAATATATACATGTGGACCTTTACGAGCAACTTTATTGTATGCGCACAAATCAAATATTATGTATTGTACCATATATCCAAAGCAATATATACATGTGGACCTTTAAGAGCAACTTTATCGTATGCGCACAAATCAAATATTATGTACTGTACCATATATTCTATTTAAATTATCTCCAAAAATTAATCTACATTGACAAACCTACTACATTCAGGAATAAAGATTGTACAAGGTGCAACAAGTGAAAACAAAACTCATGCTGGACGGTTGTAAGCAACTTTATTGTATTCGAGCGAATAGAATGTGGCGGACTCTACAATGTACACAAAATCTATTATTTACCAACAAATCGTTCATTATTGAAAATCCAAGTACAAATCTTACGCTTGAAAATTATGAACGCAATGAAGTTACAAGTATACTAGAGGAACATCCGTGTATAAAATATACATGAACGGAGAAACTCATTGTAGTTAGTCAGTATCGTCATTACGTGGGCATACAAACCTGCACATTAATGGTAGACGAGATTATAAATAAATTGATTTTAAACATATATCTATCTTTTACACAATTATGATATTATGAATTTTGGAAAATATCATTCAGAATAGTAACGAAGTCATCGACAAAACACCTCTGCAACTTTCAAGCAAACATTGCCGCTTAACAGAGGGATACAATCCACAATAAATACAAACGGCTACACCGTCTATTGCTAGGTTGCCCAGTATTTCATTGATGCAAATAAGGAATTGTTTAATTTGACACGATGTTTATTGGTAAAGTTTGAAACTATCCCACCTCTCCCACTCTAATAGAACATGCAAACGCCTGTATTAAAACCAACAACTATGGCCTCTATAAAAATAGTCTTCCACATATATTGTTAATACGCCACATTCACCGGATGTAAGTCGATTGAAACTAATAGAAAACCTTACAAAGGAAAAAAAGTACCAAATGAACCCCAATGTATTCACTTGCAGTGGTATAAGAGGAATTACAAACAGTAAATACACACCAAATGTACGACAGAAATAAAACCCAGCACACAAAAATATAATTTAAATGATACTTTATGAAATATGTCACACATAATTTAAAAATATTATAGATGAAAAATACTACACCTATATGGGCATAATTACAGTCAAAATAATAATAACAAAAAACACCCAAACGTTGGGTCTTTTCAAATTGATTGTACCCGCCTTTTCACTTTTATAAAGGATCACATTAAACATTTACACAGTACATCCTCTATTACAATTACAACACAACCGATTGTAGCGACTACGAAAACATATCGGCGAAGTCCACTATTTTTTTTACAATAATCAAACAACTACATCGTCTTCTACTAATACTGTTGTAGCACAAACATAAGTCAATACAACAGACATTGGTTGGTAACCATACTAACAAAAACGCCCTAACCAACAGATTCTGACAACAAAAATGAATTTCATGTCAGACATTGTTAGGGCATTTAATGACCCTGCAAATATACCAACCGATATTAGGAAACTGCAACAACTTCTACCGATACTAGAAAACCAAGACAGGATGTTGAAGCAGAGAATTAAGAGTTACAAGTCATCAGACAGATGCACCCGAAGGACAGACGAAATAGCCACCATCAAAAAGTGTCGAGGGAAGTATGCGCGATTGAAGCGCAAACTCACATTACTCCACAAGCAATACAAAGCACATCCCTTGAAGCAGACACATCGTTTTCTCCATTACATAATAAACTTGACCGCAATGGTGAACCAAACATATATTAATACCAGAGAAATGCTTCGACAAATACAGGGTAAGCTGTTCTTCACCCATATATCTACCACACAACCAAATAACGCCTTTAACTACTTAAACTACTCACTACATATAGAGGTTGCCAATCTTAATATCGGCTCAAAAACAAAGTAACAATCATGTCCAAAATAATCACGGTCTATCACATAATAGCCCCTAATAGGTTCTCCAATTGATTAAAGTAACGTGATTAACCGAGCGCCTCATTAACAACACCCATAAAATACAAATATAATGTGGTGGATGCATAAATAATTCGAAACACTATGGACTTACACACAACATATCATATGGACAATACTTATTAACAACATTGAAAACACATTTTCACAGGAGGACAATCAAACCGATCCTATGATTCAGTTATGGAGGAATGTCAAGACGTCTCAATTCCAATGCATACATAAAGAAGTAATACCAGACAAACCAGTCGCCGGAATACAGGTACATCTCATAATACTACAACATGTGGGGTCCATCCCCAAGTACCAAACTTTGAATTGTTTTCTGCCAATTTCAAAGTTTGGCAGAGTTGGTAAAGAAAAATTTTTTTTTTTTTTCAATTTCAAAGTTTGGTAGAGTTGGTAAAGAAAAAATTGTTCTTTCTTTAATGTCAAAGTTTGGCAAGAGTTGGTAAGCTATGAAGAAGAAAAAATTGTTTTTTCTTCTGTAGCACATTTGGAGGGTAGTGTATTTGTTCTCTATAAAAGGGAGGACAATTCTTCATTCTAAGTACACCAAAAAGAAAATTACAAAGGAGAGAAAAGAAGAGTGAGGCATCACAGAGGAAAATAATCTGTGAGGAAAAATAGAGAGTGTGAGCGATATTATAGTGAGGTGGAAAAATCAAAAGAGGGTTATTTCTTTTGAGTGTGTAGTGATCTTTGGAGTTTTGCTCGGATCTACAAGTGTAAAATCCTTACTATAGTGATATTCGTTGCTCCTCTCGGGTCGTGGTGTTTTCCCTTATTTAGGAGGGTTTCCACGTAAAATCTTGGTGTCATTATTTCTCTTTTATTCTCGTTGATTAACCGTATTGTTGTGTTCCGCATTTATTGCCTTTATTATCGCAAATATTATTTTTGTTACGGATTTATTCCCAACAATTGGTATCAAAGCACAGGTTCTGCCCATTTACAGAAATATTTTTTTGCAGCTTATTTTACTATACTCAGTGGAAAAAAAAATGTCTGGAGTAAAGTACGAGGTAGAAAAATTCAACGGTGATAGCGGTTTTTCAATGTGGCAGAGAAGGATGAGAGACTTGCTCATCCAACATGGTTTGCACAAGGCACTAGGCGGCAAATCCAAAAAGCCCGAATCCATGAAACTTGAGGATTGGGAAGAAATGGATGAAAAGGCTGCCAGTGCAATCAGATTGCACTTAACAGATGATGTAGTTAATAACATCATCGATGAAGAGAGTGCATGTGGCATTTGGACAAAGTTAGAAAATCTATACATGTCCAAAACGCTGACAAATAAATTGTACCTAAAGAAGCAGTTATATGCGCTACATATGGGTGAAGGTACAAACTTTTTGTCTCATTTAAATGTACTTAATGGACTAATCACGCAGCTAGCAAACCTCGGAGTAAAGATCGAGGATGAAGATAAAGCCATAGTGCTCCTAAACTCGTTGCCATCTTCCTACGATACTTTAGCAACAACCATTTTACATGGTAAGGACTCTATTGAGTTGAAGGATGTCACATCAGCCCTTTTGCTTAATGAAAAGATGAGAAAAAGGCCTGAAAATCACGGACAGGCTCTCATCACGGAAAGTAGAGGCAGAAGTTACCAAAGGAGCTCAAGTAACTATGGTAGATCCGGAGCTCGTGGAAAGTCCAAAGTTCGATCAAAATCGAAGGCCAGAAATTGCTACAATTGCGATCAACCAGGACACTTCAAAAGAGATTGTCCAAATCTAAAAAGGGGCAAAGGGGAAAGCAGCGGCCAGAAGAATGATGACAACACAGCTGCCATGGTGCAAAATAATGACAATGTTGTTCTCTTCATAAATGAGGAAGAAGAATGCATGCACTTGGCAGGTGTAGAGTCGGAATGGGTGGTCGACACAGCAGCATCTTACCATGCCACACCGGTAAGAGATCTTTTTTGCAGATATGTAGCTGGTGATTTTGGCAATGTGAAAATGGGTAACACAAGTTACTCAAAGATTGCGGGGATCGGAGACATTTGCTTAAAAACAAATGTTGGATGCACATTAGTGTTGAAAGATGTGCGCCACGTACCTGATTTGCGGATGAACTTGATCTCGGGAGTTGCTTTGGACCGAGATGGATATGAGAACTACTTTGCAAATCAAAAATGGAGACTCACCAAAGGGGCATTGGTGATTGCAAAAGGAGTTGCTCGTGGCACGTTGTACAGGACAAATGCAGAAATATGCCAAGAGGAATTAAATGCGGCTCACGAAGAAAATTCTGCAGATTTATGGCATAAAAGAATGGGTCATATGAGCGAGAAAGGATTGCAAATTCTTTCCAAAAAATCACTCATCTCTATTGCCAAAGGTACAACGATAAAACCTTGTAACTACTGCTTATTTGGTAAACAACATAGAGTCTCATTTCAGACATCATCTGAAAGAAAGTCGAATATACTTGATTTGGTATATTCTGATGTTTGTGGTCCAATAGAGATAGAATCGATAGGAGGTAATAAATACTTTGTTACCTTTATTGATGATGCTTCTCGAAAATTGTGGGTTTATATCTTGAGAACCAAAGATCAGGTGTTTCAAGTATTTCAAAAATTTCATGCTCTGGTAGAAAGAGAGACAGGTCAGAAGCTAAAACGTCTCCGAACTGACAATGGAGGTGAGTACACTTCAAGAGAATTTGAAGAGTACTGTTCAAACCATGGAATCAGACATGAAAAGACAGTTCCTGGAACCCCACAACACAATGGTGTAGCTGAAAGAATGAATCGCACCATTGTTGAGAAGGTGAGAAGTATGCTCAGAATGGCTAAATTACCTAAGACATTCTGGGGTGAAGCAGTCGGACAGCGTGTTATCTTATCAATCGTAGTCCATCAGTTCCGTTGGAGTTTGACATTCCGGAGAGAGTTTGGACCAACAAAGAGATGTCTTACTCGCACCTAAAGGTGTTCGGTTGCAAAGCTTTTGCACATGTACCGAAGGAGCAGAGAACCAAGCTAGATGATAAATCAGTTCCCTGCATATTCATCGGATATGGAGATGAAGAGTTCGGGTACAGACTATGGGATCTTGTAAAGAAGAAGGTCATCAGAAGCAGAGATGTAATCTTTCGAGAAAGTGAAGTTGGAACTGCTGATGATCTATCCGAGAAGGCCAAGAAAAAGAATGGTATAGTCCCTAATCTTGTTACCATTCCCTCTTCTTCTAACCATCCCATAAGTGCAGAAAGTACGATTGATGAAGTTGCTGAGCATGAAGAGCAACCTGATGAGATTGTTGAGCAGGGGGAGCAACTCGGTGATAATACCGAGCAAATGGAGTACCCAGAAGAAGAAGAACAATCTCAACCTCTGAGGAGATCAGAAAGACAAAGGGTAGAATCAACCAAATACCCTTCCTCAGAGTATGTCCTCATCAATGATGAAGGTGAGCCAGAAAGTCTTAAGGAGGTGTTGTCTCATCCAGAAAAGAGCCAATGGATGAAAGCCATGCACGAAGAGATGGGATCTCTACAGAAAAATGGCACATACCAGCTAGTTGAACTTCCAAAAGGCAAAAGACCGCTTAAGTGCAAGTGGGTCTTTAAACTCAAGAAAGATGGAAATGGCAAGTTGGTCAGGTACAAAGCTCGATTGGTTGTAAAAGGCTTCGAACAAAAGAAAGGTATTGATTTTGATGAAATTTTTCACCTGTTGTCAAAATGACTTCTATTCGAACTATTTTGAGCATAGCAGCTAGTCTAGATCTTGAAGTGGAGCAATTGGACGTGAAAACTGCATTTCTTCACGGAGATTTGGAAGAAGAGATTTATATGGAGCAACCAGAGGGATTTGAAGTATCTGGAAAGAAACACATGGTGTGCAAATTGAATAAGAGTCTTTATGGGTTGAAACAGGCTCCAAGGCAATGGTACAAAAAGTTTGACTCTTTCATGAAAAGTCAAACGTACACAAAGACCTATTCTGATCCATGTGTATACTTCAAAAGATTTTCTTACAACAATTTTATTATTTTGTTGTTGTATGTGGATGACATGTTAATTGTAGGACAAGACAAAGAGCTGATTGCAAAGTTGAAGAAAGATTTGTCCAAGTCATTTGACATGAAAGACTTGGGCCCAGCACAACAAATTCTAGGGATGAAGATTGTTCGAGAACGAACAAAAAGAAAGTTGTGGCTATCTCAAGAGAAGTACATTGAACGTGTACTAGAACGCTTTAACATGAAGAGTGCTAAACCTGTTAGCACGCCTCTTGCGAGTCATCTGAAGTTGAGCAAACAGATGTGTCCTACAACAAAAGAGGAGAAAGAGGGAATGGCTAAAGTTCCTTATTCTTCAGCAGTGGGGAGTTTGATGTATGCGATGGTGTGTACAAGACCTGATATTGCTCATGCAGTTGGTGTTGTTAGCAGATTCCTTGAAGATCCTGGAAAAGAACACTGGGAGGCAGTTAAGTGGATACTCAGGTACCTAAGAGGTACCACAAGAGACTGCTTGTGTTTTGAAGGATCTGATCCAATCTTGAAGGGCTATACTGATGCTGATATGGCAGGTGACCTCGATAATAGAAAATCTACTACTGGATATTTGTTTACATTTTCAGGGGGAGCTATATCATGGCAGTCAAAGTTGCAGAAGTGTGTCGCACTCTCTACAACTGAGGCAGAATATATTGCAGCTACTGAAGCTGGCAAAGAGATGGTATGGCTGAAACGATTTCTTCAAGAACTTGGATTGCATCAGAAGGAGTATGTCGTCTATTGTGACAGTCAGAGTGCAATAGACTTGAGCAAGAACACCATGTATCATGCAAGAACGAAGCATATCGACGTGAGATATCACTGGATTCGTGAAAAGATAGAGGACGGATCTATGCAGGTCATGAAGATCCCTACTAGTGAAAACCCTTCAGATATGCTGACCAAGGCGGTATCAAGAGACAAGTTTGAGCTATGCAAAGAACTTGTCGGCATGCACTCAAGCTAGAAACCTAGAGCTACCTCCTTCAGGTGAATGGGTCTGGAGGGGGAGATTGTGGGGTCCATCCCTATGTACCAAACTTTGAATTGTTTTCTGCCAATTTCAAAGTTTGGTAGAGTTGGTAAAGAAAAAATTGTTTTTTTCTTCAATTTCAAAGTTTGGTAGAGTTGGTAAAGAAAAAATTGTTCTTTCTTTAATGTCAAAGTTTGGCAAGAGTTGGTAAGCTATGAAGAAGAAAAAATTGTTTTTTCTTCTGTAGCACATTTGGAGGGTAGTGTATTTGTTCTCTATAAAAGGGAGGACAATTCTTCATTCTAAGTACACCAAAAGAAATTACAAAGGAGAGAAAAGAAGAGTGAGGCATCACAGAGGAAAATAATCTGTGAGGAAAAATAGAGAGTGTGAGCGATATTATAGTGAGGTGGAAAAATCAAAAGAGGGTTATTTCTTTTGAGTGTGTAGTGATCTTTGGAGTTTTGCTCGGATCTACAAGTGTAAAATCCTTACTATAGTGATATTCGTTGCTCCTCTCGGGTCGTGGTTTTTTCCCTTATTTAGGAGGGTTTCCACGTAAAATCTTGGTGTCATTATTTCTCTTTTATTCTCGTTGATTAACCGTATTGTTGTGTTCCGCATTTATTGCCTTTATTATCGCAAATATTATTTCTGTTACGGATTTATTCCCAACACAACATACATACTTACTCATACAAATAACCATGTATTTGGTAAACAACTTCAATATTTGTGTATCCAATACTTATCGCCAAACTTATGTCGCAGTGGAATATAAAACAACATGGAATTTAGGTCCTCCCACATACACATGCCAATATTGCAGCGCTTTTCTGTGGTATGAAGAACGAACCGACAAAACCAAAAAACCAAAACACCCAAAATTTTCTATTTGTTGTATGGAAGGACGTCTACAACTACCGTTACTGAGTGAACCACCAGCCTACCTCAAATACCTCAGGACAAGAATCTGGAAAATTGGGTATGAACTATAGGAAAAATATCAGGGTATATAACTCCATATTTGCGTTCACGTCTATGGGAGGCCGAGTAGACAGATCAGTAAATCGTTCAAAGGGTCCTTATTTATTTCGAATAAGTGGTCAAAATTACCATCACATTGTCTCACTATTACCAGAAATTGGCAAGACGCCACAATTTGCGCAGCTCTATATATATGATATGGATAATGAGATAGAGAATAGAATGAAAAATATGAGGCATAAAGAAGTTGAAATATAAATCGTAAAGGGTATATCAGAAATGCTCGACGAGCATAATATTTTGGTAAAATCATTTCGGATGGCAAGGGATAGACATAGAGAAGAACCACAAACAGAGTTTCGTATGCGCCTCCTGAATGAAAGGACCACAGATGCCCGACAATACAACTGACCAACCGCTTCAGAAGTAGCGGGACTAATTATTGGAGAACTAACAGATGCAAACTACCAGCGAGACGTAATTGTGGAACACCGTAAGAATGGCCTGCAAAGGATCACTGATTTACACCCAAGTTTCATGTCGATGACTTACCCATTAATACGTCCATATGGAGAAGATGGATATAGGCTTGGAATTCGTTTGGTTTCGCAAAGCCAAAAAACATTCACGCGTGAAAACTTAACCATGAGACAATTTTATGGGTACTGCATACAACAACGCCTTAATGAGTCCCACACTTTACTACAAGGTGGGAGGTTGTTGCAACAGTACATTGTGGATGACTACATGGCAATTGAAGAAGAAAGATTTAGGTACATCCGCAATAATCAAACAAAAATCAGGGCTGATCTTTTTGGTGGATTGATGGATGCAGTTGTGCGTGGAGATTCAGATTGCTCAATGGTGGAAAAAACTATTATACTACCTTCGTCCCACACGGGAGGACCTCGCTACCGGGCACAAAATTTCCAAGATGCAATGGCCATATGCAGGTGGGCTGGATATCCAGATTTGTTCCTGACATTCACTTGCAACACAAAGTGGCCTAAAATACATGCAATGTTGAGCCTTATTAACCAAGACGCCGATCCAAGCCGCGTGGACATCATATGTAGAGTTTTCAACATAAAATTGTGTCAACTAATGCAACATATTAAGAAGGATAAACCTTTCGGGAAAGTAAAAGCCTGTAAGATCTGCCTACCAAATACTCTTCCATATCCTACTAAATAACAATATATGAAATCACCATACTGTTATAATACACTATCTCTATTGTGAAATGCTAACAAACCACATCACGACTGAAATATGCTAATCAAGTCCATGTACAATTTTATATGCAGGTATATATACAATTGAGTTTCAAAAGAGAGGCTTGCCACATGCACATATATTGTTGTTCCTTCATGAATCCTTAAAGAACCCCACACCAGATCAAATAGACAGAGTAATATCAGCTGAAATACCAGATTATGAAGATGACCCAGATGTGTATAATGCAGTCAAGAACTATATGATACGCGGACCTTGCGGAGAACTAAATCCCAGTTGCCCATGTATGAAACAAGGAAAGTGCACAAAACATTTCCCAAAGAACAGAACGAATTTTGATTATCATGGATTCCCTATATATATGAGGCACAATAATGGTATTGAAATAAAAAAAAAATGGTATCAGCTTAGATAACAAATATGTGGTTCCATACAACAGGGACTTGCTTGTCCAGTTTGATGCACATATAAATGTTGAAGTCTGCAATTTTTCAAGGTCAATAAAATACCTATTCAAGTATGTTCATAAAGGGTCGGATAGAGCAACAGTAACAATAGAATCGTCCAAAAATACGACAGAAAGTGACGAGATCAAAAAGTATCTAGACTGCAGATACATATCGGCTACCGAAGCCTGCTGGAGGATCTATACATTTGATATACATTACAAACAACCACCAGTTGAGCGTTTACCTTTCCATTTAGAAGGAAAAAACACCATAATATTTCAAGAATCAAGGCGAGTTGAAAGCGTACTTAGCAGACCGGATATTGAGAAAACCAAATTTACAAAATGGTTTGAGACTAACAAAAAATATCCTGATGCCAGAGAGCTTACATATTCAGAGTCCAACACGTTGGGTCTGGAATGCAAGAGACAAGCATTGGAACATGAGGCAAAAGGGACACGCAGTTGGCAGAATATACTTTGCACACCCGGCAAGTGGCGAACGATTTTATATGCGAATGTTGCTAAATTTTTGGGTGCACTTCATTTGAAAGCATTAGAACAATCAATGGAGTCAATCATAAAACATATAAAGAGGCCTGCTACACGTTAGGCTTATTAGATGACGACAAAGAGCGGAATGACTGCTTGTCTGAGGCAGCGCAGTGGGCTACGGGAAACGAGCTGAGACAGCTATTTGTAACTGTAGTTATGAACTGTCAGGTATCGGAACTCCACAAACTATGGGAAAATAACTATGGGATGTTATCAGAAGATATCACATCAATGCAGAGAAAGAGATTACGATTGAATGATTTACAACTAAATGCAAAGCAAATTGAATCGTACACACTATTGGAGATTGAAAACATCCTTCTAAAGATGGGTAGAAGTTTGAATGATATACAAGGTATGCCTATTCCAGATTCAACGCTAATGCGGAATGTAGGTAATCGACTAATCAATGAAGAGCTAGACTATGACAAAGACAACCTAAGAATTTAACATGACAAATCCCTAAAACTTTTAAATGGTTGCCAGATATTGGCATATGAAGCAATAATATCATCGGTTGATAATCAAAAAGGCAAATTATTTTTTATACACGGCCATGGTGGTACGGGTAAGACGTTTCTGTGGAATAAAATAATTTCAAAGATCAGATCACAATCAAAAATAGTGCTCCCCGTCGCTACTTCAAGTACAGCAGCTTTATTATTACCAAATGGTAGGACAGCTCATTCACGATTTCATATTCCTCTAGATGACACTCCAGAGTCGACATGTGAAATCAAACAAGTCAGCCAATTAGCAGAACTTCTCAAAAAAACACTTCTGATTATTTGGGATGAAGCACCAATGGCTAACAAATTGTGTTTTGAAGCGTTAGACAGGACTTTAAGGGATATTCTACGAGATAGATATGAAAATAGCGCAGACAAACCTTTTGGGGGCATAACTTTTGTATGTGGTGGTGATTTCCGCCAAATATAGCCCGTTATTCCAAAGGTAACAAGAGCTGATATTGTTGATGCATCGTTAAACTACTCGCACTTGTGGTCATACTTCTATATTTATGAATTGAAGGAAAATATGCGACTAAGCTGTGGAAAAGTAAATTCCTCGGAAGCACACCAAATTGCAAGTTTTGATAAATGGCTATTGCATATTGGAGATGGATCGCTTTCGGCAGATAATAAGAAAGATCTCATATATGTCCCACCTGATGTTTACATTGAACCATCACACAATCAGATCGAATCCATTGTTCAGGCTGTGTATCCGTCACTGTTACAGTGGTATAACGACCCATCATACTTCCAAGAAAGAGCCATACACCAAAAAATGAAATGGTGCATGAGTTGAATGACAACATAATGAAAATGATATCAGGCGAAGGCAGGACTTATTATAGCTCGGATAATGTGTGCAAAGCAAGCGTAAATACAAATGAGGAGGATATAGTATACCCAACCGAATTCCTAAACAACTTACGATTCCCAGGAATCCCAAACCATGAAATACACCTAAAAGTAGGAAGCCCAATTATGCTTCTGAGAAATCTAAATCAAACGAAACGACTCTGCAATGGTACAAAATTAATTGTAACACATCTGAGAATTTGGTCGGTTAGTGCAAACATTATCTCTGGTAAGAACCGCGGCACACGAGTCACAATACCAAGAATTATCATGTCTCCAAACGATTCAAAGTGGCCATTCAAGCTAAAAAGGCGCCAACTTCCTCTATCGCCATCTTATGCTATGATAATCAATAAGAGTCAGGGTCAAACTCTTGAAAGAGTTGGATTGTTTCTGCCAAAACAAGTCTTCACACATGGACAATTATATGTTGCAGTATCACGTGTAACAAGTAGAGCAGGATTGACGATCCTCAACACGGACAACGACACAGCAGACCAGAAATACATACAGAATATTGTTTACAAAGAAATATTTCAGAATGTACGCACAAGAATAGTGGAAACAGACGAGGTATTTCTTAACAATTTACCATGCAATAGGGCAATTATTAAAACAACAACAATTACAGCCATAACTAATTTATTTTAATGAATCATGCACAGATAAATAACCATACAAATAATGAATCGTGATGGAGAAGCAAGTTGAATGCATAACGACATTACCACAGGTCACAGGTCAGTCTATAGACACCATAACAGAACCACATAATTCATAAACAGTTGTTAAGACAAAACTGTGAATTCAGTAGCTAACACAATTTATTTCCTATAACAAATGGTCACTAAAGACAAAATGAATGTTCATAGGAAAGTAAAATGAAGATGGAATGCGAGACACATGGACACACATCTGAAGTATCCGTAGTCAACTGTCAGGGTGACTATCACATTAGTACATCGAGGTATGGAGTAAGGAGAAGAGATTAACACATAGAAGCAAATACAATATTAAAGAATTCCGTGTACGCGCAACAAATAGAAGAACAACCCGAGAAACTTCATAGTGGAAACTCATTTTTATGGAACATTCTTTAAATATGGTAAAAATAAATGATACAATAGCTGATAAAATGACTAAACAACCTTTTATTTAAATTGATGTTTTATGGCATGTTGCACCTCATTGGTTAAATTCTATCCTTGCAAATAAAATGCTATAAGTGCTAACTATGTCGCAATTAAGGTGCATTGCATAGTATCAACATACTATTTGGTAGTTTCATACTTTAATACAGAAAAAAATACTGTTGTTATTAAGCATTTGAAGAACTATATAGCAGGCAATATTGACTATTTAATATCATTTAATTAACATATTGTACATCGTAAAGTCTGGCCATTTAGGTCCATTAATCAAAATACTTGCACACTATTATACTACCCAATAAACACAGATTGATAACCTTTTCAGTAAAGATGTGGACAATTACGAAAACCTATGGTACCATATAACAAATTTATGGCGTACAATGAATCCAAACAACTAATAGCGGTATATAATACAAAACCTTTTACAGACCAATTATAGTTATGTGTAAGAATAATGCATTTTAAATGATTTCAAATGCGTTAAAACGCCATCCGCACTTGACACATCCAGTTGCTAAATAGAACTGCAAAACAATTATATGTTAAAAAACTAAGTATAAAATAAAAATACAATAACCATACAAATCGTAAATCGTACTGAAACGCTGACAATACAATGAGGACCTATAGAAAAAATAACCACATACACAAAAACCTCATAATGTATTAATAAAGGAATGACTAACGGACAAACATGGAATACCATTCCTACACAACATGCAAAAGTACAATGATGCTACACAAACACACACTGCCGAGAGATTAACATCAAACATTCAAGACACTTCACATTACAATTACAATTTAATATTACGCAACTCAAAAATGAAGGAACAAAATGCCCGCGCGAAGCGCGGGTTGTTTCCCTAGTCTATTAATAAAATAAAATCATTCTTGTATGGTAAGACATTATATATACAATTTGAAGTTGATAAATGACAACAATATCCATCAAAACAAAAACACATTTATATATCCACCCGTCTTTAATAATACTTCAAAAACAAACTACTTCAACAACCATTTTCTTAAAAGGCACTTCAAATATCAACTATCTCAAAAATAAATTGTCATTAAAATCAAATACCAAAAACTAATTATCTTGAAAACTAATTGTCTTACTAATCAACCAACAAAAACTAATTATCTCAAAAACCAATTATTTTAATAATCAACCACCAAAAACTAATCATTTCAAAAATGTATTGTCTTAAAATCCACTTCAAAAACCAATTTTCTTTTTAACAAATAATTAATAATCACAAATGCCTTACTCATCACCATTGAACTCCATAACAATATCCATCAGGTCACTGTATTTTCATCATTGTCATATTTTTCTTCTTCTGCCAAGCCTTCTTCAACATTCTCCAGCTTCTCATGTTCTTTTTATTCTTCTTTCTTCTCTTCCAGATTCTCCTACTCCTTTTCTTCTTCTCTCTTTTCTTCGACCTTCTCCTCTTCATTTTGTTTTTATTTCAAATCTTCTTGCTTCTCTACTTTTTCTTCTTCATTCTCTTCAGTTTCTCCTCTTCTTTCTCTTTTTCTTCTTTTTCTATCATCTTCTCCTCCTCTTGTTTTTTCTCTCCTTCCTTCATCTCTTCTAAAACTTCATTAACTTCTTCTACAAAGTATTCATCAACTGCAACAAGATCTCTTCACTGACTATTGCTAATGGAATTATTTCATCAACATCAATTTCAACACCATCTTCATTGAGTGTTTATGTTGTGTAGTTTGATCAACTATTGTAAGATCAACGTCTTAACATTCTTTAAAATAAATTATTTTACACAAATAGTATATAAATTAGTCTACCTTTATTTTTCTTGTTCTTTAACTTCTCCTCAGTTTCTATCTCAAATAGAACAACAACTTCCATCATTGACTGTTTAAGGGTTACAACACGCTCACTCAGATTATCTTCTTTACAATTACTCACTATATGTTTCATTCCACTCGAAACATAATTCTCACAAGGTTAGTTGGAATGGTTATCACTAAATATTTCATCCACCTTGTTCTCTCCTGCTGAAGTGAGACAAGTGATACCTTTCAATTTTTTGTTTAAGGCATCAATGATTGTGTCTTTCATTTCGCCCCTATATGCCTTAATGTTTCCATGTAATTTTCTCTTGTATCACGAATATTAGGTGTGAGGTATGAGTGCAGAATGTTCAAAAGATATATAATACTAACATTGATTAATTTAAATACATTGCTAGATAATCATATATATATATATATATATATATATATATATATATATATATATATATATATATATATATATATAGGAACCTAGGCCCGCCAATGTGGCGCCACCACAAACTAGGATTCCCTTCTAATATATTTATTTCCAAAATTAGCCCCCCCCCCTTTATAAGAAGTTGTGACTTTTATGAAAAGTTGCGATTTCTATGAAAATTTGCAATTGTTTACGAAGAGTTGCAACATTTTTGAAGAGTTGTAACTGTTTGAAGAGTTGCGACTTTTGTGAAAAGTTGCAACTTTTATGAAAAGTTGTGACTTTTATGAGAGGCGTGACTTTTCCAAAGAGTTATGACATTTTAAAAATATTTATTCACACTACCCTTTGTTGTCTATAAATAGAGGGACTTCCTGTCATTTTGAAACAACACATAATTCTAATCTTCTTCTCCTGCTTCTTGACAATTAAATATTTGTGTACATTGCTCCTGTTGAATGGTTCACGAACATTATTGCTTTTGTATCAATACTATAGTGAATAACAACGTTCTATCTTGAGAGGATCTATTCCTTTATACCTCGGTAATATAGAACAATAATTTCCTTAAGGGGACAATGTGCATTCAGTGAGCTCAATATTTTCCTTTCTATTTCATTCTTTTGTTACAAGTCCTTTTAAATATTTTACTCATTAATTTATGTTTGTGTTATTAATTGTTGTTTTTGAGTACATGTTTTAAGCTTTGTCGTTTATGTTTATGATTTTGATTATTTTGTTGAAGTAAAGATATGTTAATCAAGAGTTTGATGTAATCATTAGACTATTGGTGTGATTAGATTAAAACTCTTGAACTTATAAACTAAATGAGTTTGATCTTTATAGAGTTTTCAGTGGCTAAAAAGTTCATGGGATGTCCAAGAAGGGACTTTTGAGTGTTCAGAAGTTATGGTGGTTCCGCTCTACCATGGAGTTTTAGTTATTAAAATTTCTATCTTATCCGCGCATTTGATTGATTAGTGACGTCAAAAGATAAAAGAATGTAGTGGGAGGATAAGTATTGTACTCAACCTTAATTTAAAGTTTGGGGTTCAAATGTTGGATTGAAGTCAATGAATTACCCATCAAAGTTGGATAGACTCATATTAATTTAAAATTAAAGAAATAATTATATCCTTATAAATATTCGATTAAAGTTGCGAAAAATAATGTTTCAACCATATTGATTTAAACATAAAGAACAAAATATGTCTTTTGGCTATCAAAGTAGTGACATAGACTACAAATGATTTTGAATAAGGGACTTGACAATACTTTATTTAATCCAAACTATTTGAGTGGCACACATTAATTCATTAAACTCCAAGAGATGTTTTTAAATTTTTTTAATTAACTTATCAAGTACACAACTAGTTATAAAAGATGTATAATATTTACATTATTTATTTAGAGGCCTTGAATAGGAGAAAATCTCTCTCAATTGATGAATAAAATGTTTGTACAACTTTTGGAAAATACAAATATAGAAAATGAAACAATTACCTATCTTTTCTAAAAACATTGGTTATAAATAACCACACTATAACGAAAAAATACTAACATGCATAAGAACTTAGAATCAAATCTTTTTTATTTTAAGATTAAAAAATAATTCTATTTAATCTTTGGATAAAATGTTCTTGACAATTTATCATTGGGTTGTACCCACTCGAGAACACCTATGGGCGAGACTGGCACTCAAAGACCATTTTTGGACCCGAGCGGACCCTCGGTCTGGTTTACTTACTCAGCGGAAGACTTAAAGCATTAATATATGGATTAAAATGCAATTACTCAAATGTTTAAAGGAAAACATAGAATTTTTTAAAAATAGAACATCCAAATTTGGAAAAATGGAAACGAAAATCTTAGTACATAATAAATGATAATGAAAAGACTCAGAAGACTAACATCTGACTATTTATGAAGCCTTTAAAAACAATTGAGATGGATGTTGGGACAAACCCCACAACATCCTAATGAACTACAACTGATGCTGAAAGCAATAAAAATGGATCTTACGAAAAGCAAGGAGGCTCACAAACAAACTTTGAATTGCTCATTGGATCAACGGTGCGCTGGGTACCGATCTTAGTTACATGCGCCTTCATCATTGTACGATGAAGGCCAATTGGCATCAGTACATTGAATGTACAAAGTATGCGAGTTGAATAATAAAACAACATAAGCTTGAAAGATATTTTGAAAGAAACACTTACATTGGATCTTCTAAACTCATGAATACTTTGCTCAACTCATTTCATTATAAAGTAGTTTAAAACAAGTGCAATATAAAGTAAAGGAAAATTGTTTAAAACATGATGTAAACTCACAATCATAATGTCATAAAGACATATCATGCTTCCTCTTATAGTCTACTTGTGCAATGCATGAATGAAGTCTCATACCCTCATTAATACTAAGCAGAACCCCTTGAGGAAATATCCAATTACTACTTCGGGAGTTTCTCTAACCGACAACCATCACTTAAGAGCTATAGTGATGATACAACACTTTACCTCACGCTGCCAAGGACCATCCAATACCTTGCCGGTGGTATAGGAATCTAACTCACTAAGTGGATTCTAGTCAATGCGAAAAGGACTCTTCTAAAAAGTATGACCCTTTTCTACCCATGACGGGTACATGATTTATGGAGACTTAAGTTAATATTAACTTGTATTCCCATATCGGTGCTCAAAACTACTCAAAAAATATACTTAGCTCATAGGTTTTAAAAACAACTACCTTCTGTGATTAGAGATTAGTGCTCAAAAACTTAGCTCAAAGGCTACCCTTGGAAATCTCAGTTTCCCTTCTTGCTTCATTTATAAAGCTAATGTTCTTTTCTGAAAACTATCCCAAAGGGTCTTTGAAAATCTCAATTTCAGTTCCAATTTAAATGTGAAGACGATTTATATCTCTTTTGGAATACATAGTCCCCATATACTTTTTTGAAGAAAGAACTTCAAATTTTACTCTTTAGTGAACTCGAAACTTAAGTCTTAAATCAAAGTTACAACGTTTGTAAAAGACTTATAAAATCATAGAAATGAACTACTCTTATATGATTCTTGACTTCTCTTGATTTTGATCTTAACTTCTCTTGACTTGACTCAAAACTGATCTTAACTTGACTCTTAACTGATCCTTGAATTGAATTATGGATTCAAGGATTCTGATTTGTGATTAGAAAGATGTCTTGATGTTTAGGAATGATTTGGAATAGCTAAACTTGAGAAAATTTACGAAATCACTATCTTGGAACAAGTCCACGACGCAGAGATGCTCCTAAATAATTTCAATAGCAATTTCATTTTGAGACAGAGGAATCCGCTTTATCTCCGTGATGAGGAGCTAATTTTTACACACTAAAGGAGCAGGTGTGCATCACTATAAGACGAATGTTGTGGCAAACGCTTTGAATCAAAAAGCGATAAGTATGTGTCGTTTAGCTCACTTGAGTGGAACCAAGCGATTGTTTTACAAGGAGATTCAGACCTTACAGTCTAAGTTTGTGCAGTTGGGCATCTCTAAAAGAGGTGGGTTGTTAGCAAGCGTTGAAGCTAATTCCATGTTCATATAGTAAATCAAGGCCAAACAATTTGAAAATGGAGATTCAGATGATGTTAGAACAAAGATTGCAATAGGTAAGTTTTAACGAATCACTCTATATGCTTATGGTGTGCTCAACTATAAGGAAAGAATGTGTGTTCCAAGAGTTTATGATTTGATTTCAATGTTGTTGGAAGAGGTTCATGGGTTACGCTATTCTATTCATCGGGCGTGACCAACATGTATAGAGATCTGAAACGAGTGTATTGCTCGTCGGGTATGAAACATGACATTGAGAAGTTTGTCGCGAAGTTTCAGAATTGTCAACAAGAGAAGTCTAAACATCAAAGTCCTGCAAGGATACTTCAAAGTATTCTAATTCCGGAATGGAAGTGGGAAAGGATAGACATAGATTTTGTGGTTGGGCTTCCCAAGACTCTGGGGAGGTTTGATTCTATTTGGGTTGTAGTTGATAGATTGACCAAGTCAGCCCATTTCATTCCGGTAAGGGTGTAATACAACCCTTAACAGTTGGCTAGGATTTATGTAAAGGAGATAGTGAGGCTGCATGATGTTCCCCTTTCCGTAGTCTCAGACCGTGGTACGCTTTCACTTCCATGTTATGGGGGAAGTTACATGATTAATTGGGCACACAACTCACTTTTAGTACACCCTTCCTTCCCTAGGTGGATGGACAATCAGAAAGTACTATACAAGTGATATAGGACATGGTGAGAACTTGTGTAATTGACTTTGGAGGGTATTGGGATATGTTCCTACCCCTATGTAAGTTCTCCTATAATAATAGTTATCACTCGAGTATCGATATGTCACCATTTGAGGCGTTATATTGGAGGGATGTAGATCGCCCATAGGTTGGTTCAAATCTGAAGATATAAAAACTTTGGGGGTTGACTTAGTGAAGGACACTCAAGATAAGGTGAGTAGCATTCAAACTAAATTACTAACCACGCAGAGTAGACAAAAGAAGTACTCAGATAACAAAGTGAGAGACATGGAATTCCATATGGCGAGAATGTTCTTATCAAGGTATCACCCATGAAGCGGGTGATGAGATTTGGTAAGAGGGGTAAGTTGAGTCCTCGATATATTGGTCCTTTTGAGGTTCTTTAACGTGTAGGGCCGGTGGCGTATAGAATAACGCTACCTCGAAATTGTCCGGTGTACATCCCGTATTTCATGTGTCCATATTGAAGGAAAATTACAGTGATAATGACTATATCATTAAGAGGGACTCCATAGTGCTAGACAAGGACCACCAATATGAGGAGGAACCGATTTCTGTTCTTGATCGCGATGTTAGTAAGTTGAGGACCAATGATATTAAGTCTATAAAATTTCAATGCAAACATTGTCCAGCTACTTGGGAGACTTAGATGGATATGCGAGAAAAGTATCCACAATTGTTCATTGAATCAGCTAATACCTTGTTCCTTTTCTTGCCTACCTTTCCCTAGTTGATCACTCGGGGACGAATGATCGATAAATTTGTATCTATTGTAACAATCGAGTTTTGTCGTTATAAAAATGCTAACGGGAAAAATTGGAACTGGAAAAACTTTTTCATAGTACTAGGATTTTCCCATCTTTGTCTATATTTGGAGGAATTTAGAGTCATCAAGGTGTAAGTAAATCTGGTAGCAATCGGGTGGAATAAATATGAATTTGATTACATAATTGGTTACATAACTCTTTAAGAAATTTGTACGACTTTACGAAATTGGATTTTGATAAGTAAATCATCGAGAATCGATCTTGGTGTTAAGGGAACTTTTGAGTGTAGTGCGTTAAGAGTATATTCTAAAAAGGGAGACGTTGAAAATCTATTGTAAGCTCATTGGCTTGCTTCGTGTTGCTGCAGCGGGATTCTTGCCTCTGCAGTGACGCTGCTACAACAGAATGGATGCCGCTATAGCGGGCGAGGCGGAAAGGGGATTAGGATTTTTCAAGACAAGCTCACTGGTTCACTTTGAGCCTCTGCATCGGGATTAGTGCCGCTGCTACAACGTGATGGGTGCTGGTGTAGCGTGATGACGGGTTTAAAATTCATAAATAAAACTCTTAGACAAACTATTTTTTTTATCTTTAGACTTTTTGAGTTAAGAGACGACCCCTGGGCTATTTCAACTTTTTTCCCCATAATTCTTGAAGCAAGAGGTAAAATTTTCACTCCCCAAACTCATTTTTTTTTATTTGTAGAACGTTTTAGAATTGGTCAATATTTATGGGGAAGATTCTCTTGAAGATTCCCATGGTTTAATTTACCCTAATTGACTAGTTAGGGCATGTGTTTTGAACTAGGGTTCATATATTGTGTGTTTTCCAAGAATTTAGTGTTTCTTTGGTGATTTCCGTATATAAATTGTTGATTGTAGACCACGAACAAGTAGAACGAATCCGAAAAGGGAAGAATCAAGTTGTCTAGGGTTTCAAGCTTTTTTCGAGGTAGGTGATGGTTGTGATTGTATGATTGTGTGATATATGTTTGCTTTGTTTCTTTGTGATAGTTGTATATGTATGCATGTTCCAATATTGATCATAGATGTTGAAATGTGATATATGAATATTGATACCATGAAATCATATCTTGAACGTATGATCTTGATGTGTTATTGATATGTAATTGGGATCGACTCCCAGATTCTGGCACTCTAACTTGGTTCGGATTGCCATGTTCTGGCATGCCAACTGGGATCGGTTGCCACGTTCATGCATAAAAATTGGAATATATTGTCACATTTTAGCGTGCTAAAAGTTTTACTTTGTGTTCCGTGAGAGGTCCAACTATGTGATGAAGCATGCGAATTATAATATTGATTGTTATGATACGATTGAATATGTTGATATTTATGCATGACTTATAATGCTGTAATTGCTTGTTTGTGTTACACTTGTAGAATAACCTTGTGATCCTACCAGTACACGGTGATTATGTACTGATTCTGCACTTGCCATTATTTTTGTTGAGTATAGGTCATCTTCATGTGACTGTTGACAGACCTCACTTCGGAGATCGGTGATCGCTTTGAGTTTAAGGATGAGCCATATTGTTCGGGCTGTCACGAAATTCTCTTTAGACTACGTCCACCATTTTGAGACATAGACCTTGCTTAAGTTAGTTGATACTTTGTTAGTAATCTTTTGTTAGATACGAATATCGTTGTAGGTATGGTACATTGACTTTCAAATACTAGAGTTATCTTCCGCATTGTTAGTTAGTTATTAGCTCTTTATTTAGTAATGATACCTTGTCTTTAGTTATTTAACTTGCATCCGTAACTTAAATACCTTAGCTTTAGATTTCTTGCTTTAATTTGTTTTTAGTATTAGTTCTCCCACCGAGTTATAGTATGGGTGCAAATCACGATGGTCCGGGTCGTGACATTTATTACTAATTATTACAAATGTTATTTACACTCTTTAACATTCTTTAGTTGTAAGAGTATAAGTTTTCATAGTTATTACATTAATTATTTCTATCAATAATCTTTTCTTACCTTAACTTTTGATCAATAATTTATCATATTATAATACTACCCCTATATATGTGATAACACAATGTTGTTATTTTTCTCCTTAAATGAATCATGCTTTATTGGATAAATTATTTATTTTTTTACAATTATATGAACTAAATCTTTGCTAGATGTAAGATAAAATGTGATCATATATATGATTTCACAGATAGAATATATTCCTTAATTTCAACTTTTAGTTTTTCGGTTAAAAAAAGGAAACTTTTCTGAGTTAACTATGGACAGTCAGATAAATAGATTTGATTCATTTACGTAATCAGCTTAAAAGTCAATATGAGAGCAAACAACAAGAACATCGTTTACTATGGTATAACTTATATACATAAATTATTTCAAAAGAATAAAATGTTGCGGCTCTCTTGACATGATATCTGAACAGTTTCATGTGACATACATGTGCAAATACATCTTGTTATATGACACGAATAATACATAATCAATATCGTTTAAAAGGTAATATTATTGAGATACGACCAATTACAAGATTGAACCTCAGAAAATGAAAATAAATATATGCATTTGACTAATTAAAAATTTCATTGTTCATCTTCATCGGTTCGCGTGAATAAGATATATATATATATATATATATATATATATATATATATATATATATGATTCACATTGAAGTTTCAGAACAAAATCTGCAATATTATTTTTTGCAAAGATTATTATTCAAATCTTCGTTTAAATAAGCAATAGTATTTACAATGAAAAATAATTTCTCAATTGGAAATCACATGCAACGCACTTGTCGAGAAACTAGTGTGTGCATATATATATATATATATATATATATATATATATATGTTATAAAACTAGGCACAAAGTAACCGAGCCACAAAGTTACTTTACTTCACCACTAAGTTTACTTGGACATAAAATATTTACTTGGACACAAAATATTTACTTGGACACAATATATATTGTGTGGACATCCATTTTACAGCAATTGTATGGCCTGTTGTTAATGGTTGTTTTTTGGAAATGTGTAACAGGAACACAATAGTACAGTCTTATATTTTTTACTCATGTAGAAGTACAATCTATTAATAAAATGATGTCTTTCTTGTATGGTAAGACATTATATATACAATTTAAAGTCGATAAATGGCAACTATATCCATCAAAATAAAATCACATTTGTATAATCCAACTGTCTTGAATAATACTTCAAAACTCAACTATTCAACAACCATTATCTTAAATGGCACTTCAAAAATCAATAGTCTTAAAAATCAACTACCAAAATCTAATCATCTCAAAAACTAATTATCAAACTAATCAACCACCAACATCTAATTATCTCAAAAACCAATTATCTTAATAATCAACCATCAAAAACTAATCATTTCAAAAATCTATTGTCTTAAAATCCACTTCAAAAACCCATTTTCTTTTAGAAAAAAATCAATGATCACAAATGCCTTATTCATTACCATTGAGATCCATAACAATAGACATCAGGTCCATTGAATTTTTATCAGAGCGTCCTGTTCCTTCTTCTGGCAAGCCTTCTTCAAAATTCTCTTCCAGCTTCTGATGTTCTTTTTCTTCTTCTCTCTTCTCTTCTAACTTATCCTACTCTTTTTATTCTTCTTTCTTCCCTTCGATCTTCTCCTCTTCATTTTCTTTTTATTTCATCTCTTGTAGCTTCTCTACTTTTTCTTCTTCATTTTCTCCTCTTCTTCTTTTTCTGCCATCTTCTCCTCCCCTTGTCTTTTCTCTTCTTTGTTCATATCTTCTAAAACTTCATTAACTTCTTCTGCAAAGTGTTCATCAAGTGCACAAAAATCTCTTCACCGACTATTGCTAATGGAATGATTTCATCAACATCAATTGCAACACCATTTTCATCGAGTGTTTATGTTGTGTAGTTTCATCAACTACTGCAAGATAAATGTCTTAACATTCTTTAAAATAAATTATTTTACACAAATAGTATATAAATTAGTCTACCTTTATTTTTCTTGGTCTTTTGACGTCTCCTCAATTTCTCATCTCGTATAAAACAACAACTTACATTATTGATTGTTTAAGGGTTGCAACACGCCCAAACAGATTTAATCATTACAATTACGCAGTATATGTTTTTGTCTGCTCAAAACATAATTCTCTAAAGGTTGGTTAGAATTGTTATCACCCAATATTTATTCCACCTTGTTCTCTACTGCTGAAGTGAGGCATGTGAGACCTTTCAAATTGTTCTTTAAGGTATCAATGATTGTGTTCTCACTTCGCCCATATATGCCTTAATGTTGCCATGTAATTTTGTTTAGTCTAACCGACATTAGGTGTGAGGTATGGGTGCAGAATACAAAAAAGAAATATAAATACTACACGACATCACTAATTTTAAAATACACACACACACACACACACACACACACACACATATATATATATATATATATATATATATATATATATATATATATATATATATATATATATATATATATATATATTCTATCCTGAGAGGATCTGAACTTCTTTTGCTGCTTCTCCACAATTAAATATTTAAGTACTTTGCTCACGTTGAGTGGTTCACTAACATAATTGTTTTTGTATCAATATTATAGTTAACAACATATTTCTATCCTTGGAGGATCTATTCCTTTATACCTCGAGTAATATAGGAGAATAATTTCCTTAAGGGGACAATGTACATCCAGTGAGCTAGATATTTTGCTTTCTATTTCATTCTTTTGTTACAAATCCTTTTAATTTTTTAAGTCATTAATTTATGTTTGTGTTATTAATTATTAATTTTGAGTACATGTTATAAATTTGGTCGTTTATATTTATGGTTTTGATCATAATGTTGAAGTAAAGATATGTTAATCAAGAGTTTGATGTAATTATTATACTATTGGTATCATGTAGATTAAAATTCTTGAACTTATAAAATAAATGACTTTGATCTTTATAAAGTTTTCAGTGGCTAAAGAATTCATGGGATGTCCAAGAAGGGAATTTTTAGTGTTTAATAGTTATGGTGGTTCCACTCTACCATGGATTAGTTTTTAAATTTTAATCTTATCAAGACATTCAATCGATTAGTGACATTCAAAAAATAAAGGAATGAAGTGGGATGGTAAGTATTGCAATCAACCTTAATTTAAAGTTTGGGGTTCAAATGTTGGATTGAAGTCAATGAATTACTCCTCAAAGTAGGATAAACCCATATTAATTAACAATTAAAGACATAATGATCTCCTTATAAATATTAGATCTAAAGTTGCAAGAAAAAAATATTTTAACCATATTGATCGAAACATAAATAAGAAAATATTCCTTTTGGCTATCAACGTAGTGACATAGACTGCAAATGATTTTGAATAAGGGACTTGACAAGACTTTATTTAATCAATATATTTGAGTAGCACACGTTAATTCATTGAATTCCAAGAGATGTTTTTTTTAAAATTTTCAAATTAACTTATCAAGTACGCATCTAATTATAGAAGATGTAATATTTAGATTTTTTATTTTGAGGCCTTGAATAGGAGAAAACTCTCGCAATGGATGAATAAATTGTTTGTACAACTTTTAAAAAATACAAATATAGACAATGAACAATTACCTATCTATTCTAAACACTTTGGTGATAAATAACAACAGTAAAACGAAGAATTACTAACATGCATAAGAACTTATAATCAAATCTTTTTTATTTTAGGATTAAAAAAATAATTCATTTCATCTTTGGATAAAATATTTTTGACAATTTATCATTGGGTTGTACCCACTCAAAAACAACTATATTATCAAGTGTTTAGAAACAAATTATTGACCTACTAATCCACCGTGCGAAGTGCGGCAATTTACCTAGTAATAAAATTTTTTATACCTTTGTACTTCTTCGTTTGTAATGAAATGGATCACCTTCGATAATATTATCGTTCTTTTACATGTGGCATCTATTTAAATAAGGAATGGAAAAAGGAGAATCCATGGACTTCTTGGCATACTTACCAAGATGAGGGAAAATCCCATATATCCAAACCTGAAAAATTTAAAATAAAAAATAAATAAAGAGAGACTATTAAATACTTGATAAATATATAAGCTTTTAAAAATAAACCAAGTACATAATTGAAAATAAGTACTTAGTAATGACAAGGGGAATTCATACAGAGCATAAAATGCATTCCCTCTTTTAGTGTACACTTCAATCTGCTTCTTCAAATTGATTTTTTTCTTCAAATACATTTTTGTTAGATCAAAATACTCTTCCCCCTATGGGTATCTCTTGAAGAAATCTGAATCATCCAGCATCTTAATGTGGTTTAAATCCACAATGTTATATCAATCAAGGGCAAGCAACATCGAGTGGACGAACCAAATGAAAGACAACTTCAACTTTTGCACCTTATTCAATCTGGTACCCTTGATCAAATTTATCAACTTTGTAGCAATGATGTTCTCATTCTTTGTCACTTTATTGTGAAATTACTCACGTTTCTTAAGTACTTTTGTCATTTTGCATCACAGGGGTATGCTGAGTAATTCAGCACCCTAATCCATGCAATTTGTTTTAACCAGAAACAAGAAGGCTTATCGTTCACACTGAACCACATCTCATGCATTTTTTTATTTATCATTTTCACATGTCGCAGCAACATATAATGGACCATATGTCCATTGAACTTGAAATATAAGAAATATGCCTGAAGTGTTTAAACCAAGTACCTCTAAAGTCATTTTAATTTTATTCTAGAATAAATTTTTTTCTAAAATCACGAAAAAACCCGTCCTTTCTCTCACAGAAATTTTCACTGGAAAGGTTCCTAACTCATCCATTCATGTCGTTCGATTACATGACTTACCAGAGATTTCTCTTGCACAAATTGGTCAGGATAGGGGATCCTAATCGTCATCTCCATTATCTCGGGTATCTCTACTACTCTCCTCATCTCTGTCGTCCGTTTTATTTTTTTAGATTCAACATCATCACTAGCCAGGCGGTACTGTACTCGTAGTCTCAATCTTATGCATTGTATCAGAATCTTAGTTAGACTTAGGTTCTTCGACTATCTTTTTTTTCATTTTTGAAGATTTGGAAATTTCTTCAGCTTTTTTTATATAAAAGCCTTAGGAGCATACCGTTTAACGATGCCGCTTCTATTTTTACCCATACGGGATGATATACTAAAACATAATTTTCATATCAAAATATCGACCAATAGTCTATTAATACAAACATAGTAATGCTAAAAAATTATGCAAAACAAGTAGCTATTTAAATAAAACTTGACAATGACATTGACATAAACACAATTAAAGTCAAACAAAATACAATAAAACATTCAAATCAATAGGCCATATAAACATAAAAATTACTACGCATTATTCGAAGAAAAACCCCAGTAATCGTTTCGAATAAAACACATGAACTAAAATGGGTGAGATTTTGTGAACTTGAGGCAAAAATCTAAACTTTGCTACACTATCGCAAACAAGATAAAAATCAAATAGCCTAAAAGTTATTGAAAGCACAATTAAAGTTTCTTGAGAGGAATAAGATTGAAAAATATCCAACTAAACTTGGGGAAGAAGATTGAAAAAGATTCAACTTAACTTGGGGAAGAAGATTGATTAGAAAAAGACACAGTCCACTTCGTTTTTCAGAAACAATTACATGGTCTCACTTTTCTTTATGTTTTCAATAATGGAAGTTGGAAGTTTTGTTGGAGAATGATAAATTTTATGGAGGTTCATGATTTCGGTAAAATAGGTTTATGGAAGACGAAGAGTTCCCTAAGAATGATTAAGGTTCCCTCGCAAAATGTTTCCCAATATTATTAAATATTATTTTATAGGAAAAATGTCTGAAATATATCCAAACACTGACCGAAACTGTTGTAAATAATGCCAAACATTGAAAAGGACCTTTTACCCCACATGCAATTTTAATAGTCTATTTTAAAGGTATTTATGGGCCTACGTTAACTTGGATCAGATTGCCACATTCCGACATGCTAATAGTTTTACTTTGGGTTTCCGTGAGAGGACTAACTATGTGATGAAGCATATGAATTGTGATATTGATTGTTATGATAATATTGAATATGTTGATATTTATGCATGTATTATAATGTTGTAATTTCTTATTTTTTTTACACTAGTGGGATAACCGCGTGATCTTACAAGTACACAATGGTTGTGTACTAATTCTGCACTTGCCCTTATTTTTGTTGAGTACAAGGCATCTTCACGCGACTGTTGACAGACCTCACTTAGGAGATCGGTGATTGCTTCGAGTTCAAGGGTGAGCCACACTGTTCGGGTTGCCATGGAATTTTCTTTAGTCTATGTCCACAATTTTCGGACATAGACCTTGATTTAGTTAGTAGATAGTTCATTTGTAATCTCTTGTTCAATACGAATATCATTATAGTTTTGGTACATTGACTTTCAGATTCTAGGTTTATCGTCCGCATTGTTAGTTATTTATTAGCTCTTTATTTAGTAATGGAACCTTGTCTTTAGTTATTTAACTTGCTTCCGTAACTTAAATACCTTAATTTTAGATTTCTTGCTATAGTTGGTAGTTAGTAGTGATTCTCCCACCGAGTCGTAGTGTGGATGTCAATCATGACGGTCCGGGTCGTGACATTTATTACTAATTATTGTAAATGTTATTTACACTCTTAAAAATTCTTTAGTTTTAAGATTATAATTCTCATAGTTATTACTTTAATTATTTCTATCAATCATCTTTTTTAATCTTAACGTTTTGGTCAATAATTTATCATATTATTATACTACCCATATATATGTGATAACACAGTGTTGTTATTTTTCCTTGAATAAATCATGCTTTGTAAACTTAAAATTGTTTACAATTATATGAACTAAATCTTTGTTGGGTGTTAGATAAAATGTGATTATATATATGATTTCACGGATAGAATATATTCTTTATTTTCAACTTTTAATTTTTCGGTTAAGAAAGGAAACATTTCTGAGTAAGTAAACTATAGACAGTCAGATAACTAGCTTTGAATCATTTACACAATCAATTGAGAAGTCGATATGAGAGTCAACAACAAGAACGTCGTTTATTATATTATGACTTATAAAATAAAAATTATTATACAAAAATTATTTCTATAAAATAAAATGTAGCAGTTCTCTTCACATGTTCATATGACGTCTAAACAACTTCATGTGACATACACGTGCAAGTACATCTGGTTAGATGACAAGAACAATACACAACAAATATCGTCTAAAAGGTAATATTATTGAGATACTACCGATTACATAATTGAACTTCAGCAAATTGAAATAAATATATGCATTTAACTAATAAAAAATTTCATTGACCATCTTCATTGGCTCCCGTGAATAAGATATATATATAAATATATGATGATCCACATTGAACATTCACAAAAGAACTCTACAATATTATTTTGTGCAAAACTTATTTTTCAAATCTTCATTTAAATAAGCAATACTATTCACTATCATAAAATACTTTCCGAATTGGTAATCACATGCAACGCACGAGTAGATAAAATAGTGTGTGTATATATAATATATGTTTATATGTTATAAAACTTGGCCCAAAGTAACTGCCCACAAAGTTACGTTACTTGACCACTAAGTTTACTTGGACACAAAGTACTTTACTTGGACACAATATATATTGTGTGGACATACATTTTTCTACAATTGTATGACATGTTGTTAATGGTTGTTTTTCATAAATGTGTAACACGGATGCAATAGTACATTCTTATAATTTTTACTCATGTAGTAGTACAATCTATTAATAAAATGATGTCTTTCTTGTATGGCAAGACATTATATATACAATATAAAGTCGATAAATGGAAACAATATCCATCAAAATAAAAACACATGAATATAATACAACTATCTTTAATAATACTTCAAAACCAACTACTTGAACAACCATTATCTTAAAAGGCACTTCAAAAATCAACTATCTCAAAAATAAATTGCCTTAAAAATCAACTACCGAAAAAAATTATCTCAAAAACTAATTGTCTTACTAATCAACCACCGAAAACTAATTATCTCAAAAACCTATTGTCTTTATAATCGACCACCAAAAACTAATAGTTTCAAATATCTGTTGTCTTAAAATCCACTTCAAAAAACCAACTTTCTTTTAAAAAAAATCAATAATCACAAATGCCTTACTCATCACAATTGAGCTCCATAAAAATAGTCATCTGGTCCACTGAATTTTCAACACTGCCTCCTTTTCCTTCTTTTGTCAAGCCTTCTTCAACATTCTCTTCGAGCTTCTGGTGTTATTTTTCTTCTTCTTTCTTCTCTTCCAGCTTATCCTACTCTTTTTCTTCTTCTTTCTTCTCTTCGATCTTCTCCTCTTCATTTTCTTTTTATTTCATATCTTCTAGCTTCTCTACTTTTTCTTCGTCATTCTCTTCAGTTTCTCCTCTTCTTTTTCTTCTTCTTCTTTTTAGTCCATCTTCTCCTCTTGTTTTTTCTCTCCGTCCTTTATCTCTTCAAAAACTTGTTTAACTTCTTCTCAAAATTATTCATCAACTCCAACAAGATCTCTTCATCGACTATTGCTAATGGAATGATTTCATCAACATCAAGTGCAACATTATCTTCATCGAGTGTTTATGTTGTGTAGTTTCATCAACTATTGCAAGATCAGTGTCAAAAATTCTTTAAAAAATTCTTTTACACAAATAATATATATATTAGTCTACCTTTATTTTTCATGTTCTTTTGACTTCTCCTCAATATATCATCTCGTATAAAAAACTGACTTCCATCATTTATTGTTTAAGGGTTGCAACATGCTCACACATATTATCATCTTTACAGTTACTCAGTATATGTTTCTGGCCACTCGAAACATATTTCTCACAAGGTTGGTTGGAATTGTTATCACCCAATGTTTCATCCACCTTGTTCTCAACTGCTGAAATGAGCCAAGTTACACCTTTCAAATTGTTCTTCAAGGCATCAATGAATGTGTCCTTCACATCATCCATATATGCCTTGATGTTGCCATGCAATTTGGTTTTGTGTGACGGTCATTAGGTGTGAGCTAGGGTTGCATAATCTACAAAAAAAAAAAAAATACTACACCACATTCACTAATTTAAAAATGTTGCTAGATAATCATATCATGTCATATATATATATATATATATATATATATATATATATATATAAAAGAGAACCTAGGGCCGCCAACGTGGTGCAACCACAAACCTGGATTCCCTTTTAATTTATTTATTTCCAAAATTAGTCTTCCCTTTCATGAAAAGTTCTGACTTTTATGAGAAGCTATTTCTTTGAAAAGTTGCAACTTTTACGAAGAGTTTCCCTTTTGTTGAAGAGTTGCGACTTTTATGAGGGTTGCGACTTTTATGAAAAAATTTTACTTTTATGAGAGGTGTGACTTTTCTAAAGAGTTATGATATATCCGTTAAGACGCAATAAACATTTATTCACACTACCCTTTGTTGTCTATAAATAGAGGGACTCCTCTCATTTTGAACCAATGCAAATTCTGAACTTCTTCTTCTTCTTCTGCACAATTAAATATTTGTGTACTTTGCTCATGTTGAGTGGTTCACTAACATTATTGTTTTATTCATTAGATTATTTGTATCATGTAGCTTAAAATTTTGAACTTTTAAAATAAATTATTTTGATATTTATAGAGTTTTTCGGTGGCTAAAAAGTTCAAGGGATGTCCAAGAAGGGACTTATGCGTGTTTAGAAGTTATGGTGGTTCCACTCTACCATGGAGTTCTTAGTTATTAAAATTTGTATATTACCGAGACATTCAATCGATTAGTGACATTCAAATAATATAGGAATGTAGTGGGATGGTAAGTATTGTACTCAACCTTAATTTAAAGTTTGGGGTTCAAATGTTGGATTGAAGTCAGTGAATTACTCTTCAAAGTTGGACGAACCCATATAAATTAAAAATTAAAGAAATAATTATCTCCTTATAAATATTAGATTAAAATTTACAAAAAATTATGTTTTAACCATATTGATCAAAACAGAAACAACAAAATATGCCTTTTGGCTATTAAATTAGCTACATAGACTGCAAATGATTTTGAATAAAGGACTTGGCAAGACTTTATTTAATCAAAACTATTTGAGTGACATACATTAATTCATTGACCTCCAAGATATGTTTTTAAATTTTTTAATTAACTTATCAAGTACAAAACTACTCATATAAGATGTATAATATTTAGATTCTTTATTTAGAGGCCGTGAATAGGAGAAAAACTCTCGCAATTGATGAATAAAATATTTGTACGACTTTTGGAAAATACAAATATAGACAATGAATCAAGTACCTATGTTTTAAAAACATTTGGTGATCAATAACCACAGTAAAATGAAGGATTACTTACATGCATAAGAACTTTGAATCAAATCTTTTTGATTTTAAGATTAGAAAAATAATTCATTTCATCTTTGGATAAAATATTCTTGACAATTTATCATTGGGTTGTACAAAGCTCAAAAACACATATATTTCCAAATGTCCAGAAGTAGATTATTGACATACTTCACCACTGCGTCGTCATTCCCCGACCCTACACCCTGGACGTGGGCGGCACCCAATGACCATTATTGGCCTTGAACGGACCCTTGTCCTGACTTGGTCAACTCAGTGGAAGACTTAACTCAATTATAAAAGTAAGACACATTCTCAAGAGAAATACTAAAAATGTAATAGTCTGGCCAAAATGACACTTAAGTCTAAAAAGTTAAACATCTTAAATGTAAGATAAAAGAGACTCAAACTGAACAATCTGACTGACTATCTGACTATGAATCCTCTATAATACTTAGATGAATGTTGGGACAAACCCCAAAAAGTTCTAGGAGGCTCACCACTGACTCTGGATGCTTAAACTGGATCAACGAGGAGTTGGATGCTGATTTCTGATTACCTGTGTTTGCATCATAAGACGATGCAGGCCAACTGGCATCAGTACATTGATTGTACGAGTATGCAAGTTTTAAAGCTAAACAACTACTTAAAACTTGAAAGGATTAAGAAGAACTACCTTGGCTCTGCTCAACTCATGAAATACTAACTCAATATAAAGTAGTAATGACACATGCAATATATATATATATATATATATATATATATATATATATATATATATATTGTAAAAAAATGTAAACAATTTAGTTTGTTAAAGATAATGCACTTAAAAACTCAATTTTACTTATATATGAAAGTAATATAGTTTCTATTTGAGATTCTCTAACCGACAACCATCACTATGAGCCTAAATGATGGTACAACGTTTTACCTCACATTGTAAGAGGACCGTACTATACCTTGTCGTCGGTATAGAACCTGAACTACGAAGTGTATCCACTTGTCTATGCTACAAAGCACTAACATATCATCTAAAAAGTATGACCCTTCTTCTGTTCATGTTGGTTACATGGTTTATGGGGCTTGAGTTGATATGAACTCGCGTCCCCATATCGGTGCTCAATACTACTCCCAAAATACATAGATCATATGTTTTTAATACACTTCTTCTCTGGTTTTAGGTAATTTGCTCAAACTTAGTTTTAAAATCTCTCTTGGAAATAATAGTTTCCTTTTTACTAAAACAATCCAAAGGCTCTTTTGGACGTCTAGCTTCCTTTCTTGCTCAAAATGTGAAAACATTTGTAACTCTTAGGGAATACTTAGCTCCCTTATAACTTTTAAGAAATAAACTCAACTCATTACTCTTTGCTTAACTTGTAACTTAACTCTTAGGGAATACTTAGTTCCCTTATAACTTTTGTTAATTTTACTCAACTCATTACTCTTTGCTCAACTATAGCTTCAGTCTCAAAAAAAAGTTAAAATGTTTTTTTAAGACTCTTGAAAACTTTAAGAACTTACTTTGACTTGCGTCTTAACTTTTATACTTGACTCTTAACTTCTTTGACTTTGATGTTAATTTTCCTTGAATTCAATGATGGATCAAAGGTTCATGCTCTCATGTTTATGGATGATTTCATGATATTTAGATGTATCTTAGAGTGTTGCCATAAACTAAGAAACGTGGGTACGCCACTTAGAACCTTTTTGAAAAGATGGGGAAAGAATGCGGTATCTAGGCAACCCTAAGACTTTGAGAGGCGCGGGGCACCGGTGCTTGATGGACAGAGTTTGTCCTGAGGGGCTATGGCTGGTGCAGCGCGCCAGGGCCTGTCGGACAGAACCTGTCCTGTGGGGCTCTAGCTAGCCCGGCGCCCCAGGGCCTAAATGACTGGAGTTTTGACTTTTCTTCTCCGTTTTTCATTTATAAATCCTATCTAAAACCTTAGGATCATTAATACCCTCAATACCCAATATATTCTACTCGAAATACAACCCGTAAACACGAATCAAATCAAGTAAAAGAATACTACAACTCAACAAACAAGAATTCAACCATTGTTCTTCAAGAACTTCAATGTTCATCATTCAATCTACTCAAAATTCGATGAGTTAAACAAGTTGGTGTGTGGGTGAACTAACCCAACATAGAAAGATCTCACATACCATGATAGGGATCACCACGACAAATTCCACTTGCAAAACCTTAAAGTTCTTCATCATTCTTCCTTCTCCTTCTTCTCTTCTCTTTTCTCCCAAGCCCTAAGCGTGAATAACTTTTATAAAACTGACTCAAGGCTTAGTTTACCCCTAATAAGCCTTTAAAATGAATTAGGAAATAGTTGGGTGAAAAGACTAATTTACCCTCATAAAAATCTGGATTGGACTTCCTTCATTCAACAACCCAACTTTAAAAGGCATATCTCCCTCATACAATATCTAAATCGGGCAATATCAGTGTCGTTCGAAAGATCTTCCCAAGGGATTTCCAACCATAAAGAAGTGACTCTAACTCATCCTAAGCTAGAAGTTATGGTTGTTTTAAAATGATCAAAACTCACTTCTTAACTTAGAAATTTTTTGAGAATTTTACCCTTGGGAACATTCATCCTCGAATGAGATTTCTTTCACTAAGATAAGAATAGGAACCTCAAGTTTAACACTCAACAATCAAACACAAGTAACTACATGCTTACTCATGGTTGATAAAGTACTAAGAAGCGAATTAGTACCTTGATCTACATTCTCTCTAGAGTCAAAAAGATATGGATATCTCCTCTTCATATCCTCTTAAGCTTCCCAAGTTGCTTCTTCAAAATATTGGTTCCTCCATACCTTGACTGACGCAATCTCCTTTGTTCTTAACTTGTGAACTTGGCGATCTAAAATCTGAACCAGAATTTCCTCATAGGATAAGCTATCCTGAATCCTGACATTGTCAGTTGGTACAATCCATGAAGGATCACCCATGATTTTCTTCAACATAGAAATGTGAAACACTGGATGAACTACTGCTAACACTTGGGGTAGCTCCAACTCAAAAGGTACACTGCCAGTTTTCTTGGAGATTCTATAAGGATCAATATACCGTGGATTAAGTTTCCCCTTCTTACAATACCTCATAACACCCTTCATGGATGAAACTTTTAAGTATACAAAATCATCCACCTTAAACTCCAACGACCTTCTCCTAACATCTGTATAGGACTTTTGACAAATCTGTGCCGTTTTTAATCTATCTTGAATCACCATCACCTTCTCCATAGATTGGTGAACTAGATCTGGTCCTATCAACCCTACTTCACCAACTTCGAACTAGGAGATCTGCATCTTTTCCCACAAAGAGCTTCATGTATAGCCATTTGGATGCTCGAATGGTAATTGTTGTTGTAAGTAAACTCAATGAGCGGTAAGTGATCATCCCAATTTTCCTTGAAATAGATCAAGCAAGCCCTCGACATATCTTCTAAGGTCTGGATAGTACGCTCTGCTTTCCCATCCATTTAAGGATGTAAAGCGGTGCTTAAGTTCACTTTTGAACCCAAATCTTTCTGGAATGATTTCCAGAACTGTACAGTAAATTGTGCACATCTAACTGAAATGATTGAAACTGAGACTCCATGATGTATCACCACTTCTTGAATGTACAACTTTGCATAATCCTCGACCGAATAAGAAGCCTTTGCCGGCAATAAATGGGCTTACTTTGTAATTTATTGACAATTATCTAAATCGAATCATGCTATCTGCGAGACCTTAACAACCCTGTGATGAAGTTCATGTTAATCATCTCCCACTTTAATTCCGGAAGCTCTATATTTTGAGTCAAACCTCCCATCATTTGGTGTTCTACCTTCACTTGTTGGCAATTTGGGCACTTGTCAACTAGCTCAGCTATTCCTTTCTTCATGCCTTCCCACCAATATAGCTCTCTAAGATCGCGATACATCTTTGTGGAACCCGTATGTATGGAATATCTGGAGCTATGATCTTTCTCCATGATCCTCTCTTGGAGTCCATCCACCCTAGGTACACAAAACCTACTTTGATACTTTAGCACACAATCTCCCCCTTGTTAAAAAGCCAACACTCTTTGCTTATGCACATACTCCTTCAAATCATGCAAAATGGGGTCTTGGTCTTTCTTCTCTTTCACTTTTGACACTAATGATGACTCATCCCCATTGGTCACCACTATTCCTCCTTCTATGGAATCCATATGTCTGACTCCCAGGCGTGCAAATCTGTGCACATCTTTTGCTAACTCCCTCTTTTCTTCTTCAGCATGAGTGGTACTCCCTATAGATAACCTTCTTAAAGCATCAACAACCACATTGACCTTACATGGGTGGTAAAGAATACTCATGTCATAATCCTTGAGTAATTCTAACCACCTCCTCTGTCTTTGATTGAGCTCCTTCTGGGTGAACACATATTGTAAGCTCTTGTGGTCAGTGAATATATCAACATGAACACCATACAAGTAGTTACGCCATATCTTCAAGGCAAAAACTACGGCTGCCAACTCTAAATTATGGGTTGGATAATTCTTCACATGAACCTTTCAACTATCTGGAGGCATAAGCTATAACCTTGCCATTCTATATTAATACACAGTCCAAACCAACTCTTGATGCATCACAGTACACCACTAAACCTTGAGTACCCTCTGGTAAGGTCAAAACCGAAGGAGTAGTCAACCTCTTTTTCAACTCCTGAAAGCTTTTCTTACAAGCTTCAGACTATTGAAATTTGATTGTCTTTTGAGACAGCTTGGTCAAAGGAGACGAGATAGATGAAAACCCCTCAACAAATCTCCTATAGTAACCTGCCAAACCCAAGAAACTTCATATATCATTTGGATATGTGTGTCTAGGCCAACTCTGAACTGCTTCTATCTTTTGGGTATCAACACTAATCCCATCACCGACAACTATGCGGCCCAAGAATGCCACATACTAAAGAAAAAATTCAGACTTGGAAAACCTGGCATATAACTCCTTATCTTTCAAAGTCTGAAGAACTATCCTGAGGTGACTAGCATGATCTTCTTCATTCGTTGAATAGATTAGTATGTCATCAATGAAAATGATAACAAACATATCTAAATAATGTTTGAAGACTCTATTCATAAGACCTATGAATGCTGCAGGTGCATTGGTCAAACCAAAGAACATGACAAAAAACTCATTATTCCCATATCAAGTTCTAAAACCGTCTTTGGAACATCACATTCCTAACTTTAAACTGATGATAGTCTAATCTGAGATCAATTTTCGAGAAGTAGGAAGCATCCTGAAGCTTGTCGAAAAGATCATCTAACCTTGGAAGATGATACTTTTTTTGATGGTAACCTTATTCAATTTGCGATAGTCTATACATATCCTAAGAGAACCATATTTATTTCTTACTAACAAGATCGGAGCGCCCCAAGGTGAGACACTTTGTCGAATAAAGCCCTTATCCAACAGATCTTTCAATTATTCTTTCAACTCTTTTAACTTTACTAGTGCCATTCTATATGGCGGAATAGAGATATGACGAGTATCTGGGATGATGTCTATGTCGAAGTCTATTTATCTATAGCAGGAACTCTGAGTAGATCATCAGGAAAGACTTCTGGAAATGCTTTTACTATAGGGACTGAGTGAAGGGAAGGTACTTCAGCACTTGAGTCATTAACTCGGACTAAGTGATAGATACAACCCTTTGAAACTAACTTTCTCGCCTTAAGGTACAAAATGAAATGACCCTTAGGCACTGCTGAACTACTACTCACTCTATGACTGGATCATTAGGAATCTTGAACTTGACAACTCAAGTTCTACAATCTATTGACGCATAACAGGCATGAAGACATTCCATACCTTGAATGCCATCAAAATCTACCATGTCTAACTCTACTAGATCAGCCATGGTGTTCTTGTGATTGATGGAAAAAGGACAATCACGATAGACTCTTTCCTCTAGAATAGACTCCCCAACAGGTGTAGAAACATAGAAGGGTTCACAAAGTTTTTTCAGGAAGAATTTCAAACTGATTTGCAAATAAGTAGTTAAAAAAGATAAACTTGCTCCTAGGTCTAACAAAGCATAAACATCAAAAGTAAAGACTTTTATAATACCCGTGATAACATCTTGTGAGTTCTCTTTCTCTTGGTGGCTAGTGATTGCATAGAGACGGTTTACCCATCCGCCGGTACCAGAAGTGGCTCCTTTAGGTGCACCCCTGACTAGTGGAGCAACATATGAAGGTTGGGCTCTATTGCATGGGTTTCCACCACCCTTATTATTCTTAGGACACTCTTTCATGAAGTGACCCTCTTGAACACACTTGTAGCACCCTAACTTACCATCACGGTACTTAGCGACATGGTTTCTACTACACTTTCCACATGCAGAAGCCCAACTACCTCCTTGTGCTACACTACCTTGGGACTGGGCTGGTCTAGCCTTGAAGTTCTATGAATTTTGGCCATTATACTCACCTCTATTTCTGGGCGCAGGTGCACTAGCATATTATGGTGCATGCCCCCTGGCTTCTGAAATTGTGGCACACTCAAACAACCTTTTTGCTGCCTAGATTCATTCCCAGTGTTGGCTTTCTTGTTCCTGTACTCCTCTCTGTCCCTTAGCTTCTCCTCTTATGCTTTTTGCACATAAACCATCAACCTAGATATGTCCATGTAGCCGATCAACATTGCAGCTCTTCCCGCTTTGCTTGATGCACGACCCAAGCCAGCAACAAACAAGCTCATTCTGCTCCTCATATCCTTAACCCATCTTAGTAGCATAGCGAGACAGGTGGGTAAACTTCAACACATACTCATGAACACTCGAGGAGTCCTGTTTAAGGGTAAGGAACTCCCGTATCTTTGCCTCATTCAGTTTTCGTGGAAAGAAACACCCCAAGAAAACTTCTTCAAAGCAAGCCCAACTTGGATGTGGTGCATCCTCATCTTTGTTCTCCTTCCACTTATCGAACCAAGTCCTATCCACATTATACAGTTTATATGCATCTAGCTCAACTCTCTCAGAATTAATCATATGCATCACCTCGAAAACCTTCTTCAACTCTTCCGCATGGTTTTCTGAATCCTCGGTAGTGCTCGAACCGATTAAGCTGACAAGAAGTTCACTAATCCTTAAGGTGTAAGGATATTCTTGTAGAGATCCCCTATGTTGCCCGTGGTTATGCACCAGTTTTCTTAACATCCAGATAGCCTCGTGGAACATAGCATTGGTAACTTCCCCTTGATGTTTCACTTAATGTAACACTCGAGAAGTTCATGACTTGGTCTAGAGCCTCACATGTGAACTAAGCCTTTAATCAATGTTTCTAAGCCTAAAATAATGTATTAATACTAAGTAGGATGTGTTAGAATCAAAGCGTCAAGAAACGTTCACGACGTCCGGTGAGCTAATAACTTGAGCTAGTGTAGTGTGAAGGGTGCTAAGATTGTTTCAAGGGAGTGTATAAAGGGTTAATCATTGTAAGGTAATGATAGTAGACATAAGTACCTAAGAAGGGGTATAGTGTGGAAAGGACAAGGGAGGAGTGCCAACATTCAAGGGCAAGCCAAGGTCAAAAGGCCAAGACTGCCCAAGAAAAGAGGCTACTGCCTCACTCTTCACGAGCATGACCATGGCTCGTGGTCATGACCACGATCAATTGTGGAGCTCGTGAAGAGCACTTGTCCATGAAGAAAGGTGGCATGAAGGTCTAGCTACTGTCCAAGACACCATGAGCATCTCCACGACTCGTTGAGCACTTGACGGAAGGAAGGAGGCTGCGTGAAGATGCGTTAGCCATTTGGGGAAAGAAATGGTGGACTTGGTGAGCTACTGCCTAAGAGCACCACGAGCCACTTAACGGGCCAAGTTGCATCTTCACGGAAGGGGGCAAGGTGTCGTGGTCCTGCCATAGAGAAAAGTGGAGGTCGCTCTCTAAGTAGCTACTGCTTCACCTTTCACGACCACCACCACGGTCTGTCATGCACTTCATGGACCGTGAAGTGGGGCGTGAAGGTGCACGAAGGGCTCACAGTGAAGTCTAGTTAGAATTCACTTTTGGAAGTCCAACTTAATTAGGGGTAGTCTGAGTATTTTGGGGGTAGACTATATATTGATTTTATGGCAAATATCATTCATTTCCCACTCCAAAAACTGAAACACAAATTTAACCCAAATTCGTCAACTTCTCTCTACTTTTTCTCTCTATTCATCCTCCATTGAAGGAACAAGAATCTTGAAGAAGAAGAAGAATTCTCTAAGGTTTTTGCTCAAATTTTTGTGGATTATGCTTTATTAAGGTATGGGTTCTTCACTCTTGGGATTCCTTTACTCAAGAGGTCCTTCCAAAGTTAATTTCTAAATTACCGAAGTCTTAGGGTTTTCTTCTACAAATGGGTGTTCTTATAATTTTGAAATTGATGATTGATTATGATGAATTGTGGTTACTTATGGCTCAATAAGTTCATATTATTGATTATTGATGTTGATAAGTTGGGATTTCGTGTGTTGCATGTTCCTTTCCCAATTTCCCCAAATCTTGTTTCTTGCTTGTGAATTGATGGGAATGGAAGAATGTATTGATTGTTAGACTTGTTCTAACTACTCTAATTCATTCATGGACTGCCTAGGGTCAAGCATTGTTGTGATTGGATCTAATTCTTGATGAATTCATGATGAACCCTTTTCCCCTAACCCTAGGTTATGAATTGATGTTGAATTGATTAGTGTTGATGCAATTTACTTAGTTATTGTGTTAATTACTATTGTATGATGTTATTACACCTATTGATGGATGAATATGATTGGTTGATGGTAAGATCATTGAAGAAGGTTTTTGAAGGTGAATTGGTAAGACTTTGTGATGTTGAACCCTTACTTCAATTATGATGGCTTATACATGATAATGATGTTCAATTGAAGTATATCATGTGATTAGATTAAGTAAATGTTTGTACGATGGTGTAATTGAAATATCTGGACTATATGAATTGTGAGATTATGATTAAGGTGTAATGATATAACGTTGGTTGTGAATCACCTATGTGCCTTACTATGACGTCATGATGATAATATGTTAATCTCACATATGATGGTTGTATTGAAAGGATGTTCTCATTCAATTCCTAATGAGCTAATGAATATGAATATACAAGGGGTTAGTACCCTATGACCTAAACTAAGTTATGATGTTTAAAGGATGACTTAAACAAATTTCAAAAATGGACTCTAGCTTAGAACCGAGTGAACTAGTAGTGAGGAGTGTCCCTTCCCAAGTAGGTAAGGTAGGTTCACTATATACACAAAAGATAGAGATTACAATGTCAATGACAAAAAGAGGGTCTCTACTATGTCTCCTAGTTCTTGAATGTCCCCATAGTAATACTAGATAGTGGATCCACATAGATGCTATGTTCATGTTTGGTTGTACCTTGGCAATTAGACCACCTTCTTACGGTGTAGGCTTTCATGACACTGGATTCCACATTTAGCTCATGTGGTCTATGTCGGTTAAGGAAAGTGTTCCCGAAATTAAAATGAATTACTAAAGGTAAATGAATTTAGACATTTATTAGGATGACTTGAAGGGTCTACTTAGGATAGGTAGGGGGATGAGACCCTATCTAGACATTGTACAATTTAACTCTAAGGGAAGTCCTAGGAGATGGTCTTTCATAATTTGATGTTATGTACGATGCAATGTTGCCTTGATTTGAATATACTCTTATATGATGTTGGCTATATTGGTGAACATGTGTTGTTCAATGTTTCTATATGTAGTGATGACTATTTATGATGTATGTTATGTGAAGCAAACCATTATTTATAATCTCTTATATTGTTTACTTGGTTGTGTGGGGTTAGGGGATTCATTTGACCATTGCACTTGTAGGCTTGGGATGGGATTGTTGGTAAGGTTTTTGTATCTTATGTTAATATTAACTATTGAACGTGTTATGTTGATATGGTTCTTATGTTGAGGGTTTCTTTGATTATGAACATGACTTATGTTATTGTGATCCTTGTGTTGTATATGCTATCTTGTATGTGCATTAAAGGCTTTCTAATGACTTGGCATGTTTTCTAAAGTAATGGCCTCTCTTCATTCATGTTTCAAATGTTTTATGTGCATTGTTTCGATACTTAGTACAAGTGGTGTACTAACCCATATTTCTATGTTTTATACAAATATGTAGGTTCCGGCCATTAAAATTTAGAGGGCCTTTCTTCAAGAAGACTTGGACATTTTTCATCCAAGTTGTTAGTACGGCCTCGTGTTCGAGGATTATATCCTTCCACTATTCTAGCGATGTAGTTTCTTATGCTTAGAGACGTTATTGTTTTCATTATTGTTTTATACATTGTTGTAAGTCTATAAGGCATAATGAAGTTGTATTGGCTAAGTCCAAGTATTGTAATCATGTTTTAGATGGTTTTATCTAAGACAATTTTTATCAGACAGTCTTATTGTATGTTGTTTATGTTGCTTAAAAGAGAAGCCTAAGTAAACTTCCTTTGCGAGGACTCTATGTAAACTTTCTATAAATATTATGTGAGAGGTCTATGTAAACCTCACTATGTATATGTAAGAGTTTTAATTTTTCCGTGTTTTAACCTATGATATTTAATGGTGAATGCTAAGTGGTTAGTCTTAATCCTCTTTGAGGACGAGGATACCGACTACGTCTAGGGGTTCTCCCCGGATGTGACAAACATGGTATCAGAGCATGAGGTTGAATATCGTTAGGATCGATGTCTCACTAAACCACGTATCTATAGATTTTTATTCATAATTGTGAAGTGTGACACACTTATGAATGAGAAACTATGTAGTGCTTAGTAAATTCTCATCTTCTTGTTATTCCTAGATCGTGCCTCTAGAGTCTTAACTTTATGTTTTCTTTTAACCTAAACCTCTTATTATTGTTATAGGTATGACTACTAGAAGGGCAGCTGCAAGAAGGGCCGAGGAAGGGATTGCTAATGCGGGAGATCATCCCATGAAAACCAAGCACCTCCGAAAGGCAATCAAGTTCCTCCACTAGAGCAAGTTCCTATGGGTGATCAAGTTTTGATCATTCATCTACCAATGACGGATGGAGAGATAAGGTCGGATTTTCTGAATTTGGCTCAAGCCATGACTTCTCAAGCTAATGTGATAACTTCTCATGTCTAAGCTATGAAGGCTCAAGTGAATCGAGAAGTTGGACCTTGTATGCCTCAACATGCTAGAACTATGGCTTCTCGTTTCAGAGACTTTACTAGGATGAACTCTCCTATGTTCTTTGGGTTAAAAGTGGGTGAAGAATCCCAATATTTTTTTGATGAGGTTTACACAATCTTGTTTGCTATGGGTGTGACTCCGAATGTAAAGGCCAAGTTAGTCGCATATCAACTCAAAGATGTGCCACAAACTTGGTAAACTCAATGAAGGGACAATAGGGTGCTAAGAGGTGGTATGGTGAATTGGGAGATCTTCAAGAGGGACTTCCTTGATAGGTTCTTTCCTAGAGAGAAGAGGGAAGCTAAGGTGGAAAAATTCATCAACCTTCGTCAAGGAGGTATGAGTGTGCTTGATTACTCCTCGAAATTTACTAAATTGTCTAAGTATGCTCCATCCTTGGTGTCTAACCCAAAGGATGAGATTAGTCGCTTTGTGACGTGAGTGTCCGAAGACTTGGTAGAAGAATGTAGTACGGCTATGCTTCATGACAATATGAATATTTCTCGTCTAATAGTGCATGCTAAACTAGTGGAAGAGAGTAGACATATGAGGAATAATAGAGAGTCTAAGAGGGCAAAGTCTTATGAAGGTGGTTCTTCAAAGGGAAGGTTGGAAATTCAAAACAATCCTAGATTCAAGAAGAGGTTCTCCAATCAAGTTCCTTGTAAGTTCCCCAAGGCTCGTGATGATATGGTGTCTAACCCTAAGTCTCTAAAGGAAAGAGGTACTAATTCACCAAGCAAGAAGCCTACTTGTGGAAAGTGTGGCAACAAACATATGGGTGAATGCCTATTTGGGAAGGATAATTGCTTTGGGTGTGGCAAGAGTGTCTGTAAGGTTAGAGGTTGTCCTAATGTGAAGGGGCAAGACAAGGGGATTTGGCAAACTCAAGAAAGTGGTTCTAATATGGATGCTTGGAGAAAGAATCGCTTATATGCTCTCCGTTCTAGTGGTGAGCAAGAGATTTATCCCGATGTGGTGACCGGTATGTTACAAGTCTTCTCTATTAATGTTTATGCTTTACTTGATCCCGATGCTACCTTGTCATTTGTTACTCCTTTGGTAGCTAGAAAGTTTGATATTTTTCCCGACATCTTGAATGAACCTTTTATAGTGTCTACCCCGGTGGGTTATTCGGTTGTTGCAAAAAGAGTATATCAAAATTTTCCTATAATGTTGCACAATAGAGTTACTCAAGTTGAATTAGTAGAACTTGATATAGTTGATTTTGGTATCATTTTGGGAATGGATTGGTTGCATTTTTGTTTTGCTTCCATAGATTATAGAACAAGTGTAGTCAAGCTCAACTTTCCTAATGAACCCATCTTAGAGTGGAAGGGGGAAAATTCTATTCCTAGAGTTCGTATCATTTCTTGTCTAAAGGCTTGTAACATGATATCTAAATGGTGTTTATACCATATTGTAAGAGTCAAAGATTTAGACTCCAAAACTCCTTCCATTGAGTTATTCCCCATAATGAGGGAATTTTTCGAAGTCTTTCCTAATGATGTTCCCGGAACTCCTCCCTAATGGGAAATTGATTTTGGTATTGACTTATTACCAGATACGAATCCCATTTCAATTCCTCCTTATAGGATGGCTCCGACCGAATTTAAAGAGTTGAAGGCTCAACTTAAATACTTCCTACATAAAGGCTTCATTTGACCTAGTATTTCTCCATGAGGTGCTCCGATGTTGTTTGTGAAAGAGAAGATGGGTCCCTTAGGATGTGCATTGATTACCGTCAACTCAATAAAGTCACTATAAAGAACAAGTATCCTCTCCCTAGGATTGATGATTTATTTAATCAACTCCAAGGTGCGAGTTACTTTTTGAAGATTGATTTGAGGTCGGGTTATCAGCAACTTACGGTGAGAGGTGAAGATATTCCCAAAACGGCTTTCCAAACTAGATATGGTCACTATGAGTTCCTAGTTATTTCATTTGGGTTAACAAATGCCTTGGTGGATTTTATGGACCTAAGGAATAGAGTGTTCCAAAATTACCTTGATGCTTTTGTGATTGTCTTCATTGATGACATCTTGGTATATTGTAAGGGTGAGGATGTGCATATGGGCCATTTGAGAGTGGTATTGCAAGTCCTTAAGGAACACCGACTTTTTTCAAAGTATAGCAAGTGTGAGTTTTGTTTGAGATCGTGTGCGTTTCTTGGTCATACCATTTCTAGTTAGGGTGTAGAGGTTAATCGGAGAAAGATGGAAGCAGTTAAGAATTGGCTGAGGCCTTTGGCTCCAACCGATATAAGAAGTTTCTTAGGTGTAGCAGGTTATTATAGAAGGTTTGTCGATGGTTTTGAGTCTATTGCATCTCCTTTGACAACTTTGACTCAAAAGAATGTGAAGTTTGAGTGGGCGGAGGCTGGTGAAAGAAACTTCCAAGTGTTGAAAGATAGGCTTACCTCTTTTCTGATGTTGACCTTACCAAAGGGTACCAATGTTCTTTTGGTATATTGTTATGCCTCCCCAGTAGATTTGGGATGTGTCCTCATGCAATACGGCTAGGTGATAGCTTATGCCTCTAAGCAACTCAAAGTTCATGATAAGAACTACCCAACTCATGACCTTGAGTTAGCGACCATGGTGTTTTCCTTGAATATATGGAGACATTATCTATATGGTGTTAATTTTGATGTGTATATAGACCATAAGAGTCTTCAACACATGTTTACTCTGAAGGAGTTAGATCTCCGACAAAGAAGATAGTTGGAATTACTGAAGAATTATGACATGAGTATCCTATATCCACCCAGCAAGGGAAATGTGGTTTCGGATGTTCTAAGTCGTATGACCATAGGTAGTGTGTCTCATGTGGAAGAAGCCAAGAAAAACATAGTGAAAGATGTTCATAGGTTGGCTCATTTGGGTGTTCGAATTAAAGATTCTCCAAATGGGGTTTTTGTGGTACATCATAACTTCGAGTCCTCTTAGGTAGTTGAGATGAAGTATAAGCAACACCTTGATCCATTATTGATGGAGTTAAAGGAATCGGTTCTTTGTAAGATGAATGCATCTTTCTCCCAATGGGGGGTGGTGTTTTGATGTACCAAGGGAGGTTGTGTGTGCCCAATGTTTATGATTTGAGGAAAAGGATTCTTGAGGAAGCTTATAGGTCCCATTATTCTATTCATCCGGGTTCCACAAATATGTACCATGACCTTAGAGAAGTATTTTGGTGGGATGGCCTAAAAAGGGACATAGCGGAATTTGTTTCTAGGTGTCCAAATAGCCAACAAGTGAAAGTCGAGCACCAAAATCCGAGTGGCTTACTTCAAGAAATACAGGTTCCCACTTGGAAGTGGGAAGACCTATGGACTTAGTAGTGGGTTTACCTCGGACAAGAAGACAACATGACTCTATATGGGTGGTTGTGGATAGGCTAACGAAATCTGCTCAGTTTATCCCTGTTAAGTCTACTTACTCGGTAGAAGATTATGCTGGGATCTACATAAATGAGATTGTGAAGTTTCATGGGATCCCTTTGTTCATCATTTTGGATAGAGGTGCACAATTCACTTCTCGGTTTCTGAAGTCTTTACAAAAAGCGTTAGGTACTCAAGTGAAGCTTAGCGCCGCTTTCATCCCCAAACGAGGGTCAAGCGGAGCGTATCATTCAAACCCTAAAGAATATTCTTAGAGCTTGTGTTATTGACTTCAAGGGAAGTTGGGATGAACACTTGTCTTTGGTTGAGTTCTGTTACAATAATAGTTACCATTCGATTATATCCATGGCTCCTTTTTAGGATTTATATGGTAGGAGTTGTAGATCTTCGGTTGGATGGTTTGAAGTTGGCGAATCGTCACTCTTTGGTCTCCATCTAATCGGTGAAGCTTTGGGAGAAGTTCATATGATAAGGAATAGATTGAAGACGGCCTATAGTAGGTAAAAATCTTATGCCGATAATAGGAGAAGAGACCTTGAGTTTGAAGAGGGTGACAAATTGTATTTGAAAATTTCTCCCATGAAAGGGGTGATGAGGTTTGGCAAGAAGGGGAAACTTAGTCCCCGGTATATGGGTCCCTATGAAATTTTGCAACGAGTTTGTAAGGACTCTTATGAGCTGAAATTACCTAGTGAACTAGCTTCGGTTCACACGGTATTTCATGTCTCCATGCTTAAGAAGTGTATTGGTGACCCCGAGACCATTCTTCCTATTGAAAGTCTAGGTGTGGATGAGAACCTCTCCTATGAAGAGGTTCCAGTGGAAATCCTTTATCGGCAAGTAAAGAAGTTGAGGAACAAATAGGTGGACTCCGTAAAAGTTCTATGGAGAAACCACTAAGTTGAGGGAGCAACATGGGAGGCCGAGGCTGACATGAATTCCCGTTATCCTCATCTTTTTCCTAACTAAGGTTAGTTGTTCCTACTAATAATGAAAATAATTAGTAAATTTGAATTTGACTTGTTTTGCAAGAATATGCATATTTATGGTGAAAGGTTTATGCTAATATGAGTTTTCATGGAAAAATGCTCCTTCACTTGATTTGCACTTATTTGTGTATATAGTGTATTGTTACCTTCATGAGTAGTATGGAGCATGTTGATGTGTTTTGAAAGAAGTTTTGGCATAAGTGACTTATGTTGTGTTGATCTCATTTTGTTCTTGAGAAGGTAGTTCCTCATGTTGTGATGTTGAGCTCTTACATGTGGTAATTTATGTTTTGAGTTGCTTTGTGTAAATGCCATGATTATATATTGAATGGAGTTGTGAAGCACTTCTTTGAGTTGTAATTCTTGTTTATTATATATATGTTGTTGGTTGGGCTTCTAGTATTGAGTCTATCCTTCCTTTGCAAAATATTTTAGTGTCATTCGGGGACCAATGTTCCTAACGGGGGGATAATGTAACACTCCTGATGTTCATGACTTCGTCTAGACCCTTACATGTCAAACTGTTACGCCCTAAAAATGGAATAGGTCAAACTAGAGCTTTACATGTATTTTGTAAGTTGATAATGTATTAAAATAGTATATTTTAGCATTAGAAGTCAGTTCTTAACGTTTGGGAGCGTTTGTAAGTCAAACGCCCAAGACTTCCGGAAGCTAGTCGAAGTTGAACTAGTGTGTCGTAGTGTTTCGTGGTGAAGTTTTGGGGGATTGTTTTAAAGTGAAATTGAGTGTCAATGGTTCCTATGCATAGAAGGATGTACCAAGTGTCAAAACGTTTGAGTACGACTCCTCGGGGTCCACCTGAAGGGCCCCCAAAGAGGACCCAAACATGGGTCAAGATGCTGGCCAAGGAAGCATGCAGGGGAAGGATCTAAAGCCCTACCTTGCGAGGCGCGTGTAGCATATGGTACACAGCCTCAAAATGTTGAGAGGCAGAATCTGGAGCTTTCTCCGTGACGCGCAGCCAAGTCCCAGATTTTTCCGCGACATTTTTAAGTCAAATTTCAAGTTAGAAAAGGGCCCAAATGGTGTAGGGTATTTTGGGAACTTTGGGGATCATTTGTGGACTGATTTTGGTCATTTTAAACCTCATTTCACCCATCATTTCCAAGCCTAAAGATCAAATCAAATTTTTCCAAAAACCTTCTCTCCAAAAACCTCCATTAAAGAAGCTTCAAGCTCCAAGGAAAAGGACCAAGTTCTTCACGTTTTCTGCACCAAATTCTCGTGGGTTTCCTCATATTAAGGTATGGTAGTTATAGTTGAACCTTCTTTCATTCAAGAAGCCCTTTCAAAGATATTTCAAAAAGGATTTCAAACTTCAATCTTTTTTATTCTTTGACTCTAAGTATGGGTCTTTGTATGAAAATGTTTTAATGGTTAAAATGAGTTGTTCTTAGTTTTAAATGATGTTTTTCATGTCAAAACCCCAATGGAATCATGTCTATTTAATTTATCAACTTTTGTCTTATGAAATGGGTTCAATGAGCATGACTAGATAATGTTAAAGTTATTATTTCTTGGTGGTTTTATCGAGTTTTAGTTGCTGCCCTAAGGGCTATTTTCTTATGGATTATTGTATAAATTGTGAATAGGTGGTAAAGGCTTGGATGGAGGGTAAGTTATTCTATCATGGCTAAGTTATGTTGAAGTAACTCTTGAGTGGTATGATCCACCTTTGGTGGCGGTGTTTACTTGAAATATATGAAGTTATATTCGTATTGTGAGAATGGCCTTGAAGGCATGATATGTGAAGTGAAGTGATAATTTTGATATGTATATGTATGGTATGTGTTGGAATGTTGATATGAGTATCTTGAAGGTTTTATGTCTAAATGAAGTATGGATTTGATATATGAAGTATGATAATGTGTGAATTTTGATAAATGTGAGTTGAGCATGTCTAGAAGTCAATGCTATGAATAGTGGTCATTATGTGTAAGGTGTTCTCACATGTTCTCACACACACTTGAATGCATGAATGAAGTCAATGAATGAAAATGGGAGATTGTAGGGTGGACACTGTTTGTGAGTAGAGATGAAGTGTATAGACCAACCCTACTATTCTTATGTATAAAAAAGGGGGATTTTGGGGTGAACACTCTTTTTTAGTAGAGATGAAGTGTTTAGTAGCAACTTCACCATTCCCAATGAGCTTTCCAAGATAGGTTGGAGGTTGGATACTCTTTGTGAGTTGAGGTGGGGTGTTCAACAGTTATCTCCTAACCTATAGTCAATGAATGTTTAAGACTCCATGGGGGAGTTATGCTTAGCAATGAGAGGATTTGAAGAAGGGGTGGGTACACTTCGTGAATAGAGATGTTCTATACAATGTACCTCTTGAGATGGGTGCTCCTCGTTAGTAGAGAGTGAGTTACTTAGTAGAAATCTCCTTATACCTTCACTATGCGCCCGCGTAAGTGTATCTATTGGAGAACCCATGTAAAGGCTAAAAAATATGACTCTACCTTAGGCAAGTAGGGATCCCTCATCCGGTAAGGGTAGTACCGGGATTCCATGTCAAGCACTCATGGTCTATGTCGGTTAAAGCTAGCCCCCACAAATGTATGCAAATGAACTAAGTCTTCTTATGGGTGTACTACTTAATATAGGTGGTGGAATGGGACATTACCTACCCATAGCACAAGTAGACATTTAGAGGGAGTCTTGGTGTGTCCTTATATGAAATGTATGAATGGGTCATGATATGATGTAAAAGAAAGTAATGTGAATTTATGTCTAATTTTAAGTAAGCATGTTGAAGTTATATCTTGTATGATTAAGGTTATGAATGATATATGTAGTGTATCTAATCTCATGGAATCCTCAAGGAGCACATAGTGGGGGTAATAGTATATGATGCTACTGTCACATTGCACTTTGTGTGACTTGTAAGTCCACTTGAGATGGGTACTTGTGTGAAGTTCTTAAATGCAAGTATGTTTCCTTAGTGTCTTTAATATGGAGTTTTGATTTGTAAATGAAATGAAGTAAGCCTATCCCTAGTAGTCTTAAGGATCTCTTGAGTAGGTATTGAGGAGGTTGTATGGGCGATCTCCTTATGTCTTACTTAGTGGAGCCTTTGGACAACTTAGGATAGGAGTAGTCCACGTGTAATTTTGGGTTCACTGTAAGTATGGTCTTATGTTAAGAAAAATGGAAGTTTCACCTTATTTGTTAAATGATGGCTTTATGATGTTTTGTAACTTAATTCATGAAGGCTTTCTTTTTCAAAATAGCATGACTTGTATGTTTCAACTAACTTGTCCCTTTATGTATGTTTTGCATATGTCATACTTAGTACAATGTTTGTACTAACCCCATACTTTTCTATACTTTATAAGTATAGGCTGGAGCCGAATTTAAGGTTATAAGGGAAGCTTGGGAATCGACTCTCTTAAGACTAAGTATGTCCTCATATATTCAAGGGCATAGTCTATGTTTCTTTAGTTTCCTCTTTTAAGAAAGGTTAAGATTTATTATGTATTTCTTTAAATGTAAAGGGTCGTGTTCCTAAGATATTTATGTCGTGTCTTTAAGTTGGCTTGTTACGATAAGACTATCTTTAGTATTTATAAAAGATGTTTTACTTATTATTATTTATCGTGAAAAGTTTAAATTTCTGAACTACTTTCATGTCTTATGTAGTGAATGATAGCTAAGAGGCTTGTGCAAGACCTCTAGCACGCCTTGTTTCGACCTAAGGGTCGCCCTAACTTCTATGGTGTACTCTCGGGTCATAACAAAATTGGTATCAGAACATAATGTTTTGGGAATTAGTTTAGGGTCCAAAGTCTCACAAGCCACATCTAGTAGAGTCGTGTTCATCAGTGTGAGTCGCAACACATCCATGGGTGAGAGTCTATAGGATGACAGAAGTTTCACTTTTCTTTATTTCTCTAGTGTCGTGCCTTAGATTTGAGTTCTATAAGTTCCTTTTTCTCAACCTCTTCTCTTGTGTTTATAGGACATGAATACGAGAAGGACACCCGCTAAAAGGGAGGAGGGAGAAGTAGCTAACGAGAGAATTTCTCTCCAAAATGAGCATGTTCCTAGAGTTGACCAAGAGGAGATGAATTAAGAGGTTCCCCTTCCAGAACCTCAAGGACCTCAAGTGCCTCAAATGCCTCCAATGCCCCAAGGTCCTCAAGCTCATGTCGTCACTAATCATGTGGTTTCCCTAACCTAAGAGTTGGACCTCAACCCAATGTTAGTACTCCCGCTTCAAAAATCCGGGATTTCATGAGGATGAACCCTCCTACTTTTCATGGAACTAAGGTGGATGAAGATCCACAAGGCTTCATAGATGAGGTGTTCAAGGTGGTGGATGCTATGGGTGTGACTCCTAGAGAGAAGGCGGAATTAGCCACTTATCAACTAAAAGATGTGGCACAAGTGTGGTTTGAACAACGGAGAGATGACAGGCCCTTAAGGGAAGGTACGGTAGATTGGGAAGTGTTCAAAATGGCTTTTATTGATAGGTTATTTCCCATAAAGTTGAGTGAAAGGAAGTTAGTAGAATTTATGAACATTCGTAAAGGGGGAATGAGTGTTAAGAAGTTTTCTCTCAAGTTCAGCCAACTCTCTAAATATGCCCCAACCTTGGTAGCCAATTCTAGGGATAGGATGAATAAGTTCGTGATGAGGGTATCTAGTATGGTTGAGAAAGAATGTCGTATGGCTATGCTCCATAATGATATGGATATCTCTAGTCTCATGGTGTATGCCCAACAAATTGAAGATTCCAAGCTTATGGAGATGACTAGAGATGGAAAGAGGACTAGATCGGAGGAGTCAAGTCAACCTAAGACTAAGAATAGGTTCTTTAATCAAGACTCTTCCATGGGGAACAAGGATAGGGTTTCCAACCAAAATTCTCAAGGAGGTGGCTATGCCTACGAGAGGCCTAGGTGTACTTGTTGTGGAAAGCAACACCTGGGTAGGTGTCTTGCCGGCACGGATGGTTGCTTTGGATGTGGTAATAGGGGCCATAAGATCAGATATTTCCCTAACCTCAAGGGAAAAGGGAAAGAGGTCAACCAAGCTCCTCATGATGGTCCGGATTCCAATGCTCCAAAGAGGAATCGTTTCTATGCTCTCGGAGCTAAAGAAGCGACTAATCCTGAGTGAAGGCCTCAGTAAGTCATAATTACTTTTGGTTGTTATGTTTATGTTATGATATGAGTTTGTATATTCTTGTCTCTTATGTTATCATGCCTTCATGTTAAAATTGCTTGAAAGTTAATTCTTGAATTTTGAGTATGTTTCACTGTAAAGGAGTAGTGTTCACTGTAAGGAATTTCAAAATTTGATTTAATTGATTTTTCATGAATGATGGTCTCAATATGTGTAGAAATGATGTGTAAGAGAATGACTAATGTTGGAGAAGGTAGTTCCACCATAAATGATGAAATGAGTATGTGGTTTGAATTGTGGAACTTGTACCAACTTGCTTATGTTGCTTAATTGCTTAATGATGTGAAGTTGGTGCTCCTTGCAAGTTTGTGCATTGAGTATCAATGTCTTGAACTTTATGTAATGTGTTATATGCTGCTAGTCGAGTCCTTGATGCCTTTTTAAAGTATTTATGTGTTATTCGAGGACGAATGTTCCCAAGTGGGGGAATATTGTTACGCCATAAAAATGGAATAGGTCAAACTAGATCTTCACATGTGTTTTGTAAGTTGATAATGTATTAAAACAGTATATTTTAGCATTAGAAGTTAGTTCGTAAAGTTTGGGAGAGTTTGGAAGTCAAACGCCGAAGACGTCCGAAAACTAGTCGAAGTTGAACTAGTGTGTCGTAGTGTTTTGTAGTGAAGTTTTGGGAAATTGTTTGAGAGTTTCAATGGTTCCTATGAGTAGAGGGATGTACCAAGTGTCAAAATATTCGAGTACGACTCCTCGGGGACCACCCGAAGGACCCCAAGGAGGACCCAAACATGGGTCAAGATGCTGGCCAAGGCAGCTTGCAGGGGCACGATCTCAAGCCCTACCTCCCTACGCGCCTGTAGCACGAGGTACACTGCCTCAAAATGTTGATAGGCAGAATCAAGAGCTTCTCCGCGACGCGCAGCCAAGTCCCAAATTTGGCCGCGACATTTTTAAGTCAAATTTCAAGTTGGAAAAGGGTCCAAATGGTGTGGGGTATTTTGAGAACTTTGGGGATCATTTGTGGACTTATTTAGGTAATTTTAAACCTTATTTCACCCATCATTTCCAACTCTAAAGATCAAATCAAATTTCTCCAAAAACCTTCTCTCCAAAAATATCCATTGCAGAAGCTTTAAGTGTAATACCTCGAAAATAGCTTAGGTGCTCTAGAGTCTAATATGTTGGTCTTGGTGTTATAATTTACTAAATATGCCTAAAATATAGAATATAGGCAGTATCTAAAATATTAGAGGTGTTGGAAGTCAAACGTCAAGGGACGACTAAGACGTTTAACGACTAAGTCATCAAAATGTCTAAAATGTGATTATATCTGTTTATGTGTGTTTAATGGTGTTTAAGGTTCTTAATAGAGTTAATATATCATGTATAGGTAGTGGTTAAAGTTTCGTGAAGTTTGGAGGTCAAACGACCAAGAACGTCCAAGGCGTTCGAAAGATATGCCTTGAGTCGACCTTGTACGTCTAGGCGTGTTTCATCGAGTTTTACGTGTTCGTTTTGGATGTATTTCATGTGAGAGTTGTTACACTTATAGATGATCATTTTGGGGTTGGAAACGTCTGGGAAATTATCCCGAAGGACCATCAAAGGGTCCTTGAGGAAGGACCCCAAAATCAGTGTGCAGGCTGTCCCAAGCAACCTTGGCGACGGAGCAGTCAACGGCCAGTCATGGCTGTGATGCCCCGTCACAGGGTTCCGTCGTGGGGGCCTTAGCCAAGGGTGAATAATGGAACCTTGGCAGGTCACTTTTGCCACCAACGGAGGGCTGCGACGCCCCGTTGTGACCGTGACGCCCCGTCAAGGGCAGGCGTTGCAAGCACCTGTTCCTGCGCGCAGAGCTGCTGCCAATTAAGGGGTGAATTGGTAAATTCACCCCACCTCTAAATTAAGTGTTGGACGGTTATTTAACGGTCTTATGGGTATTTTAATTAACTATATAAGTAGTTAACAACCTAAAGACTTCATTTTTCCAAATTGAAAACCCAAAACACTTAGAAAATATCCCAAAGACTCCATTGAAGACCCTATTGAAGAGGCAGCTTGGTGAGGGGTTTTTGTGTCAAAATTCTTCATCAAAGTGAAGAATTATCATCCTTAAGGTATGACTTTTTATCCTTGCAACTTATTTCATCAAGGAGCCCAACTCACAAGATGTTTTTCAAAGTTTTCTAAAGTGAATTGTCTAATTTCGGGATTCTACCATGGGTTCTTGCATAAATGATTTCTAAACATTGAATTATTATCTAATTGATATTGTATTAATGATTTTAACATAAATTACCTATGAACCCATGTAAATTGATGAACCCTAGTTTTGACTACTTATTGGGTTACTTGATATTAAGCTAATATTGATGAATTGTTGTGTAGTTTTTATGGGCTTTATAATGATATAAGAATTGTATTCAATTGATATCTAATTGGTCTTAGATTGTTAAATCTAGATTGAATTGTTGTAGATTCATTGAGTTTTATAGTTATTGCTTTGAATTATTGTTCATGGCCATGGGTAAGGGCCTTGTGATGTTGAATTGGTTGATTTAGCATTGAATTGAAGTGTGGATGAGGGGATGAAGGTATGCTTCCCCATTTTCTTTAATTTGATATTAATTATACTTTGATTCTATTGTGCTTGGTATGGTCCACTTATGGTGGCGGTGTTATGTGTTTTACTTGCAATTGACGTGGCCTTGTCGGCGTTACTTTATGCAATATTATGAGCATGGCCTTATTGGAAATTACTTGAAGTTATGTGGCTATTTGTGTAGTTTGATTTTGTGAAGCATGACATTACCTATCTACATGTGAAGTTATATAGTCATGTATGTATTCTTCTAGTTATGTTGCCTTAAGTGATCATGTTAGACTTTGACTTGACATTATGAGAGTAGTGTTAGGTTAAGTCTTGGTTATTCCTACTTGACTTTATGAGTCTATGTGGAGTATATTAATGATGTTATGATTATATATAGGGTGACTTGAAGATGTTAGGTTGCTTTAGAGGTGTTTCTAGAATGACTTGTATTATGTGTTAAAAGTGAAGTATGTGATGTCTTGTCTTGGTTGACTTGTATCTCTTGCTTGATGTATATATGATTATGGATATGTGATGTCTTGATTTAGGGTGTTATAACTCTTAGTCTTGAATGTATGAATGACATGTGACTTTAAATGATGTTATGAGAGTCTTTTATGTGCAAACCTTGACTTAAGGGTAAGGTTAAGATTGATTGAAGTGTAAGCCGTAATGGTATCCTTCAAAGCAAAGGAATGATGGACTTAAGGTTAGTTGGCTGGAACGGCATCATATTAACACTTAGGAAAGTCATCATGAGCTTCTTATCGCCATTGTGAGGTAGTCCTAGTGGACCTTCCTTGGTAGGGTAAATGTAATTGGGTTATCATGAACTAGATATGGAACCCTTTTATGTAAACCTAATGTATGAAATACTCTATGAGAAAGAAGGCTAGCACCGAGTGAGTATGGCAAGGGAAGTAGTTCTAGTTAAGTATGAGACTAGAATATAAAGCAGCCCTTCATATTCCTTAATCATGTGCCTACATGGGATGTGTCTAAGTTCTACCATTGGCAAGTAGAACAACCTCATAGGAGTAGGATAGAACTCCGGATTCCATGTCTTGCTACCATGGTCTATGTAGGTTATTGCCTATTATCATCATGTGTAATAGTTATTAGCATTAGATAAGTTTATGAGGCTTAGGTGGTTGTATGGGACGCTATCTAGACATTGCACAATAGGATTTGAAGGTGTTAAGTGGAATTTCCTAGGTCTTGTCCAAGATCATTATGTGAGTGTCTTATGTGATGTATTATGTGAGTGTCTTATGTGATGAATGAGTATTAATGAACTAATGAACTAATGACCTATGTTAGTAACTATGTAAATGAGTGAGTACCTAATCTAAAGTGGCTTAAGCATTCCTTAGCTAAAGTGTGAGGAGGGCATGGAAGGATGATGTCTTCATGTCTAATCTTTGGAAGTCTTGAGGATGACTCTATTTAGGAAGTTGGTTAATCTAGTTGACATGATCTAAGCTTTAGGTAGTCTTAAGGACTATTTAGGTAATCTTGAAGAGGTCACTATGGACGTTATCTTCTTGATTTACTTAAGTAGGTTTTTTGATAGCCTTTGGGTAGAGAATGTCATATCACCTATGGTTGGTGATTTAGTGAGAATGATGCTACTATAAGGAGTCCATAGGATCACTTGAGTGTGTGTGTAAGGGATTTTATGGGAGGTTCCTTCACATTTAACTTGTGGGAGACTTAGGATTCATTATTGGTAGAGAAATATCACAATGATGTTTATGATTGCTTTGTAAGTATGTATGTAACTCATTGTAGGAAATCTTAAGGGTCGTTTAGGCACATCTAGAGAGGGTGTATGGGCGGTCTCTCTTTGTGTGACTTAAGTGAATCTTAGGATGACTTTAAGTGAGGCAATTACATGTTAGAAGATATTAAAAAAGGGAAGGCTAGGACTTCACTGTATAGTGAAGTGAACTCACTGTAAAGTGAGCTTTGAATTTATGAGTTTGGTTTTAATGTTTTCTTATGTGTTTCTATGTTGATAATTAATGACTTTATTATGATTAAAATATGATTTGTAAAATGAAAAGATTCATATTTCCAATAAAGTCCATTTTCATGATTTTTATGCATAATGCCATATTAGTACATGTGGTTGTACTAATTCCATGCTTTATTTTCTATCTATAGTTCTTAATAGGTGAATATCTTTGGGAAGTGAAGACTTGGACTTAGAAGATCGTTCAAGAAGAAGTTGAAGTATGTCCTCAATTGACTCGAGGGCATATGTCTTTTATGTTTTCTTTGAAGTATTGTAATAGACTATGTCTTTGTATTTTCGTATTGAAGTATGGGCCGTGTCCCAAGTATTCTTGTGTCTTTAGATGATGAGATTGAGACTTAGTGTTTTTCCTAATTTCTACTTATATGAAAGAGTTTAAATTCTTCTATATTGTTTTACAAAAAGTTTTAATTCCGCACTATTTTTCATTATGTATATGCAATGAATGATATGAAAGAGGCTTGTCTTAGAACTCCGAGAGTTCGACGACGATGGTTACAATCCAAGATTGTACTCTAACTTTAGGGTATGGTTTCGGGTTGTGACAAGCTTGTTATCAGAGCATAGGTTGGTGAAAGTGGTTTTAGGAATCAAAAAGTCTCATCAAGTGACGTCTAGTAGAGTCTTGACCATCGGTGTGAGACGCGACACATCTATGGGCAAGAGGCTATAGGACGATAGAGTTTCCCTTCTTTTCTACTCCTATGTCGTGAGGTAGAGTAAATGTTATGATTATCCTTCTTATGTGTTTCCTTGTGTTTCTAGGAGATGAATACTAGAAGGATGGCCGCTAGAAGGTTGGAAGAGGAGAGGGTGAATGAGGAGATTCCTCCTCAAGTTGAGCAAGTTGAGCAAGTTCCTCAAGGTGCTCAAGGTGCTCAAGTGCCTCCCCAAGGTGATCATGTTCCTAATGTGGGTGGAGGTAATGAGGTTCCGGTGGTTCATCCGGAGTTGACTACTCAAGAGATTAGAGAGACTTTGATGGCTTTAGCTCAAGCCGTAACTACTCAAATCAATTTGAGTATGATGCCTAGGGTTGTGGAGAGCACTATGACTTCTAGGTTGAGAGACTTTGCGAGGATGAATCCTCCTATCTTTCTTGGCTCTAAGGTAAATGAGGATCCCCAAGAGTTTCTTGATGAAGTGTACAAGGTGTTGAGTGCTATGGGGGTTACATCTAGAGAGAAGGCGGAATTGGCTTCATACCAATTGAGGGATGTTTCTCAAATTTGGTATACTCAATGGAAGGACAATAGGCCGGAGGATTCGGGTCCTATTGAGTGGGAACAGTTTAAGGGAGCTTTTCTTGGCAAGTACTTTCCTCGAGAGAGGAGAGAAGTTAAGGTGGAGGAGTTTATTAATCTCAAGCAAGGCAATATGAGTGTTGAGGAGTACTCTTTGAAATTCTAAACATTGTCTAGGTATGCTCCTTCTCTTGTGTCCAATCCAAGAGATGAAATGAGTCGCTTTTGTACCGTAGTAGTCGACTTAGTGAATGAAGAATGTCGTACCGCTATGCTTCATGATGATATGACCCTATCTAGACTCATGGTGTATGCACAATCTATTGAGGAGTCTAAACTTAGGAGGATGGCTAGAATTTTGAAAAGGAGTGTTGCTAGTGATCAAGAGCAACCTAGGTTCAAGAAAAGAGTTCAATCTCAAGAAGAGCCTAGGAGGGCTAAGATGAGGTTTGAGAAAGGAGGTAGTTCCAAGGATGGCAAACCTACTTGTGCCAATTGTGGCAAGAAACACTTTGGTGAGTGTCTTTTGGGTACCGGTAATTGCTTTGGTTGTGGTAAGGAAGGACATAAGGCTAGGGATTGTCCTACGATTGCTTCTAGAGGTAGAGAGGGTAAGCAAGTTGCTCCTAGTTTTCCAAAGGAAGATGCTCCAACTAAGAGACGTTTCTATGCACTCCGTACTAGAGTTGAGAAGCCGGATGAGAATGAGGGTGACGATGATGTTGGTAAGTTCTCTTTCTTTTGTTAAGATTTGAGTTCCTTCTAAGTGGGGGAGTATGGTTTGTAGATGGGATAGAAGTTCTTGAATTGTTGCATGAGCTTGATGTTTAGGAGTTTGGTTGAAATTAAATTTCATTAACTTCTTGCATTATGTGTTTTATTGAGTTAGGAGCATGTTGTAAGACGTGTTTATATGATGTTACTTTGCATATTAGCATGTTCATATCATGAATTGCCAAAAAGTTGTTTTTTTGAAAAAATTGGCAAAATCGCTGTAGCTTGTTAAACTGCTCAGTGTAAAATTTTGGTTAAAATGACTAGTTGATTCGTTGGTCTAAAATTGTGGTAATGTGGTTAGAACTGATGTATATGAGTAGGGTATTGAGTATAAAATGAGTTTTTACAATTAGGAATAAAGCATGTGAGTTTTGTAGCTTAACGAGTTATAGAATTGTCTTCTAGTTTCTTGTTGTGTTGCGAATATCTTGACTATGTGAGGTTGATGTTTTCCTCTTGGTTATGTGTTGTATGGTTTGGTTATGTGCTTCTAGTTTAGTCTCTTATCTTGGAATTGTTCGGGGAGTGGCAAGTGTCATTCGAGGACGAATGTTGTCCAAGTGGGGGAGATTGTAATACCTCGAAAATAGCTTAGTTGCTCTAAAGTCTAATATGTTGGTCTTGGTGTTCTAATGTCCTAAATATGCCTAAAATATAGAATATAGGCAGTATCTAAAATATTAGAGGTGTTGGAAGTCAAACGTCAAGGGACTATTAAGACGTTTGACGACTAAGTCATCAAAATGTCTAAAATGTAGTTATATGTGTTTATGTGTGTTTCATGGTGTTTTAAGGTTCTTAATAGAGTTAATATAGCATGTATAGGCAGTGGTTAAAGTTTCGTGAAGTTTGGAGGTCAAACGACCAAGAACGTCCAAGGCATTCGAAAGATATGCCTTGAGTCGACCTTGTACGTCTAGGCGTGTTTCGTCGAGTTTTACGTATTCGTTTTGGATGAATTTCATGTGAGAGATTTTAAACTTATAGGAGATCATTTTTTGGTTGGAAACTTCCGGGAAATTATCCCCAAGGACCATCAAAGGGTCCTTGATGAAGGACCCCAAAATCAGTGTGCAGGCTGTCCCAGACAGCCTTGGCGACGGAGCAGTCAACGGCCAGTCGTGGCTGTGACGCCCCATCACAGGGTTCCGTCGTGGGGGCCCTAGCCAAGGGTAATATTGGAACCTTGGAAGTCACTTTGCCACCAACGGAGGGCTGCGACGCCCCGTTGTGGCCGTGACGCCCCGTCAAGGGCAGGCGTCACAAGCACCTGTTCCTGTGCGCAGAGCTGCTGCCAATTAAGGGGTGAATTGGTAAATTCACCCCACTTCTAAATTAAGTGTTGGACGGTTATTTAGGGTCTTATGTATTTTAATTAACTATATAAGTAGTTAACAACCTAAGAGACTTCATTCTTCCAAATTGAAAACCCAAAACACTTAGAAAATATCCCAAAACTCCATTGAAGACCCTATTGAAGAGGCAGCTTGGTGAGGGGTTTTTGTGTCGAAATTATTCATCAAAGTGAAGAATTATCATCCTTGAGGTATGGTTTTTGATCCTTGAAACTTATTTCATCAAGGAGCCCAATCTCAAGATGTTTTTCAAAGTTTTCTAAAGTGAATTGTCCAATTTCGGGAT